>JAUMHF010000008.1:7385649-7411640 GCA_032359275.1 Microctenopoma steveboyesi
ACCTCCGTCTTTTCAGTTTAATTTTAAGATACAAAAAGAAACTGAAAAAGTGAGATCATCAAAGTTAAGCCCTGCCGTTCCCCCAGTACCTGCTCCAGTTTCCACAAAAACTTGACGGGCCGTGCAGCTGAGACATCGGGCCAGTAGAAGAGAGAGAGGCGGCAGCCGTGGACAGAGAGGGAGTAGTGGGAGAGGGAGTCATCTGTACAGCAGGAGAGAAAAGGAACAGAACATAATCAGCCGGTGAGAGCAGACCTGTACAGAATAAAAACAGCAAGAAATAAATAAGTCTTTAACTTCTATGTTCAGAATCTTACTGCGCTTGTGTACAAAGGAAACATAAGCTGATTGTGCTGCTTTCAGGTGATGTTAACAGCTGTGAATATTCACACAGTACTTTGCCTGGTGCAGTTGAGGCATTTTACTGTTCTTCTACTGTCCGTCGTGCTGCTCCAGCGGAGGAGCTGCAAGTTACGTGCTTCTCTGATGAGTACCTTGATGGTTGAAGCTATAAACTGTTTATTTTTCTACAGGCATGAATTAATCTGCAGTTATGTGGGTGTGAGTGTATAATTAGAAACATTTCTTTTACATTCAAAAAAATTACCACCCCCTTGAAAACACTTTAAATGCCTTCAAATGCCATTAAAACCATGATCCTACAATATAACGCACCGTTCTTAACGGTACTACACACGATAGTCTCCTCCTCCTTGCGATTTCCTCTGGTCTGAGTGGTTGCAGCCTGGATGTTGGCACCACCCCTCCGCATCCACAGCTGCAGTGTGAAGTGGTCACCGGATAGCGCAGACACAACCGAATCGGGCACCACAGCTACATGGTTGGACCCATTGAAGGAGAAGACCAGAGACGAATCAGAAGAAGGGAGAGTGGGCAGAGTGGCGGTCCAGTTGGCTGCAGGAGATGGAGGTGGGAGGAGGTCTACTTCTCCCCTGACAGCACCTGTAAAAGTTAAAAAGAAGGGAGAAGATCTCACTAAAGAGGAGGCAGTATCACTATTCACATGTTTTAGACAAAACCCAAGAACCCACCACACAGTCGGCGCACAGATCTGTCAGAGTAGCTGTCTCTGTCACAGCCCTTCCCAATGTGGCCGGTCTGGAGCTCTACGGTGGCCTGGATGTTCCACACAGTCTCTTCACAGGTCTCCAAATGCAAGCCCGGGAAGAGGGGGATGCTACCTGATCCAGGTGTGTACTCTACACGCTTAGTCCAACCTAAAAAAAACACAACCAGCTGGTTTCAGTCTTACCCTCTGTAAGACTTGTATCTATAATCCTGCATATAGCTTTAATAAAGTTTAAAAAGCCACACACAAAAACCAGAAAATCAGTCGCTAAACTGTGTGTTACTCATGGTGCAGGGAAATCTAATGTCAAAAAATCAGCATAAGTGTTGTGGTGATGTGTGTGATTTTAGAAATATATTGCCACAGTTAAATTAATTACCTTCCCTTGATATTACTTATCTTCAGCACCACCGCTTTAAAACCGATAAAAGGAGCCAAGCGGCAGCCCACACTCATCGCTTTTAACCAAAAACCAACAGATTGAATTAAAGCACATGTCTAAAGCCATGCGATGGTTCAGCAGTGACGATAATCAGGACAAAAACGCAGCAATCTGTGACAGTGTTTACCGATCCATCCGGGTTTGCAGGACGGCTTGACCGTGACAACAACCTGAGTGTCAGCCTGAGCACGGTTCTTCCCACAGTCGAAAGCAGTCACCCAAAAGGTGTGAACACGCTGACGCTTTGAATCCAGTGGCTCTGTGTTCTTAATGTTACCTTGGAGACAAAGAGAGACAAAGAGACACAGACAGAAAGGATAAGAAATAGAAGGGTTAGTCATCAACAACAAGCTTGCATAATTGAAAACCCGGCACAAATGAAGCACTCATTGATAAAGCATCCATCGCTAAGAGAGTTTCTGTCCGGCTTAGTGCACTACATTCAGGACCAGAAATGGAAAAAAAAGGAAAAATTGCACAGGTCGGAAAGAAAAGTGAGGGGCTTTCCTGTGTTTAGAGATAAAGGTAGCAGCGAGAAACTGTGATAGGCAAACGGTGCTAAACATGCCAGGTGATAAACAATAGGCCGGAGCGAAGATCCTGTGACACGGTGAGAGGAGAAACAGAGAAATGAAGGAGACAGTGGGAGAAATAAGAAGACAAAGTAAGCAGACAATGACAAGCCTACAGCATGTGAACAGCATTGGAACAAAAGGTCTCTGTGCTGCAGTGCCAGTCTGACCCCAAAAAAGAAAGGAGCTGCTCATCCTCTACAGAAGTCTAGGACATTTCTGCAGAGTCACACTTTCTGCAGGGGCCTCGTCAGCTGCTGTGTCACGATACAAAATGGCTTCAACTGATCTCAAATAGTCAATGAATACAATCACAATGTGTAACAGTCAACTCTGCCCTGCAAATTTAGGGAATTCACAAGCAGTCAGGAACAAAATGCCTAATTAAACCAAACCGCTGCTGCAGCGTTTATGTAGAAACAGAACAAAAGTCCACCCACACAAAGTCTATTTTGGTTTCTACCTGTGAGATGAATTAAATACCTGCAACAACCCACCATCTTTGCACTGTGTCACATTGTTTGGTGTGAGTTTTCACGTATTGAGGACATCCAGAGTTTTAGAGTTAAACACTGAACTCAATATTGATTTCAGTGGTTCTACCTGCAGTCAGAAAATAAGCTAAATAACATGGCGAGTATTGGGAGCATCGTCTTTCTGCTGCAGATATTGACAAATGGTAATATGTTCGATTTGATTTCCCAACATGTGATATCTCACCATCGTTGTCGATAGCGAAGGGCACATTGGGAGTTATGATGTCGTAGAAGCAGATCTGGCTGTACTGCGGGGAGCAGTCAGCATCCAGAGCCTCCACACGCACAATCCGGTCAAAAAGACGCCCTTCTGGTACCGAAGCCTCGTAGCGACGCTCGACGAACACGGGGGAGAACTCATTGACGTCGTTTACACGCACATGCACGGTGGCCCTGAGGGAAGGAGTGGGAAGCAAAACACAAGCAGAGAGAGGCGGGTTACCGGAACAACAGGAAGCAGGAATGGGTGAGAAGAGCCAGAGGAAACCTGAAACATCTTCTAGTTAAATTTGGAGGAACGATAAGAGACAGACTAACTTGTGGGATTTCTTGCTGTTGACCCCATCAGGTCCCTCCCCACAGTCATAGGCCTGGATAGTGAAGCTGTGTTCACGCTGGCTCTCACAGTCCAGCTGCTCCTTGGACCGGACCAGACCCTCCCCTGTGGAGCGGTCCAGAACCACTGCTTCAAACTGGACTGAACCTGAACCCGAGGGGCCATTATGAACCCGGAAACCGCAGATTTCACCTGTGAGAGGGACAGAAAATGTATTAATTCATTATAAAGACAATAATACATTTTACTAAATGGATCTTCCCTATCCGGCATGATTAATTAATTTTTATTAACATCATTTTGCTTGAAAAATGTAATCATCCTGTTACCCTTCCCCGACTTAAATACAGTTATTCATGCTTGAAAAGACCACTTACATTTTAAATTAATACAGAAGGCTGCAGTCAGACTATTAATGAGAACAAATAAAAGATATTATATTCTCTTAAAAACCAATTCAACCTCTCTGGGCTCATGTTGATTTTCAGCTTTTTCCCTCATAAGTCTGACTGCAGCATATCTGAATCCGGAGTTGACGGTGTACAACCGTCAGCTCCTGCAACAAAACTCTTCCAGAAATCATTATCTATGTTAACCTTTTTAATCCAATTTTCTGAAAGGGTTCTGTTAAAGTGATTTCTGTACAAAATCTGTAAAACACCTCTTTTAAGATGATGTTTCAGGTAATTTATTTGATACTTGGGCAGTAGAAAGCCGACAGGAAACATGGGGATAAGACAAACACGCACAGTTCACCAGTCAGACCTAAACCAGGCACACTGCACACACTCAGTGAACCACTTTTAGAGTTTTCTTTCCTAACAGCGACAAATACATGATTATAGCCACTACATCAACAAGACATACAACACGCAAAGGGACCCACAGCACATAGTTCTTAAATGATTATACTGAACTATACAGACATGAGAAATTATGTAACCTGAGCACTGACTTACAATTGAGACATTTGTGACAATGTAATACTGATACTTATACTGTAATGGTAGAGTTCAGATCATCTAGTTATATCAGGCAGACATCTAGAGGTTCCCTTCAGTGGCACTTAATCTTAAGCAGGCAAGGATTATTATAGGAATAAATACGATTTCAGCTTATGCTTAGAATAGCAGATGATCTCCCTTGGCTGACATATTAGAAAGGTGGGGGCGATTCATGCTCAAGCACCTAATTTTATTTTCCTTCTTGACATAAGCCAAAGAAATTTTAGGGAGCCCCTGAGTAATTCTAGTCGAACTGTTAGAATTTGACTGAACGTGGTTATTTCCAGGACTCGGAGTGCAAACCTTATTTCATCAGGGTGCAGAGGTAGCGCGCTCACGACTGCTTCTGCAATGAAGTATTGAATGACACTATGATGGTCTAAAAATAGTGGCTGAATATACTGCCTTTAATATTTAGACTCTATATATATATAGCTATATATATAGCTATATAGGAAATATAGCTGGCAAGAGCTCCAAACCTCTCTGTGTAATAGTCAACATATTTTTTCTATAAATAAATCAAAGCTACAGAGTCCCGCTGCTTCATAACAGAAGAACAAAGTTAGATCATTTTCAATTTGGCCTGGTGAGATTTTCAATTTGGCTACTCGATCAACTCATTTGACCCATTTTGCACTAGAGCCAAATCAGTGGATTTGCAGGAAAATTCACGGGCTAGTTTATATAATTGAGGGCAGTTTTTGCACATTTTTCTCATCCTATATTCCCTTTATGCCTGTTGGTTTTACCGGCGTAGTGAAGGGGAGCATCTTTGTCCAGGGCAAAGAGAGGGGGATTGAGCAGCACGGTGTTGTCGTTCTCCATGACAATCCCCTGGTACTCTGTCTCGATCCATGGCTTGTGCTTATTGGCTGAAAGGCACAGAGAAGAGACCAAGGGGTTTTGGGTTAAATGGGGCAATTAGAAGGAACCCGCTTACTATTTTCAACACTCCATTATGGGCAAGGACATAGTGAGAGTGTTCGTGAGTGGAAAAATACACAATGTGTGTGTGTGTGTGTGTGTGTGTGTGTGTGTGTGTGACACCACAAAGACTCCGTTTAATCACATTCACAACCTCACAGACTTCCCTTCTTCACATCTTCATATAGATCACCTTCTGTCACCCATGCCAAGCACACTCTGCACACTTTCCAGGTTGGCAGTGTAATTAAAGCCAAGCACACGCACAGAGATATCAGTCAGTCGAGCTGGTCTGCCACAGGCTCTGCACAATAATTCACTACAAACAGTTGACTCAAAATCAAATGCCTACGGTTTACTGTGAATTTAACCTTTAATTGTGAATTAATTATTTATCTGTGTGCTGAATGTTCAGTGGTGAATGATCAAAGGCCACGTTAACGAGCCAGGAGGATGACGATTTTACACTCCAGCAAAGAGCAAAAACAAAAGCTGGTGTGCCTTTCCTCTGTTGTCCTCAATCTCTTAACGCTGCCGCTACAGAGCCTGAAATCAGACAGAGGCACAGGACTTGTGTTTAGCAATTGCTTTGTTGTCTTCACAGTGAATTTTCCAGAAAATCTGTCTGGAACCAATTCTGCCGTCTCATCTGTGAGAGGAGAGTCAACAGAGGAAAATTTGGCTCGTTCTGGATCTGATCAAACTGCTCTCTCACCACAAACACAGCTGGGTGTTGTTTTCACTACATACTGAGGAATATCAGCACACTCACTTTACTTACTGCTACCTTGCTACATTTCTAAGATACTGGTATTTTATGCATGTACTTTGTACTACTACTACTGTATTAACTTTTAGATGGAAACATTGTGTTTTATGTCATATACCCAAAAAATCTGAATGTAGTAAGTAGTACTTTTAATTTCAACGACATTTGGCTGATATTTGTATTGTTATACTGAAGTATTGCTACTTTAAAGGCTGACACAATTAATGATTGGTCAATAAACAGGAAATCCATTTATTTTGTTGATTTTCGAGAAAATGTGACCTAATTGCTGTGTCTCTATGAGAATTAGTTGCTTTTCTTTGATTACTCAGCAGTGAGATATAGTTAAACCACCCTGGTAGTCAAAAAACACAACAGGCTCTCCCCAAACATAATTAAGTAGGTTCATAGCTTATTAAAGACTATGTAGTTTAAATACACATCCCCGATCACAGATATACATGCTCTGTTTCCAAAGTGCAGTCCAGCACTGCGTCCTCCTCCTCTGTTTCCACAGTCCTCTGCCGTGTCTCTTTTCTGGTCATTTATCTCCAGGCCTCTGCCCCCTCATCTGATATCCCCCCTCCCGCCTCTGTTCTGCTACATAGCATTAATCTGAGCATCAGTCCTGTGGATTACATTCGGGATTACAGATTGAAAGGCATCCCGTTCCATCTCTCTGTGTCTCCCCTGGCCCTCCTCCTCTTGCTCTATCCCTCCACAACTCTCAGCCATCCCTCCTCATCTGTCTCCCTCACACACAAACACAAACGCTCTAATATCTCACATTTTTCCCTTTCCCTCACGACACCTGACACCACCTCTCTCTCTCCACTGCCTCCTCCTTCCTCCTTATCGGCCTGCGTCTTTTCAGACACGTCCTCTCCTGTCACAGCTCCCTCTCCTCTGTCACTCCTAACATTTCCCCCATCTCTCCCTCTCTCACCCTTCCCATTCTGTTCCACTGACACTCCATCTCTCCTTCAATCTCCTTGTCTTGCCTGTGTCACTCTCCTCTGCCTCCTTCTCCTGACATTCTGCCTCCACGCTGTTTCACTCTCCCTCTCCCAGCATGATAATCATTGGAACAATGATGTTGAATTAGTGTCATGGCTGTCCAGGATGATAAACCTACTATAGACGAGGAAACAGCTTTATCATCTTCTCAGAGTCACACTTCTGGCGGAACAGGCACATGCACACTGGGGCATGAAGAAAACACTAAAAATGCTTTGAACACGTATGTGGGATGTCTCCAACGTCTCTTTATGTAATGATTAAACTGAAGCGATGTGTAATTCTGACACGTGACAGATTGCAATAAAGTCTCTGGGCACAGCGGCCGTGGTCCTGTCTGAAACCCTCCACAGACCAGAGTGCCCCCATGGCAGAACATCATCCCAATATACACAATTCACAGCGGAAAAGATGAAGAACTGACCTTTGTTGCCATTGGCAACCGAAGTCAAGCAAAGGAGGAGAAAGGCGAGAAAATTCATTCTGTCCATCTGAGGGAGGAAAAGAAAAGGTAGAGGGGGTAACAGGGTGGGGTGTGGTAAGACAGAGAGGAGTAAAGTACATGCATAAACAGCTGATCAGCAGAGGAACAGACAGTGATAAGACTGGTTGGAGCTATCAGATGGTGCACAGAGGGCGGTGCTTGTGCAGGACATATCACAGCTACAGTGACATGTGTGTAGCCTCTGTGCGAGGCCTGCACAGGCTGGAGAGCTGTAATAAAGCACTTCACCTGGAGCCTCATATTTGAATCAGTCAATGAATGAACCTGCATTTAGAATTGTTTCACCATAATGTTGTTTTGTGGCCTTCTTCAAAAAGCAGACTGACACACTGGTGGAGAGCCGATACAGCCTATGGAGCACGCACGTAGCTGGAGGCGAGTGCCCGTGTGTGTCACTGGAAAAGGTTCTGCATGTGGTTGTGTGGGTGTTTTCCCATGTTTTAATTGTGGTTGGTTAGGTTAACAAAAATGCAGCTGCTGTCTTGAGGCAGTAGCCACAGCTGAAAAATGACTCCTTGGAGGTTTTCGGCTCTCACTGACATCTACACGTTTCCACTGCTGCAGTCCCTGACAGGCAACAGCACATAAAGAAGATATGAAATGAGGCGTGGGGATAGAGGGTATAACATGAGACTCCAGCTGCTCACACGTTGCTCAGGCTACACTCACACACATCCAGAGCCAGAGAAACATGCTATGCGACAGTAATCAGCAGATTTACATCACAAGCTGCTACTGACACACATTACCAGCAGGAGCTGCACGGCTGACGGTAGCCACGTTATCCTGTGGTCACGATGGAACACGTCGCAGAAACGAAGGTTAGCAGTGTCAGAAACATTACCGTGGTGCGTGCGGAGATGCTCCTGGTTGGTACCCAGCCTCTACGCGCGCAGCATCCGCCTCTCACGCCCCTGCCGCTCGGCAATCCCCCGCAGGCTGAAAACAAACCAAATCTCCGGGTAGAGAGGGAAACGCACAGATAACCTTCAGCAGCCGCTCAGGAAATGGCAGCGTGTGTCTCAGCCTGACGCTAGACTCGGTGATGAGATGTGAGGAAGATGCGGAGACCAATGGATGCCCTTGTTTTTTTCGGCTCTACGGAGGAGAGGAGAGGAGAGGAGAGGAGAGGAGAGGAAGCAAAAACGGTGGGAATATTACGCTGGCGTCCCCTCCCTCTCGGCGTTTCTTAACCCGCCCACACTGCGTCCTTCTCCCCCCTATACCTTCCTCTCTCACCGGCCCCCACCAGCTCGGGAGCAGACTGCTGCTCTGGCTGTTTTTCTTGCCGCTGAACGCAGAGAGTGACTCAGGCTCCGACACAGGAATTCATCTCACCACGTTGGTTTTTGTCTCTCGTGGGCAAGTCACACATTTACCCATTTTATTTTAATTATATTTTCCATATCTCAAGCCTACCATAACCAGACCGCAAAATGACGTCATACCAGTTTTTTTTGCCCTGAGCTTGTCAAGCACATGATGGCAACGGGACATCCAAACACACACACACACACACACACAAAGCAGAATCCTTTCTTGAAATGCAGCATTTAATGAACATTATAAAACTGTATTTGAAATCACCACCATCCCCACTCCCCAGTCCACACCAAGTTTCTTTTGCTTTGTACATTTGGTAGAAATAAGGCAAAAAAGTAGTCTTTTGAAGCAGCCTAGCAATTTACATCAATTAATAATCACCATGTCATGTATAAATATTACTTAAACCTGGGCTGCTGCTACAGTGAGGTTCGTCCTCCCTGTGTGTGTGTGTTTGTGTGTGTGTGTGTGTGTGAATGGACGGCAGTAGCAGTGCTTACAGCATGCCATGGATCAGACAAATCAGCCCAGAAGAAATGAAATTAAATCAAATAAACATCCGCACAGTAAGGTGGGATGCTTCTTTTTAATTATCGCCTGCTGTTGGAAACAGAAGAGCAGGTCATAAGTTAAACTGTGAAAATCAAACACAAATGCAGATTTTTTTCTCCCTTGTTTGTTTTGCTTCCAGTTGTAAATGAGTTAATTTCTTAATTAAAAACCAGCCTCCCATTCACTGAAGCCAGATGTATTGTAGTGACTGCATTGTGGGGCAGTGAGTAAGTCTCTTTATGAAATTACTGAATTTCACATCTGTGTATTTCAGAGATGAATCAAGGAAGACAGACAAGAGTGGCGCAGAGTGAAGAGAAAAAAGAAGACATATGGCAAAGAAAACAACAGAGAAAAGGCAGGAGAACAATGGAAATCCATTATAGAAATCTTATTCAAATCTACAATTTGTTTTTCATAAAAGCTTTTAAAATTCTATAAAATCAAATGTCACCCCCCCGTTATACATCAAATTGAACCTAAAACAAATGTATTGAAAAAACATTCATTATTACAAGGCCATTTTGATTCAGGTGTTAGTTTACAGTGTGTGATTTACATACAGTGCTTGTGTAACCATGGACAGCCATTTTCAACAACCCCCCTTGTGTGTTATTACATTAGAAAGCACCACATACTCTGGCACTGTGCTCAAAGCTCCTGTGCAGGTTTACTGCTGCTGTTAGTGTGCAACATGTGAGGAAGAACCCCACATGGATGAGGGTCAATGATAGATCTGTGAACCTGTGACCGGTAAATGCAATTTTGAGTTGACAGCATACGCAAGTTCCACATGAAAACAAAGAAAAACAGACAGAAAAACAGACCAAAAACAGGAAATCGCCCCTGATTGGCTCACAGATACCCCATGTGGCACAATGGTAATTTCCTGTAAACATTTCTCCAAATGTTTATAAAAACACTCTTCCGTTTAAAACATAAAAATATATATAAATTTGCTTTACATGGACATATACATATATACTGTATATATATATATATATATATGTGCTAAAGGCCTTAAAATATTTTCCATTTTGCTTCTTGAAAGTCAGAGTTCCCTTGAGTGGAGTTTTAGCCTTTATAGAACCTGGAAGAAAAAATAGAGACATTTTCACAACCTGTCATTTGTTTCTATCATAACTGTTGCTGAAACAAAATATGCTTACCATGCAAAATCTTTGTATCAATTTTTATTCCTCCTTCTTCTGGCTCCGTTCTCTCTTAGGCACCAGTACCTTACGAAGGTATGGCATGCTTAAAAAGGCTACGAGGAAGAATATGTGACCACAGAAATAGACTGATGAATACACCTGGAAAATAAAAATGGAAAGAAAAAAGATAGAAAGTCAAAAGAAGATCGTTTGCCTTCACCTGTCCGCACACGTCCTTAGTAACATGGTACTTCACCAAGCTGAAGTGTATGAATACCAGACGTGTCCTTTCATGTTTAAAAGCAGCTACAGACTGATTTCAGCAATCATACAAAGCCACACTGTGCAACACAGATCTGATAAACATGAGCACGACTATGTAATCATGACACCTAGTGAAGAGGTTAGGCTACAATGCAAATCAATATACAAGAATACAATGTCGTTAGTGAGCATGAGCCATCTGCGCCTCTATGGTCATAAACAACAAAGTCTCGTGTTGCATTGATCAGTGCATTATTCCGTGTGTCACTGCCATCAGATGGTTTCTAGACATAAACACAATCCTTTACAGCGTCCTGTTTTAATGTAGCGCCTCGTCTTTTAGCTGCTGTGTTAGCAAATTACTCCTCTGGCGCTTTCTCAAACCTGAACTGTGACAGCCAAAGCTTAACGAGGAGGAAAAGAGCAATTAGCATCGTATGACTGTCAATGGAGTTGTGACTTACCTTGAGCCATTTGTCATAGGTGAAGAGGCAGAATGGCATCAGAGAGTAGCCCATGAAGAGCCAGTGGATAAACTGCTGCACTACATAGATGAAGGGGTAGAGAGAGCTGTTGGCCAGCTTCGTCAGCAAAGGACTGTCCCTCACCAGTGCCTGCGCCTGTCACACACACGCACACACGCATGGTTATGCTCCATAATGGTTACAGTCCTTCAATAAAGAATGGTTATATATTAGGCTGATGCCAAGCTGCCAGTAGCCGATATTTAATTACACAGACATTCAGAAGTGAGGTTCATTTGATCAACTGTGTTATTCCATTTATCAAGATATTCTCTGGTTAATAAGTAGATTTATATCATGCCAAGTTGTTCAGCTTAATAAGCATTATAACAAGCAACATACCTGTCTCTCTACAATTATGATGAAGAACTCCATGGAAAAGCATAAGACGTATCCCGAATGAAGGCCATGCCAAATCGCTAAAAAGCATAGTGTGGTCACATGAGACAGGGTCTTATTGCCCAGGAATTTCAGCTGCTTGAAGACATGTCTTAAAAAAAAGAAGAGACAGACAAACAACCAGTCAAGAGTTGTTTTTCTTACTAAATATCTACATGCTGGCAGTCAGAAATCAGGTATCACATCTACATGGCAAGCACTTGCTGACATGGAAGTTGTGTTGCTTAGCAACCAAAGAAATAATAAATCATTTAAACAATTTAACATCCTCTAACAGTATTCTGGTGGCCCTGAGTAAAGTATTCTAAAATATTAGTCCAGCTTTTTGCTTTTTCGACCTTTAAAACTGTGTTTTTTTCTTTCCCCCAGATGGTGACAAACTGCAGCAGTAGTTGTACAGAGTGGGGTCATACAACTAAGTACATCTGCAGTAAAGGACAACACAATACAATACACAACAGCCTCTAAACCCATCCCCACACACACTCACACCTTTCTGATGTCAGCGACTAATCAGGTGTGCAGAGTGTCAAAGTAGGCAGGATTTGAACACATTTCTCAAGCTCTTTTTTTTCCTACTTCTCACAAATACTTTTGCCAATTTTCATTTTTACAACTCAGTGCAACACCACAAATGTCTTTGACAAGATAGTGTCTGGAGGTGTGTGCCACTAGTAAATATAGCAAATGTTTTTACACTTTCACACAGCTCAGATGGAAAAGTTCGTGATAAGAACAAAATGCGATGCAGTACAGGGGGAGGTGATTTAGTGAATGATTCAAGCATGTGACTAAAGAAAAAAAACATCTGTGTGAAGCAATGAGAAGACTGTGACATCTCCTAAATACAACACAAAAACATTTTCCACATAGTTATTTGCCGTTTTAATTGCTCTTGTTCTGTATGTTTAATGGGACCTGACTGAATTAACATTTAAGAGTCTGAGAGCGTCCAAAGTCTGTTTCGTATCCGTGAAGAACATCATTCTTAATTTACTGTATTAGTTAACCTGTTGAAAAACATTTTGCATTTCTACAGCCTATCAACTTCAATTTCCATTCTCCACACTTTGTCTCATGCTGCATTAAATAGTAGTGAGATAAGCTTAGCTCAGGCAGCTAATGCATTCAACTGAAATGGACCATGTAATAAACTGGCGATTCTAAAAATTGCTTCGCTCACTGTGGTCATCATCAAATGGTGTCATATGTGCATAGAATTTCATGCATGAAGCTCCTGCTGGAAAACTGTAATTGTCTGAAAACTGTTAACGTTTTAAACCTCTTCCAGGAAGTCGCTCCCTTCCTGGGAGGATTCTTTCCTTTAAAACCAACTTTAGATAGAAGCCTTGGCATGTGACATCAGGCAACTCTTTTTCACGAATGATTGGATTGACCCGTCATCCCCTCTACTTCACCGCTATCATCTAAGTAAATACTTAAGCTTTTACACCACCACTTTGAACACAAGGAAGAGAAGACAGGTTTTAGGCTCCACACTGACCTGGCAGCCCAGGAGTTTGTGTTGATGTTGAAAGAAGCAATAGTTCCTGAAAAAAGCGGCGTGGTTTCAAAGAGCCACAGCTTCATATTGGCACAGGCGTCCCACTGGTGCTTACCATCCACCACACCACTGTAGCCTAGGCCAGATAATATACATGTACCTTCCTGCAACACACAAAACGCTATTTGTTATGATTTGTTACATGCTGCACATGTTATTTTGGACTGATCAGGGGGCTGGGTCCTGTGTGTCAGTGCAGTTTCATATAAACATGGATATTTGAGGAAGCAAATCAGTAGCTGTTCCAAACATTTTATGCAGATATGTTCCTACCAAGAGGCTACTTACCGCTATAACCCAGCAGCTGACGTATTTATACAAACCAACTTTAGCCCAAAGCAGAATAAACACACAGCGATACCAGAAGGGCTGAGCCTGTGGAAGGGAAATATGTATGCTGACACTTTGTCTTACATTCAGAAATGTATGGAAATATGGTAGTTATTTGTTGTTCTCACCTCATACTCATCTGTCAAGTAGTAGCTGTCTTGGTAATAGGGGCTAAATATTGTATAAATCACCACGCATACAAAACCCAACCCAAACCTGTTCATAGCTGGTATAAAACTGATAGAAAATAAAGTAAAGATAGAAGAGAAGACAGGAAGGAGAAGTGGGAGAGGAGAAGGTAACCATGTTAAATGCAGGGAAGGATAGTATATTTTTCTGGTCACTCGTCAGTTTTCTGGCTCCGTCACCTGTTTGGAGGCTTCCCAGGGCAGTCAGTCAGTTCTCTTGTGACAAGCATCTGGTACCTGCGCAGCGTAAACTGAGGTCCCACCAGAAAGCCTCCATAGAAGTAGGAGAAACCGCACACCTCAAGTAAAGAGGGCACAGATGGCAGGGCTGCTTTCTTCTGCTCTAAACTCAGCTGGGTCTGAAATTTAATGATAAGAGCAAAAACACGATGAAAGAATAAAAACAGAAGGCAAGTGACAGCACAACGGGGAGAAGGGAGAAAAGAGGAAAGATCTAATTACAAAATGAAAATGACCACAAGGCTACACTAATTATCAACTCAATATGACTTTACTAAATAATCATTAACTGACATTTAACTGCAGGCTGTAAAGTATGCACTAAAAACTGACCCTTGACATCCTTTTGGTGGTGACGTAAACCAAATGCACGACATAACTACTAATTAAAATAAGAATGAAATAAAGCAGCAGAAGAAACAATTACTACATGTAAAAGAGAAACCAAACATTGGTAAAATACATAAATGAATGAATGGGGGAAACTGACTCATCACACACAAAAAGCTACGTGGCAAAACGTTTACTGTTAAAACATGAATTCTTGAAGGATGGTGAAGTGAAGTCAGGGACACAGTGAATGACATATGTGTGTAATACTGGAACAACGAGCTGGTATAAAAAGCAGTGTAAGGTGGCCTTGCCTGTTCTTCAGTTGCAAATTATTATCATTTGCGTATGGAGTAACCTTGTGGTGGCATAGAATAAGTCATTGTTGCCATTTTGTAAGTAACTAAATTCTGCTCCCACAGTGTAGATTTGTTTTTTCAATAAATGGAACTAGTTCAAGGAACTAAAGTAATTTTGGGGGATTTAAAAGTGTCCATATAATAATCTTAATGCGGTCTTTGTTCAAGACACAGATTATGATATTATAATAATATTTACAAATTATTAGTTTAGCCTTTTGTCAGGTTACTTGATTCTATCTATTATTATATTATATAATATATATTTTCAAAAACTATGCCGTCCTCTCTTTTACACAAAAAAAAAGTTGGGATAACAATTGCAGGATGTAGGAGATAAACGTGTCTCATTCAAGAAAGATTAACCAACTCACCGGGTCCTTCCCGCCGTCATAGTAATCAAAAGACAAACCTGTAATCAGAAAATGAGAAACCATGTTAGGGTGACTAGGCCATCAAGATTATCTGAATGAGCGCCTTACAGCATGCAGAGGCCTGCCTGCAGTTTACCTGCAGTTCACTAGAGACCACAGGACGATTGCAGCAACAGGGAGATTTCAAACCTGCACCTTTACATAACACATTGGTTTGTCAAGCAGAGCAGTGCAGGGAGCTCTAGTACACTTACCAACAAGTTTAAGTGTGAGGACACAATGAGGCATAGTCCACTTGATGTCATACTCCTCTGTCGCTGTGTAGTAATACCCTGCCAGCAGGTATAACTGCAGGAAGATGATAGAGAGAAAAGGATAAAACCTAAAATCCCATCCATGTAGCAACTCTGAATTATCAAATATAAGATGATCATTATTGCAGCTGTTGGAGTGATCAGATTTCTTTTTTTTAAAGTAAACACTTTTTCATTACCACATGGGATAAAATGCAGGAGCATGCAAAAACAAAAGTTGCAACTTTTCTACAGGAAGCATGTGACTATCAGGAGATGACAGATTATCGTTCCGCGTTGTAAGTGGTGCTTGCAACATGTGAAACAAGCTGTATGCAAGCATTAAGCCTTTAAAGCAAATCACACACTGCAGCTGCAGATTTAGGATTGTGCAGACAAACTGCTGGCCAGCCCCCGAGCCACTGCAGTAAAAGTCTGACTCTGGAGAACGCTGGTGCTACAAAGTGAGCCTGCACACACATACGTACAAAATGGGAGAGGAAAAAAAACTCGGGGATACGTCACCATTTGAAAGGTAAAGCTGCTCAGGACAGTTGTTATTGTCCTTCCCATGAGCCTCAGCATCAAGAATTGGACAAGGACACATATTGCTGAGTGACAGAGCTGAGAGCCTACAGAAGAGACGGAGGGTGGAGACATTGGTGAGTGCAGTCATGTGTGGCCTGTAGGACAGGACACGACAACAGCATTTATAGCAAAGGTTCAATACAGGCAGAGATGGTGAGGACAACGAGGAAAAGACATGACGTACTTTATCAGATAACAGAGTTAAAATGAGCTTCCGAGGAGGATTGGAGGAGTAAGTGCTGCACAGTAAGAAAGACAACGCAACAGACCTGCTGTTAAATCCAAGTGCAGCCACAACAGATTAAAGAAGAGAAAGAAATCAGTGTTAGCGCTTTGTTTAGGACGTTGCATCTCAATTTTCAATCCTATGGAAACTGTGGAAGTTCAGAAAAAAATTGGGCTGAATTGAAACTATATTTTAGAAAACGCTCGCTGGTAGTTATTTATAATAGTAATTAATACAGGGGGAGCTAAAGCTTATTTTTTCATCATTGCATCTATACACCGACTGTCAGATTAGTGAACTCGTTTGTATTAAAATATTGTAATTTACCCCTTTTATTAGAATTCAAAGTCTACTGTTGTAAATTATAAAAACTAGTAAGCACTTACTAAATACTGATTAGTCACAAATGTGTTTTTTTAGTTCGACTGCTGGTCAAACAAAATAATCTGAAATGTTTTTTCAGGTTTCTCATGAACTTCTAGAACATTTTTCTTTTAATTTCAACAGTTTCATGACAGTTTCAATTACTAAACTGCAAAAATTAAATGTTCTTGAAAATAATTATTAATGTATAATATTTGCAGCCATTATCTTACTTCACAGTGCACAGGAAAAGATTCTGTCCAACATGAGGAACAACAACATCTAGATGCACAGTAAATCTCCAGATTGAAGCCTGCTGGTGCAGTCTGTTAAAGAATACCACATTTACTTCCTCAACCGAGAAACCGTTGACTAACGCCTGATGATTCATTCACGTGTAATGATCTCAGTTTGGTTTTCAGCAGAGAGGAAAGAAAGTGCTAGAAAGTCAAATGCACGCAGTAAAATGAATAACACTGAACACAAACACAACAAGAAACTTCTACAGGACGACTTAAAACACAGTTCGACACATATCTGAAAAGAATTGAAGTAGAAACTTGTCAAAAGGCATAGCAATTAAACATAAATATACACAAACAATACATTTGTCTTGCAGATAATATCTATAAAATCTTCCAACCCACAACCCACAACCCGCCCTCGCCCTTAATCCGCCTTTTTATCTCACCAAAGTTGAATGCTGCTAGACCCAGTCCAGTGAAAATATGGAACAGGTGAATAACTGTGGGGGACTTGTGAAAAAGAAACTGTCGGTACAGCAGAGCACAAGGATACCCTGCAGGTGAGACAGAGAAAAAACTGTTAACAGACATATAGTGTGGTCTTCATAACAGCTAAGTAAGCTATTGTTGATACCTAGTGTATTAACAACAGTGACCTTGTGCTGCAAGCATGGAGCATGCACACTTGGATTCACATTAGTACTGCTGGACCGCATGTGTGGCGTGTGTTGCTGCAGATCTGGCATCTCAAGGAGATCTGCGTGGTAACATTTTCTTTTTCACATTGGCTCATCCAGCTCAGTTTGTTCTTTTATTCACATATATATATTAATATATTAATATATATTGTAACATTTAACTTTGTCTTTCATCAAATCCTCAAAGAACTAAAACTTAGAAATAAAAATAGGATTTTTTTTCCAAATTCTGGTTCTTATTCACATCTTAGATGCAGCTTAATATAAAAGCTGACCCTATGTAAAATAACATGTATGCTTCTTGGCTGCTTCTACTGGCTTATTTGAAATAATAGAAAAATATACATTTTAATTAATATTAATTAAATAAAATAAATGCATTTAAAAAACTGAAACTAACCGCTAATAATCTCAACAATAGGCATTTGTTGGCGTATCAAAAGCCTGATTTGCTTATTGCTCAAGGCCACACATCTCCATTGTTGTCCAAAAACACATTAAGTCACGCTGCACAGGGTGCAACAGTCCTTCATCGGCACAGTGCAAATGGTCATGGCCTTTTGAGCCAACCACTTATACACTATGCTACTGCCACAAATATTCACAACTGCATACTTATAGTGTGTGTTAATATTGTTAAGAATACACTGTTCATGCACACATTAATTTCATCTTTTAATAAAATTTATACCATATCTTCTTATCTCTTATATATCTCTTCTCTTATTTTTACCAGGTCAATGACCCACAAAGGGCTTTGGGGCTGTTGCAACAGACAAGATGGAGAGCTCCAAACTCATGTGTGATTAGATCTGAAGACATTAAAAAGAAACATGACACACATGTAGCATAATGCCAGCTTTATCCTTTTAAAACTTCCACAATCCGCTTAAGGTAAAGCTGCTGTAGGGTTAATCGTCTGAGTTGGATGCATAGCGTTGAAATAGACACCTTTGCTGTTGTGGATCTTAAATTTAGCCATATTCCAAGCTGTGTGGAGTAGTTGCTCTTGCAAAGGAGCTATCTGGCCAAAGCCATTAAGTTAAGTCAACCTATGTACGACAGCTGAAACACTGGCAGTAAGGTTATGACCACAACATTAGGAAATGCACATTGAGCAACACCAGTTTTTCAGCATGCTACAGGCTGCCTAAAATGTTCGAAGCATTCGTCACCCAAAGTCTATTCTGAATGACAGAGGTGGAAAGTAACTTGTGAGTTTATTCAGCTACTGTACTTTTGTAAGTTTTGAGGTACTTCTATTTTACTTCAGTATTTGATCTTGTATCATTTTGCTCCAATACAATTTAGAAGCAAATCCTGCATTTTGTAATTACAGTTGAAGAGTAAGAGATCACAGTAAATATGCTCTCCAAAGAAATGTAGTTACTGGTGTGCTTGTTGCTTTTTTTGCTACTTAATAAAGGTAATTTCTGAGCAGAAGAAATGAATTTTAGGTTATTAATTTGGCCAAATCCAAACTCACCCCTTTGCCTCTACCACTCTGCCCTAGCCCACCATTTTGAGCGTTCATGTGTAAGGGTATGGGTGTCCCACTTCTCTTAGATTGAGCGGCAGGACAAAATGGTAGGGTTGCATAGGATTTTCAGAGGGAAGCTTGAAACCATATGCCCAGAATACCTAAAGAATTGTTGGCAATGTGGACAAGAAATTAATAAATGTATTCTGTTTTTAAAAGGAGTATTTAAAATTAAAATTAAAGTATGTACTTCTTATTCAACTTGATGTATTAAAAGTAGCACTTCTATTTACAGTACACTACTTTTTAAGCAAGCACATTCACTCTTACTTGAGTGCTGAGTTTGAGTACGTCTGCCCGTTTTAAAACAAAGTGGGTTCTTTACTCATGGCCATGTTCAATACTATTGTATTGTCAGTGTGGGAGGACACGGAGAAAAACAAATGTGTCCCTGTCTGACAGCAAAAGGAGCAAAGTTCTGAGAGGACAGCATGGCAGGTGCCCCCCTCCTCCCCATGACCCAAACACACACACACGCACACGCGCGCGCGCGCGCGCACACGCACACACACACACACACACACACACACACACACACACACACAGGGGTTAATAGGGGGTAAGGGGACGTATTTTGCAGCCTGAACTCATTCTTCTTGTTAAAGATTTCCCCTCTAACCAGCAACATTATAGTTATTATTTCCACAAGATGACCTACACTGTCATAAAATATGCTAATCCCACAATTTCATTCATCGGGGAGAGGACACATTTTGATAAACTGTCTCTGCACCCCCGTAGCTCACTTGACCCAGTTGTCTAGTTTATTATCTAGCTGAATTATTACAGAGAATTAACTAAAGCTGGACAGACGGGGTCGATATTTGACACGACACCAATGAACCATTAAAACAGAGAAGTTAGCCCCCCCCCCGTCGAGTGTCACTCAAAAGCCACGTTACTCGCTGGTGGTGTCATAAGGTGTCCACCTTATCCTCAGAGCTTCTGTGAATTAAAAACTTGAATCTTGTACGTGTGTGACTGAGGAATCGGGAGCAACACTGAGCTAATCACACAGGACGTTAGCAAACCCATACAACTGGTTTGGAGCAATGTGTCAGTCAACTAACGTTAGTAGCTGACTGAGCGGTATGTTAGCAGTGGCAGTTACACACACAGCAATCAGAGTTGCACAGTCGAAGTTGTCACTGGGATGGGTGCGATTTCGGCTAGCAAGAAGAGCACGTTAATCCCGAGGCGAAACTTACCGATTAAAATTGATAACATTAGTCGAACCGCTGGCTCCGTGGAACCTAAGGACTCCGACAGATTCTCCAGCAAGGGAGCCGCCATCTTTCTTGGGGGCGGAAGCGTTGGTTGGCGACGGTTCAGCTGAGTAAAATACAACCGACTTACCGCACACAACACATGCACCCAGACGCACACACTTCGCTTTTTAAGGCCGGTTCGACCTCCTTCAAAGTTAAACTGTGTCACCCTCCACCTTCAACCCCTCCTCCACTCTCCTCTCTCCGCTTTACCATGGTTTTATCTGCGATAATCTTTACACTATGTGGCCAAAGGTTGAAGCGGAAAATTATATAACTATATGTCTCTATCTAGACCATTAAACTGTGTGGCGATAAACCCTTTCTGCTCGAATTCAATGTAGTTTCGTGGTGAAAGACTACCACCATATGGTGACATGAAGTCATAGCAGGTGGGTTTTCTGTACCGTACGTGTATGAGCTCATTATGCATGGTAGGTATGTGTCTTCCCTCTATTTGATTGTGCAATATGATTATGCAATTTAATTTAACATAGTTGTCTGAAACAGAAGCATGAGGGTTGTTAATGATGTGAAGTCATAAATAACAGTAACACAAATAACACTGCACTTATTTCGAAGCAAAAGCAAAATGAATTAAATTTATGTCGTTGATGTGATTGGCTGAGTGCTGAACATGTGACTGCGGGTTTGTTGAGATTCTTCCCAGAATGCACTTGGACAATAAGGAGGTAGTACAGACTGAACTGTACCACACATGGTACAGCCCAGCACAACCATCGCTACCGCAGAGTTAAATAAGCTTTATCAAGCACCTACAGTATGTAGTAAATAGTTAATTTTGCCATTACCTGCGTGATAAACATTTCATTTCTTTGAACATCTCTGGTGGGCTTCTCTATACGAGAAACCTTCTTGACAAATATCTAAAGAGCAAAATTTCCTGAATTGCCGTGGACGTATTTGCAGTACTCAAACAGCAACCACATATAATGTTATCATGGTGTTCTTCGTTTGTTGACGCTGGTTAGGAAAGTTTTAAATATACGGATCAAGGATTAAACATAGATTAAGCACATGTTTATGACACATATATCAAGACTTAAAGTTTTAATATCGTTGCAAAGACCCTACAGGCCACTTTGCATCTTGGGTATGAAAACACGGACTGAATATCAGCCAATCGAAGCACTCTAAACAAAATGAGGCGGAGCCTCTGTCACTGCAGCCAATCAAACTGCATAATTAAAAAAAAAATACTGATCTGATTTAGATTTAGTATTGAATTTTGTTTTGTAGTAATAATAACAACAAACATTTGTGAAATAGCTAATATTTGAGGGTCACTGTACTATTTGATTTTTTAATTAATAATAGGAGAATGAAAGTCAAACTGATTTTTGGGAATTGTTGAATTCTGTATTTATCAATAAAACTTAATTATTTGCAAAGAATGCTACTTGAAGTATAATATTATTTTGTAATTTTAAACTTGAAATAATGAGCTTATAGGAATTTTACATTTTCCCTCATTAATTCCTATATTAACTTTCCTGGATATAGACTTTTCTGCAATAGACTGCTGCTAGCCTTTATTGTCATTGCAGATGAAGTATACAATTAAATTGTATTGCGTCTCCGGACGGTGCAGCAGTTAGAGGTAGAATATAATATAAAATATATCAATATAAAACACTATATGTGCAACTTTAAGGAGAAAAAAAACAGCACACACACACACATACAGGAGACATACATTTCTGTATTAAGAATTCTTATAGCCAAGAGGAAGAAGCTGTTTTTAAGTCTATTAGTCCTGCTTTTGAGACACCTGTGCCTTCTGCCCGAGGGCAGGAGGTTAAAGAGGGGTTGTTGAGAAACTGCTCGCCAACAATGGGCAGTTTTTACACCAACATTTTCTCATCTAGGTGGTTTCTTTTCAGTACAAATAGGAAGATGAGTCTCTGTTGGGCCTATTAGTAATAGTTGGTAATTCAAAATATAAATATAATAAAAAAATATAAAAAAGATTTAGGCACTTTATATACGTATTTCTCAAGCAAGAACACAAGTGATGTGTCTGACCCAATTCCAAATTCAATAGCAGTCTGGTAAGATGAAGATACAGAGGACACTCTGACTCAAAGGATAAGGCAAGTGTAAAAAGTGATCTAAGTATTTCATCCAGCATCAGTTTGGTATTTTAAATGCATGATGTTTGTTATCTCCATTTGGAGCTGCATTTGTGTTTTTTATGTAACTTGTTGACATTAACATAAATATAGATATTTTACTATGTGTAGGTAGTGGAAGTGCTTTAGTTCATTATGTAGTCGGAATTGAATCTATTTTTTATTTATGTTTTATAAAATGTTTTTTTAATTTAATGTACGTTTTCCATCACGGTATTTATTAATATTTCCTCGTCTGGCTCATTTTTACCCGCACACCTTGAATGCAACATGACATTTAGCTTTTCCCCTTCCTCAAATGAGGAGATGCGTTTGAGGGCGTGCCTTCATAAACCAATAGAGCTGAGCCAGAGGAGGGATTAAAAGACCCAAGTTCATAAATACGCACAGCTGCTCTCCCGCGCCCGCTCTCTTACCCCAGACTGAGTGCACCCTGCTGGGCTCCTGACACGGTTGTAATTTTCAGCAAAGACCTTGCAAAAAAAAACTGCAAAAATGACCAGGAAATTTTTCGTTGGTGGAAACTGGAAGATGAACGGCGATAAGAAAAGCCTGGGGGAGCTCATCGACACCCTCAACGGAGCCAAGGTGGACCCCAATGTCGGTGAGTGGGTTTTAGACAAGTTATGGGAAATCCTTCTTTTTACACTGACCTCTCTACTGCGTGTGTTTCTCCAAAGAGGATTAAGCTGATATTGGTACTATTTGAATTGTGTGTTCGCGTCTCGTTTCCTTATTTTGTGTGACATTCAGATTTCCATCCAGAGCCAAAATGGCTCGGTCATCCCGTGAATTAGCGACACTAAGCATCACACACTCCCATCTCTTTCGTTTTATTACGTAAGGGGGTCATATTCAGCGCGAGTGTCGTTTTTGACCGAGCCTCCACTAAACCACAGACGGAGGAATACAGATGAGACACACACACTTTCAGTAATGTCTGTGGTGCGTGTGCGTTTGCGGCGGCACGTAGTCCCGCAGCTCTGCCTCTCTGTGCAGGGTGCGTTCAAGTGAGGCTGGGTCCGTCTCCGTGAGCTGCACAGTGATGACGACTCCCGTAACCTGTGGCTTGTAAACTGCGTGAAGTTATCATCAGTTAATATGAGGAGTAATTGTACAGTGAATGCAGCAGCAGGCTTCTGCCTCTGCTGTTCTGCAGAATGTTGCTGTTAAAAAAAATTAAAACAGCTCTGTGTTGTGTTTGTGTGTGTGTGATCTCCTCACACAACCAGGGAGGCATTGAACGTGTCAAAGCCTGTTTCCGCTGTCATCAGTCGTGCTCCTCCTGCAAGTCTGTTATGCAACGGTAAAATGTTGCACACCAGTAGCAGGCCTGATTCGTTCAGGAGCGGACGGCCATACACTCAAACTATCCCTGGACCTTGCTCCATTAATGAATCCGCCCACTCAAAGGGTCACACTGAAACTCAAACCTAGGCTTTTCCCAGTGGCCTCACCATAGAGATTTAAAGTCAGAGTTCAGCCCTTTCCTCTCCTCGTTGAGTTGATGTTGGATATTTGGTGTTTTATTTGAACTTGGCTGATGAGTTTTCTTTGGCTTTTCCAGCACATGGCCTCGTAGGCGACCTTTTGGAGGCTGAACTCAGACCTTTGATGCAGAGAGGCTGTAGCGAAATGACCTTTACCAAACCAATAATAAGTGCTGTTTAATATAGACGCTCGTGACCCCAAAGATATAGTTACATTGTGAATGTCAGTGTCTTGACTTGACTGTACTCTGCTTGACCCGTGCAGACGGTACAGCTGTTTAAAATCTGATAAAATCATGTTTGCACATGAGTGTGTGTATACACAGTGCAATATGTACCGTTGTTAGAGTTACAGTGGGTTTCTTAATACAGTTTGGCAGTTGTAGTATTAAAGTATTAAGTATGTGGAAGTACAGATATGTTGTGAGAACTTTACATTGCTGTACATTGTCATTTGAGGCTTTTCATTTTGAGAATGACTTCTTGTCATGGGTTTTGAAATTTTGTAGAAGGGTGGCTCTTTTGAATATCAGTAAAAGGTTTGAACTGTCCCTTTAATCCCCTTCATGCAATGGAAAAGTCCCTTATGTAGTTTTGTACATACAGTTCATGGTGATAGTTTAAACAAATAATTTTACTTTAAATGATAAATAACTCATGTCTAGTCATCATAGCCACATTATACTGACTTTTTCTTTGAAGATTCTTTGCATGTAAGCTTTTTTTTTATTCTCTGTTGATAGATGTGGTGTGTGGTGCTCCATCAATCTACCTGGACTTTGCCAGATCCAAGCTTGACAAGAAGTTTGGCATTGCTGCTCAGAACTGCTACAAAGTTCCCAAGGGTGCCTTCACTGGGGAGATCAGGTATGTGGCGTGTCCGTCAAAGCCAAATAATAAATGTTTGATAATGAGAAAATAAAGACGGGTGGATAGAAACATCATACAGGCATCTAAAATGTAATGTTCTTGTTATATAGATTTTATTTTTTCTTTTGTTTTTTGCATGTATTGATTATTAATCATTTCCAGCCCTGCGATGATCAAGGACTGTGGCGTGGAATGGGTGATCCTGGGACACTCTGAGAGGCGCCACGTCTTTGGAGAGAGCGATGAGGTAATTCTGGAGGATTTTATCTTGTTTCAGTTTACACGAGGCTTAATCAATGTCTCTGTAAGATATACATTAAACTCATTGATCCTCATGTAAACATGTTATTGTGTGTGTTGCCTTAGCTCATTGGTCAGAAGACGGCGCATGCTCTGGAGAGTGGTCTCGGCGTGATCGCCTGCATTGGCGAGAAGCTGGATGAGAGAGAGGGCGGCATCACGGAGAAGGTCGTCTTCGCTCAGACTAAGGTCATCGCAGGTACCAGATCCTCAACCCCACAATAGAGTTTATTATTCAGTGGACAGAGTTTGAACACACATTTTGTGCAATCTGGAAATTAGAAGACTACAAATACACGTGTAAATCTTATCGTGTCGCTTTCACAGACAATGTAAAGGACTGGAGCAAGGTCGTTCTCGCGTATGAGCCTGTGTGGGCCATTGGTACTGGCAAGACTGCCTCCCCACAGCAGGTAAATATCAGAAACACTGAGCATTTTCTGATTTTATGACTAATACAGTCTCCGTATTGTAACCCATAATGCCGTCTGTTACCTGTGTAACATTTCAGGCTCAGGAGGTTCACGAGAAACTGAGGGAGTGGCTGAAGACTAACGTGTCTGAGGCTGTGGCCAACTCAGTACGGATTATTTACGGAGGTCAGTCAGTGCGACGAGATGTTTGTGTTGGTTTTTAAATATTTAAGACCCTTCTCATGACCCCGTTCTTCTTCTCAGGTTCTGTCACTGGTGCCACCTGCAAAGAGCTGGCCTCCCAGAAGGACGTTGATGGTTTCCTTGTGGGTGGAGCCTCCCTCAAGCCAGAATTTGTTGCAATCATCAACGCCAAGGTTTAAAAGTCCTCGGGCAGTTTAGACGGGACTGCTTCAAGTGTGCCCAGGTGTTCAGAGGCCATTCAGACGATCCAGTTCTATCATCCCTCACTCTTGGCACTTAGTTCTCCTCCCCTTCCTAATAAAAGTATTTGTGTGTTAATGT
>JAUMHF010000008.1:7411832-7456962 GCA_032359275.1 Microctenopoma steveboyesi
GATCCAGTTCTATCATCCCTCACTCTTGGCACTTAGTTCTCCTCCCCTTCCTAATAAAAGTATTTGTGTGTTAATGTCATTCCCTCCTTTTCCTTTATTTTTCAGTAAATTTTGTCATGAAGAAAAGGGACAGGTTGACATATGCACTGCACTGCACTGAGTTAGTCCACTGAGAAAAGTCTGTCTTCATACCAACTTCCACCAAGTGCTCGAGCTGTAAAGACTGACAATTACACCTTGAGGTGGACGAACAGTCCATGCCTTTACTTGAAAAGTTAACAAACTTTTGTGTGAACAGTGTCAACACTCTTCAGAGTCATTTGTGTTTTTAGTCTGTGGCTTTTACCCCCTCCCAGTAGATGTGCATGACCCACTCCTCTCCTTGGCTCAGTTTAGCCAGGAGGGAAGTGTCCATTACGTGTTAATCGTATTGTGTCATGGTGTGAAGACTGTAAGGGAACATAATAAACCGATTAGACACTGATTCACTGTGTTGCGAGTCATTTTATCTGGGTTTAGTCATGTTCCTTATATGTTACAGAATATGTGCAGCTAGTTTTAAAGGTGTGTGTACAGACGAGGGTAAAACCAGTGGTATTCTCAGAGCGTATCTTGTTACAGGGGTGAACTGCCATTAAGACAATGCCATACTGAGAGGAATTTGACTATTTTTATCTACGTTGAACTAAAACGGACACTGGGTCAAAGATTCATGTATCCAGGGAAAATAATTTCTTTCACAACTCTGAATGAAATGTTTATTAAACTTAAAGCACAGGGAGTGTGTCCAGCACCACATTTTGTATGCGTTATAACTAAGCTCTAGTCCCGCTTCATGCCCATTATGTCTAAATGCAGTATGACAACTGCTCTCGTACATCGAACTCACATTTTTACTGACTGCACATGCCAAGAAGCACAGGTGTACTGAATGCCTATGCTGGCCTTAAATGTCAAGCAGTGTTTTTTTTAGTTGTTTTTTTAAAAGATTTTTTCCTTAATTTCACACTAAGAAGATAAATATACAAACAGGAATTTCTTTAAGCACAAGAAGGGGATATGTCATCACACAAAGGTTTTAGGCAAGAAATGTTGCAGGTACAGTATATGGTGTCTTAAACCAATAGGCCACAGTGTGCTTTAAAACAGTGGTATGATTCAGGTCAGAATTTCATTTGTCTTCAGCAAACCCAATATTTGCTCGTTCTTTATAGTCACACTATGTTGAAACAACCACAGGATTGAATCACTTCAGCTGATCACAGTGCTGCTGGGACTCAACGTGCACACACTGGATGAATAAACATACCTTTTAAGGTATGAATACAACATAACACACTGTGACACCAGCATTGTCGAAACCAAAATAGATGAAGTAAAAATGATCTAATTTCATTTTAGGTAACAGTGAGTCTATATGTTCATTTCATTCAACCTCATTTGTACGCAGTAAACCTTTAAGTACATAGTCCAATATCACAAACCCTCTCATGTGGCTTTAAAGCTGTACAGGTACAGTGGTTTTCAGTGACATTATTAAAAAGGTTTACAGGTTTATTTACATGTTGTGTTGTACTACAATCTTAAACAGAGTCCAGTACATCACCCTCACTATGGCCTGTAAAAACATATAGCTCAATTAACACCTGCTTTAAATGACATATCGTGAAAGTATACTCTATGGCAGGACAAATTCATCGGATTGAATAAGACATCCACCCTTGTGCACCTCCCGCTGCAGCCTGGCGCCTCTGCTCTCCGGTCCGACAGGGGGCGCTAGTGTCTGAGGTTTAACAACCTGCCTGCTTTACTGTCATGTCCGTGTTTACAAGCGAAGCGTGACGTTCAGGGACTCGCAAGGAAAAGGCTTTTTAATGTCCTTAGTTCATGTGTAAAATGCAGTCTCTGAAGGTGTTTCTCAACGAGAGGCTAGCGGCGGCAGCGGAGGAGATATTTGGAGCTGTTGAAAAGACGATAGCCGAGTACAAGGAGGAGATTTCCCGTTCAAAAGATGTAGAAATCAACCGCCTCCGATTGCAGCTGAAGATTCTTAAGTCAGGTATGTCTGAATAAAATCTGAGTACAACCGAACCAGATGCACGCTTGCATTCGTTTTTAGTTGGCGTGGATGATTGTGACTTGGTATTTTCTCCTCAGATCCCCGGGTAGGTAGATGCCTTGGAGTGCAGTTGCAACAGTCCACCCATCATCAGCACCACCATCATGCTCCTCAGCAGCAAAACCATCAGTCAGTTCCTGCAGCGGAGGCCACTGAGCCCCAGCACTGTGAGGAGGACAGGGGCAGCAGCATGGAGCAGGAGCATCCTGAACACTCCCAGGTGAAGAAGGAGCAGCAGAAGAGTCACAGGGATTTCTGGATGGATCACAATGCAGAGCAGCTCGAGGGGCTGGTATCAGACATAAAAGACTTCATCCCATCTCCTTCTGGTCTGAAATCTAGTCTGCAAGACCCAACCTTACCCTTTCACCTCTACCACAACAGCAACAGCGAGGAGGCCAAAGAGAAACCCTACAGCTGCTCTGTCTGTGAAAAGCGTTTCAGTAACTGTTCCCACCTGGCAGCTCACATCAGGACACACACAGGAGAGAGGCCATACAGGTGTGAAATATGCAGAAAGACCTTTATCACCACAAGCGCTTTGAACAGACACCAGACGATCCACACTGAAGGGAAACATTTTATGTGTAATCACTGTGGGAAGTCCTTTAAATGGATGGAGTCCCTTGGCAGACACATGAGGAGCGTTCACAAAAGGGAAAATGTGCCTGTATGACTCTGCAGTTGGATTATACTTGTCTAGTAGATTCGATTTGTTGTTATTACATATCAGTCATCTGTGATTTTATCAAAAATCGCCAAGTGTGAGCAAAGAATGTAATGTTTATTTTCTATGTTTTATTTGTGAATGTTGTTGGCAAATGTGCTTGGACCTCATTCAGCCATGTGTACACAAACACTAGCTGCACTTATTCATGTGCGAATATAAGAACACAATCACTGACAGAATTTTATATGCGCAAACTGTGGTAAATGTATACTTATGATATAAATTATAAATTAAAAATAAATTAAACATGGCCTTTCTGAGTTTATTGTGTCTCTTAAAGAGGGGAGATACTCTGTGTTCCAGTAGGTGGCAGTAACACTTCATAATTTCCCATCAGTTTTTACCAATCTACAGTGTCCAGGCTGGTGTCAAATGAACTCATTTGTACTCAGAGTGTACATTTCTCAAGTACCTGCTGCTTACATGCTATGGAGACAACCGCTGATCATTTAAGCTTTAGTTAATTGTCTGTGTAAGTGTATGCGTGTAACTATAAACTTATGTGTCCCTACCCCTTTCATACATATTAATATACTTTATTTACTTATAAGTTATATTATAAAGCTAATACCTTTAAGACAGACCTCAGAATTAAATTTTAAAATGTAAATAAATACATTATAAATCTCGATTGGATCGTTAAGAGAAAGAATACCACTTTCCTAATTAGCATTGGAAGTTATGGGCCTGTGAGTTAAGGCAGAGTGAAACAGGTTGTTGAAAGTCATTTATTTTCCTGGGTTGATGACACACTGTACTGTATGTCCTGTCTGAGTGTCCGGACACATGCAGATTTGGCAAACAAGCCTATGCCTGTAAATTTATTTCTTATCTCGTAAAAGTTATGGTTCTTGACTGTGGTTGATGTCATGTCATGGTGGTAAAATGCAGAACTAATAAACATTGTCAGCATTTACTTGAGTCCTTGATTATAACTGCAGTAAGTATCCAGCACTGCTGGACCATCTTGTTGAACTGGGTTATTATTTCAGGCGATACTCACTCTCAGTGGAGAGCTCTCACGTACATGCAGGTGCTCTGTGCAGTAAACCACTTAGAACAAGTGTGAGTAGACAATTAAAAACGATGACACAATATCTCTTTGAAAATGAAAATGTGGATTAAAATAAAACGGAATTGTGTGCAGGGACTCAGCGCCACATCGCATGTGTAAACTGAAGTGTTCGAGTGGTGCTCTGTGCTGATCACTTGCTGAACACTTATATGATGGCTTATAAATGCATATATTTTGTACTTTATCATATTATTTCAGTAAGACCCAGTCACCGCAGATTGATTTTGTCATACTGTAATAAACTGAACATATTATATATGAATACCTTTTCCAGTACCTCAAATTTATATTTAAAAAATAGTTGTAAGAGTAATTCACAGTAAAGTAAACACTTACGGTGAGCAAGCTGTCCACAGGAGCCTAAGAGGGCAGCAAGAATTTCCCCAATAGGATCAATAAAGTATTTATTATATTATTATTTTAATTATTATAAAACTGTTGATAATTGTTGATTTTAACTTTAAACAGATTTTGAATTTGAATGTATCTCTGTGGGATTTATTTAATCAATCATAATATTGGGGTTATTTTGATAATCTTCTCTAACCTCCTGTCATATGCTGGCCGCTATGACCATGAAGTTATTAATAAATTGTATTCCATATGTTAACAAAAGGCTTTAAAATCTTAATTGTGCAGAAACCCCACCCTATATGTTGTTTATGTTTTAATCTTCCAGCTGCATCTGTACAATAGGAAGGTGTGTGATTGAAATAAAATCTTCCTCTTCTGCTGCCGTCCTCGTCATCACAAATCCAACGGCAAACTCTGCTATCCAAACAATGCTTTCAATCAAATAAATATTCCATGTCCGCCTACTCAATTTTTAATAACAGCATGTTTTTTCCACATTGTACAACCTAACCTTGTGTGGTCTAACAATAACTTTACCACAGTGAAGTATCTTCGCATTAATGGAGCCTTTTCATCCTTGTTTTTTACATCTGACTCACCGGCATGCCACAGTTTCCATTTAAGTGTAGGTACTCTATAAATCCAACTCTTTTATTTCCCCAGGCAACCATGTGACCCTGAGTTTAATTGTCTTTATTTGCAACCTTGATTTAAAACAGTTGTCTATACATCTCTACAGACGCTCTAAACTTACTGCCTTTACATGTACTCCAGTTGTAGCAGACGCAAAATATTCTCTTATATAGACTCGTGTGTTCGATTGGAGAACCTGTTTATGCTGTACCTCTTCACTATTATGGATATCTGAAGCTTGTAGCAGATTTTGGGTAATGTGCAGGGGAACAGCTTGGGCAGGTCACTGGTAGGCGTAATGAAAAAGAAACCCACTAAATACTAACTTAGTTTACTGAACCTTAACCTCTGTATTGTTTTTGTGGAGAAGATAAATCTTACCAGGGAAGGTAATAGAAGTGCAGAGTGAGAAAAATTAAAGTTCAATAGAGGTTGAGTGTTAAACAAATATTTTGAATGTTTCACCTGATTTCACCCGAGTTTTCAAAGACCTATTGTTTTCAACTCATACCACCACTGGTTTTCTATTTTGTTATTCAAATCATGGGTGAATTTGAATGTTAATGTCATGTAATTTGAGCTGACAGTGATATTTGTGTCCTTGATGGACCAGTTTAAATCATGCAGCTGGTTGCTGGGTTGGTAAGGAGACTGAAAAATCCTGAGCGCTGGTCACCCGCATGTTGTCTACAACCACTTACAGATGCTCAGCAATGCCTCAAGATGATCCTCTGGGATCCTCTTCTCCTCACTGAAATGAAGTGAGTAAGAGGTCAAAAGAGATTGATTGTCTGGTGAGAGGAGGTAAAAAAGGCTACAGACTCTGTTCTCAGCCGGCACTTGTGCCACTTTGCAGTTTGTCTTTTGCCGCCGTGGGCTGGGATAGCACTCCTGCAGATAAATGAGAAGTTGGAGCATTTGCTCAAGCAGAGGTTTCATAGACCAGGGTAAGTACCCATTCATGCAGGTTTATGAAAACATTCCTCTACTAGGACAACGAGTGGCATCAGAAAAGCATTTTTTCCTCTTGTCTAGTTAAATGAACCTAAAAGAAGGAATCCAGTGTAAGATATCAGCAGTTAAACTAGAGATGACAGAGCAGCAACAAAGGACTATGAAACAAGTAGAGCAGCAGCTACAGGGACGCTGCAAAGGTGCAATAAAGGGGTTAGTGGTGGTCACACGGCAAACATTAAGAAGTATGACAGCTCCAGTGGGAGAGAGCGATGGAGCATCAACTTGAGGACACAGCAAAGAGTGGTAAAACTGTCGCTCACAGCCAAAACAGAATGAAAAGAGAACATCTGAAGAAAGGTGTATAATTTGCTGGAGGGAGCAGTGCTCCAGGAACTAAACCAAACTTCTCACTGTGCTGTGTTCTGAACCAAACATACAGTGCTTGACACAATGTGGCACCATTCGGAGGTCACAATACTTTGGTTGTTAGAGGTTACACACACACACACACTTTTATTTTGATAGTGTGCCTCTACAATGAGGCCCTGTGTGTTTGGTTCTTCATCGTCTGTCAAGGGCACTTTAAGATAAGTGCGCACACAGTATCTATCAGACTGCCAAGAATACATCTCTGAGCGTTGATGCAAGCTGGGAAACATGTTGCAGTATATTATATACAAGATATTAATGACTTTGGCATTACCTCTTTTTCCTACAATGACAAAAACTGGTCCTGATAATTTGAGTGTGTCACAATCTTCATAATAAATCACGAACGAAGCGTGTTGATTTGTGGCCTTGTTTTCTGAGCCTACTCAAATTGATATCATATGTGTTGGCAGTATCTTCAGTCTTGCTGCTGCCAGAGTGGGGTCTGTCACTAATGACAGTGCAATTCATTTAATGAACCACTAATCAAATGCATTAACCGGTGCATATCCTGTAGCAAAGGCTTATCTATAGGAAATAGCCACTAGTAGTAATCCTTATTTTTTATTCACTGTGTAATAAATGCTGTTGTAATACTACTTCTGCTAAAGTCTTTCATCCACACCTTTCACTGCGTCCTTATCCACCCTGAGAAACGACTGATGAAGTGCTAAGAATAAACCCCAGATGTAATGTCACCAGAGGGGAAATTACATTTGTCCTGCCACAAGATATTTTACATTATGTTGACACACTTGTTCAAGGTGACTTTTAATGACACCCAACCTACATAGCAACTCAGAGATCTTGTCATATATGGTCTATATATTTCACATCCTGTAGTATGTCACACAAGATCACAGTCCTGAGATGGCTCTCACAGATGAGGCTATCAATCAGCGTCATGTATGTATATGTAAGGAGCTTTTATCACATGCATGATACAGACTTTACATCAAGACAGACACTAAGGAGAATCTTGTGAGTGCATCAACAAAAAGTGAAAGCTGCAACATTGCAAAGTTTGTGTGCCCACATTTACATGTCCTTCAATCTGTGAACCAGCAGCGATTCAGTCCTGTGACATGAAGGCCATATTCCCTGATCCGTATCTGTTTGTAGGAGATTCCTGCAGCCGGACACGGTGAGAACACACACAGCCCTGAGCCTTCAGCAGTGTCCGTAAATCACACTTTCACAGCTCCTCCTCTCTTTCTCCGTTTTCATTTCTCTCTTTACATTTTTTTCTTTTCAGTTTTACACTGCAGTAAGGAATGCTCTCTCAACAGGGTGGCTGGTGTTCACTGGAGCAACTCAACTCCCATGTCTCACACTCATCCCATGTGTCTCCTATTAGCTACACTCACCAAGAGAGGGAGGGAGAGACCGATGAAGAGAAAGAAGGGGAGTCAGAAGGAGCAGAGAGGGGGGAGGGGGAGGAGAGTGAGGAATTTGATATGCTTTGTGCATGAGTGACTTGTATAAAACAAAGACGAGGCAAATAGTCTGAATGTATGTGAGAGAGGGAAAATAGCCATGAATACTCGAAAGACTAGCAAAAAAGATTATAATTTATTTCCAGATTTTTTTGCCTTCATTTGCATCTTGTTTCACAAGGTAAATTGAAAATAAAAAATAAAAATAAAAACTGACTGCCATACCATGAAAATGTAAAAAAATAATACAAATAATATGTACTGTATATAGAATTATATCATTATCAACAAACAGACAACATTAATCATAATAACAATACTATTGATCATAAACATAACACTAAATTGCTGGTCTCATGCATATAGAACACCCCTCAGATACAAAAGAGGGGGTAATTACTAAAAATAGAACCAAAAGTTCCACCAGTTCAGAATAAGCGCCTAGCTACATGCAATGACATAAAAGAGACTCATGTACACATTCCTTCTGGCATCAAGTATTTTACACATACTGTACTTCACTATTGCCGCCTTCATCTAATATACTGTACAGAGCACAATACAAAACAGGACTGAAGTGCGAGAACGTTACGCAGGGAAGTGCTGGAGTTGGGATCTTCATCGTGGTGCCATTGTGTGTGCAATGTTTTCACACCTTCCTCCCTCTTTTGATAATCCCTCAAAATCTCCATGTTTTCTTCAGTGGATTCCCTGTTTGCTATTCCAGGTTTCAGTGCTTTTGTTTTGCTCACTTCATTTCATTTTGCACATATTCTCCCTCAGTGTTCTCCATGCTGCTCTTTGCATTGCCCCTCCCTCACAGGGTCTTGTCACTTTCTTTCTTCAAGTGACTAAAAGGTAAAAAAGAGAAACCAGATAATTGTGAAGACCAGACAACTTAAAGTTTGGATAGAGGTCAATCTTTAATCAACATTCAGGTTTTGGTGCTTATGGTTACTAACTGCTGCGCTGATAAGTTGATGAACTGGATTAATACTTTTATCATAAGTAAATTAAGAAACACTACACATCCCCTCAACCTTCTTCTGCAATAATTATAATAATACTATTAATAATAATGATAATAATACCAATGAAGACTTATTAAAGGACAATTATAATGTAATTAATTAATTATAATGTAAATTGTATTTGTTTATTGTACATTTTTGCTTCTCTATGAATGCCAGCAAAAATTCGCAGTACACAGTGGTAATGATAACTGATGCAACCAATCAACATCATTAATATGATAAGCTGCAATTCAGTTAATTATTGCATATAACTAACAATATATAGAAAATATACCAGCTATTGAATATCAGGTCACGTTTCAGTCTCAAAATGAATGTGAGGGGCTTTTACAACAATGGTTCAGGTCTCAGTTTCTCCTGACTCTGATAGTGTCGATATCACTAGAGCCGAAAATATTAACTGGTTATTTATACAGCATAGAAAATTAATGAGCAACTATTTTTGATAATCCCCTATCTGTATTCTCATTCAGATTCTCTTCAGATTTGAAACCGACTTGCTGCATTATTTGTCTTACATAATAATGTTATAAAAACATATATTATTGATCCCTTTGTGGGAATGTTGGACAACAGCCAGGCAGTACATGTCAGCACTCCTACTGTCCAAGGACAGCTCAACATGTAGCCAGGCGGAACTGACACCGGACCATTGACCCTGCAGACGACTGCTCTAAAAACTGAGCCACTGCCTCCCCATGATGATTAACGATCACTGAGCAATTTTAAAATAAGTGCTTAGGAAGCTGTGCTGGGCTTTTGTGCTGCACTTTTTCACAGACAATTTATAGACAAACATATCACAAATGAATTGAGAAACAGGTGTCAAGAGAGGAATCAACAATAAAAACGATTGTTTTCCACATCCTCACATGACATTCATGTTTCTACTGCAATCACAGCAGGCATACACTGTACCAACCACTGTACCTGTAATACTCGTCCTGGGTGAGGGAGTGGTGGTGGTGGTGATGGATCCACTGTTGTTCCAGGGCCAGTCTCTGGATCTGCAGCTCTGCGCTCTGGGCCTGCTGCATGACCTGGAGCTGGTGGGCTGCTGACATGGGACCAGTGAGTGAGGAAGGCTGGGGCAAGTCACGGAAAGGAGCACCTGCCAAAAAACAAAGTGAAAAGGCACCCAGTTCAATCATTGTGCTTCCATCAAAAAGGTGTCTTAATGAACTTATAGCACTGTGAAGTTTTTAGAGAAAAAAATGAACGAGTACATGGACGAGGAGCCTTCTCCTCACCAAACAGCTGTTGGCGGAGCACCTCGCTGTCAGTGAGGGGGTGAGCCAGGATTGGGGGGCCTAGTGTGGCTCCTGGGTAAGGGAGGCGAGCCAAAGGAGACCCCGGCACCAACGGGTCCATCAGGGGGTGAACCCCGCCCGCCGCTGGATGCCAATGATGTAATAAGAAATACAGGAGATATTTAATATGAGTCAAAGCATCGGCATGAATTAAAAACAAAAATGGCAAACATGGTAGAATAAAAACATGTTGCATTCTAATCGTACGGGATGTAAAATATATCAGAGAAATTAGGTTTATGGGTGCAGCACAAATTTTGTGAATACAGACATTTGCCAGATCATATTTATTTGAGTGGGTCAAATAAATATGAAAGATATAACAAGGTTTCTAAATGCACATTGTTCTTGGGAAAATGTCTTCTACATGTATAAAACCAAATATGCCAAAATGTGCATATTAAAATACAAATCAAAACAAGGGTCACCCTGGACCCTGTTTATCGCCAACAGCGTCAGGCCCACATAAATCTTACTCTTCAGTTAATAAAAAAGTTTTAAAAATAATAAAAAAAACGTTAGAGGTCGTGTACGTGAACAGAATATACTTCACAGTTTTAGTATGCAAATCTTAGCTTTTAGGAATTATTTATTCTACAAAAATCCGACTAACAAAAGTGTGTAACATCGTTGCACAGTTGATAGTGACAATGACAGCATTGTTAGTAACAGTGGGTACCTGTGTCTTGCTGGTGCAGGTGAAGATGTGAGTGGATGTGTGAATGCTGGTGATGATGAGGCGTCACGTTTAGCATCTGAAGACGCCCCAGATTCTCTCCTCCACCTGTTCCTCCACCACTTCCCCCTCCTCCTGCACCTCCTCCACCACTTCCTCCCCTTTCTCTCTCCCTCTCTCTTTCACGCTCTCTGTCCCCAAAGGCAGGCAAAGCTGCTCTGTCTCTTTCCCTCTCCCGCTCTCTTTCCCCACTCCTATCTCGCTCATAAGATGCAGGTGAGCGAGTGGGAGTGGGGTAGGCCTCAGGGGGAGCGGTTGGGGCAGGGGCTGGTGGCAGATGAGAGGACAGGGAACTTGGAAAAGAAGAATGGGGAACTGGGTGATGAAGTGAGGCAGCACTGGAGGTTGGCGGGGCAGGTGGAGGAGGAGCAGGCGGAGGAGCGGTTGGGGCTGTCGGGGCTGGAGGGGCAGCCGGTGGGGCAGATGAAGGGTGAGAAGGGTGAGAAGGGTGTGACGGTGGGAGAAGGGAAGAGGGGGGTGGATTTGACATGGGCTGAGGGGCAGAAGGGTTGGGTGGTCGAGATACTGGGGCCATGTTTGGGTTCTGGAGTTGTGGTGGGACAGGAGCTGGGGGAGGAGGAGTGCCATAGAGTGACACTTCATTAACTCCCCCTGGAGCTCCTCCAAGGAGCAGGGAATGTGCATGGGCACTGGCATGAGCGTGGGAATGTGAGTGAGCAAGAGCAAGAGCTGCAGGATCATGTATAGACCCTTGTGGGTAAACACGCTCATCACTCTTAAATTCAAAACCGGGCTTTATTCGGTCTCGATGTGCAGCCATGGCATGAGGAAAGCCTACTCCTCCTAACCCTGCACCCCCAAGTCCTCCAGGTACTGGGCCTCCTGCCACCCCGGGATGGCCACCAACACCTGGGCCACCTTCAAGGCTGCCACCATACAAAAATCCTAAAATGGCTGCTGCTGTAGCTGCATCTGTAGGCAGGTGGTGTGGGTGCCCTAAAGCATGATTTTGGAACTGTGGAAGAAAGAATGAGGGATGGACATGAGGATGGCCATGGTGAACCTGTGGGTGGTGTGCCTGGGCACGACTTACTGCCCCAAGTGGAGACATAGCATGAGGGCGAGCATACTCGCTGAGGGTTCTTAGTGCTGGGGTGTCTGGGCCCAGATAAGGACCTCCTAAACCTATGCCTAGGGCCCCCTGTGGGCCTCCAACCACTGCTGATGCCCCACCCATCGTTGGCAGAAGGAGAGAGTGGGGGATAGAGTGAGAGAGGGTGGGGTGGAGATGGTTTGTTGGAGGAAGGTGAGGATGTGGATGTGAGTGATGATGCTGAGGGTGGGGAGGAGGGTGAGAGACAGGGTTGCCTGAGGAGGAAGAGGAGGAAGAAGAAGGGTCGAGGATAATAGAAGATGAGGAGGGGAAGAAGAGTGAGGAACACTGGCGACCTCCTCCAGCAGCGTTGATGTCCTTCTGCTGCTACAGAGAAAACAGAAGAGGACAGTGAATCACATTTGCAAAGATCTGTTTTTGCCCCCTCACACTGAAGTGATCAACCCACATCACGTTCATTAAATCTGACCCATAACATAATCATCAAGCTCACCTGTAGATGTCGATCGAGTTCTCTCTCTCTCTCACGCTCCCTCTCTCTTTCCCTTTCTTTTTCTCTAAGGTCTCTGGCCCGCTGCTCCACCTCCCTACGGGCCCTTTCGATTATCTCGTTCCTCTTCTTCCACAGTTTGGAGCCATCCAACGGTACGAAGAGGACATCACTGCGGGCACAGGAATTCCCACTGCCACGGTCAAGGACCTTGTGGAACCTAGAAACGTGAGACATGGCAGTGTGGTGCATCATCAGGAATCATCATAAGGGACTGAACAGAGTGACACTGGCATCTCAATCTGGATAATGATTTTAGAATTTTACCGTGCTGACTGGCTAGCGTGGATGGGAATGTCTACAGGTTTGGGTTCGGGAGAGGGGCTTCTCAACACTGGTGGTGGACTTTCAGTCTCTTCTCTTTCTTCTATTGGCTCTTCCTTGATGACAGGTGCGGGAGGTGGACCAGAATCAACATGTCCATCGCCACTGGTTAGTGAAGAACTGGAGGAAGGAGTCGAGATGCTGTTGTTGTTGGCAGAGTTAGTAAGAGGTGGAGGTGCTTTTGACACATTTTGAGGTGAATGTGACTGCGAGCTAGTATTGCTGGGTGCACTGTTGTTGCTATTGCTGTTTGCCATGTTACTGCCATTGTTCCCATTGGAGTGATACGTTCCACTGAAGGGAGGGTGGCTGTTGTGGAAAGGGGGGGGACGACATCCAGGTGAACAACTGGATGACACACCTGGTCCAGGAAGTGGCATGTTGGGTGCGGTGGAGGAGCCAGGCGGAAAAGATGAGAAGCCTCCCATCTGATTGGTGGATGGGCTGGGTAAAGGAGATAGAGGTGTTGGAGGAGTCTGGGCAGAGGACTGGTAGTGTGAGGGGCGTACACTGGGTGCCATACCTGATGGGGGTGGCTGGGCATGACAGGTTTGAGAAGGGGGTAGGGGAGGCTGAAGTGGTGGAGGGGGATAGGGAGCATTAAGGGGGTGCCCGTGATGGGTAGAAGAGGAGGAAGGAGAGAGTGCAGGAGGTTGATTTGGGCCTCCACGGTTTTGGTACAAATTCTCTCGCACATTTGAGTCCCTTTCTCTGTCTCTGGGCCCAGACTGGTAATGAGGGTGAGGTGGGTGTGGGTGTTGGCTTCCTCCAGGTCCTGAATACTCCCGCCCTAGGTTTGGAGTCACCCCAGGGGAACTAAGGTACTCTCGATTTGTGCCAGTGGAAGGAGGTGCTCCAGAAGAAAAATCCTTTCCTCCAGTGGGGGGATACTCTCTGTGAAAGTGATCTGTTCCAGAGGAGGGGGTTTGTGCCTGGTCCATAGAAGGAGGGAAGTCTCGGTTGGATGAGTTTGGGGGATGTGGGTGTGAGTGTGGAGGCTGGGAAGGATGAGATGGGTGACTGGGGTTGTTCTGAGGTGATGCAGGTGGGTCTCTGTTCAGCATTGGGGTGCCAGGTAGCCCACTAGTTGAACTTGGGGGGTTTCCCTGTGGAATAGAGCTGTTGTTTGGGTTACTGTTTCCTATAACCTCTCTCGTCTGGCCCCCAAACTCACTCCATCTGCCTCCATCTTTGTCTCTGGGATGACCCCCTCCTGTTCCATTGGGGCCAAAGTCTCTAGTCTGGTTTTGGTTTGGCAGAGGAAACTCCCTCCCTCCCTCACGTTCCCTTTCTCTTTCTCTGTCTCTGAATGCTGGACCAAAGTCTCTTCTTTCAGGACCCAAGTTAGATCCATCTCTCCCAGAACCTTGGAAGTCCCGTGTCTGACCCACTGACAGACCCCCGAACTCCCTGTTTGGGATGCTGTTAGGCCCACTGATCCCACCACAAGCACTGTTACTATTACCCCCACTAGTATTGTTGTTGCTGTTGCCAATGGGAGCAGAGAACTCCCTGTTGATCTCCCTCCCCCCACACTCCCCCCTCACTCCCCTCTCCCTCTCTCCTGCGGCCCCCCTCTCTCTTTCCCCTCCACCTCCAGTGTACCTGGGAAGGTACTCCCTGTGGGGGTGGGGGTGAGGATGGGGGAGGTAAGAGGGGTGGGAGGAGGAGTGGCGAGAGGATGGAGGGTTATAAACAGAGGGAAGTTGCTGCTGCTGCACAGGGGGCTGGTGCTGTGGCTGGTGTGAGTGGTGGTTGCCAGGGTAACGGGTGTAGCCCCAGCTCCCCTGGCAACCAGTTGCTGAGCCACCCTGCCAGCTGTAATGGTGAGGGTGGGTGGATGTTTGGGTCAGAGGCTGGGACTGTGGCTGGGGGCCGGTCTGCGGCAACAGAGAAGGAGGAGTAGACTGAGCCTTGTCCAAGTGTTTGTCTGTCTTTTCTATTTTGTCTCTTTCTATCTTAACCTCAGAAGGCAGATTTTGTCCCCCAAGCTCCAAAGGCTTCAGGGCAGGTGGAGGAGGAAGAGAAGGGGGCAAGGAGTGGGGAATGTTAGGGCTGTTATGGGAGAAATCTCCTGACATAGTTGTCTTGGTCACACACTGGGTGTTGGCTTTGGAATTAATTCTGTTACCACTGAGTGCACCATCGACGCCCGTAGGTACACCATACTCAACTTTGCACATCAATTTAGAGTCCAGGGAGAAATAAGACTTTCTCCCACTATTGCTGTCATTTGATGAATCCCCTGCTCCGCGGAGAGAGGGATTGAGACCAGAGGAAGAGCATGGAGTGGAAGGAGGCTTAAGAGAAGGACAGTCTTCAATTCTTGCGTCCATATCCCGCTTTTCTCCATCTCCACAGGACTCTTCCCCTCGCCCCTCTCGTAGTACCCTCCTATCCTCTCCTGCCACCTTCACAGTTCCTCCCTCCTTGCCTTTCTCTCTCTCTCCTTGTTTTGGTGATACAGGGCCATCAGAATCAGAGTCCAGGCTACCCAGAGGGGAAGCAGAGAGACTTGGGGACGAGGAACGGTTGTCCTGGTCTATATCCCGCCCACTGCTCAGACTACTGCTGCTATTAGCCAGGCTCCCCACAACTGAACTCCTGCTGCCCTGGGATTGGCCATCTTCATTGTCACTCTCACGGGATTGGCTGGCAATGGAGGTTGGAGGCGGGACAGTAGAAGGAGCTGAGCTGTCAGTTGAGTGTGTTGATGTTGGAGGGTTTTGCGTTGAGGCCGAGTCCTGACAAGAAAACATAATTTGTGGATCAGGTAAAAATCTATATTTTGATATGTAATAACAGCGAAGCAAATTATGACTCTTATGAGCAAAGACGGTGGCTTTTGTGTAATTTAGGTTTATAATTGATCTTTATATTACAGGTTGATGAAACGTAACACAAACCTGAACTTTCTGCCTTTTTGGAGGAGACACAAGTTGCTCCCCCTCACTCTCTGATGAATCATGCCCTTGTGATCTGCGACTGAAGCGATTTCCAGCCAATTCCTCACCAGCACCTCTTTGCTAAAACAACACAAGACTTTTAATTCCGTAGTGATGCTTTTGAATCCCTAGTAGGCCGTTGGCTGTTTTTAGAACAAAGCCTCACTTGCATGCGCACACACAAAACATCAGTGTCAAACTGGAAACATCAAAGATTTCAGAGTGCTAAGATGTAAAACACACTATGGAACAATACTGACAAAGCAAGGGTATGTCTGTGGTAATCATGCTGGTGAGTCCTACACTGACAGCACACACACAAAAGTCTATACAGGTAATGACTTTTATTCCTGCATGCACACACAAAAATCAATGGCTAAGATAACTACAGGAAAGAATAAGAGAAAAAAAATCTGTCTCTAACCGTCTGTCTATCATTGCGTTCTGGGCGAGTAGGGCTGGGTTGCGGGCGTCTACCCCTTCTCTCTTCGCTTGCCCCTCGCCGTCGCCCACTGCGCATGGGCATCTGAATAGTCCAGTGATAGAGCATAAGAAACCATCACATGAGGAAAGAAAATTGAATAAACAAATATACACAGTAAATAAGAAGGTTTGGCAGTAGTGGTAAAAATTGTTAATAAAACCGTCAGAGAAAGTGAAGTTTGTGCAGCTCAAGGTGAAATTCAGAAAGGGCGAAAACAGGTGGAGAGGAGAGGTGAAAGGATAAAAGGGCACAGCAGAGTGAAGACAGAAGGGCAGAGAGAATAAAATATAAACACTGAATGCTGCAATTTCAGCTTTTTACAGCCAAATAAATTGTTTACCTCTTAGTCAGCCTAGCGGTTTTGCAATATTATCACATATTGAACTAATTATGACTTAGTCATGCTTCCAAATGTACTACATCCAACAATTAGGCAGGTACACAATCCTTGACATCATTTTGAAAATAAGACTTTGTGCATACCGATTCTTTGTGTGTCCGTGTTTTCATTATTTCTTCTCTATAACATCCATTTTACAACACAAGCCATTGCAGGCACTGAACTGGTTCCACTTGCTGCCCGGATTGTGTGTTACACCATGAGAGCTACCAAAAACCTGTAAAGAAGCACGAACAAAGAAGGTATTATTCTGTTTTATTGGTGTGGATGTACTACAGAGAATTTAACAAATTGTTAAAAAAACACTAATTCATGTTCAGGATACACGAATAAATGCTCTCTGCTCTCTGCACTCAGTGCGGAGCTCAGGAATTTGTGACATTATGAAAACATCGAAGTTTACAACTGCAAAAGCCTGGTTACAACATTTAAATTCCCAGCATGCCTCGCACTGTATCGGTACAACAGCTTTTCACTGCGCTCAACAGTCTCTTCTCCGGCTTCTCTTTTCACCACAGCAGCCAAATTCTCCGTCGTTAGGTTATTCCCAAAAAATCCTGTTCAGCGACAACTGAACTTGTTTTTAAGTTCCTGAAAACGTTTCGCCTTCCTTCCAGAAGACGTCAGTTCTGAGCCTTCTGGATGGGAGGCAGAACATTTTCAAGAACTTAAGTTTAGTTGTCGCTAAACAGAATTCTATGGAATACCAGGCACAATAGAACATGATACACTCAGCTTTTAAACAAATAATAGTTCATAAAATTGTAGGTGGAGCAGAAAAGGTGCTGACTGTTAGACTGCATTTTCAAATGCGGTCTGCAGAAAACACAGAATTTCAGCAAACATCTTGGGAATACAAAGCCACACACCCCCACTTCCACCTTCATCACAGCAGCCTAGTTACTTGTGGTTAACCCACATGACCTGGTTATTGCCAGCAAAATCACATGCTTATTTATCCAACCAGCCGGCCATTAGTGAAATGTACAATGTCAAGATGCTTTATCCATCCATGGACTACTTTGCGAAAGCTTGTCTAATCCATTCATTCGAGTACCACTATGATGAAAAAATGGCTCATGTATACTGAATGAGGATATAAATAGTGCAAACCAGTGGATGAAATAAAAGATATATCTGGCTGAACAGTTAGCAGAGCTGAGGTACACTCACACTCTGCTGTGCAGCCAGTAAATACATGTGTGTGTCGATATAACTAGTAAACCCCTGTAAGTATTGTAACTGCACAACTACACATGGCCATGCATTAATTATTAGTTTGTGCTGCAGTGACTGATTCAGTCTTAATAGTAAAATAGTAACAGTCGCACAGATGTGCACATCTGTGTAGAACAGAAAAAGATGGCACCTGCATTTATAAGCAATGCAGTGTGTACATACTCCCCCTAATTAACATAAAGATGACTAAGGTTATTAGGTTGGAATAGAAAACATGCAGAGCCCAGTGGATTACTGGGTATATAATGAATCTCAGTTACAGGTGGCAGCTACTGGCCTGTCTGTGGTCCACTGTCTTGGTCAGTGGTCAGTGGACAACCAGGACGCAAACACACCACTAACACACATCAGGATTAACACCATTAGTCCCTCTGCGTGTTCACACACACGCACACGCACACACACACACGCGAGCACGCGCACAACGCATTTACATTATCAACAAATGGATCCCTGCATGTGATGCAAAGCAGCAGCATGCAGTCGCTGTGCTTGCATCACCAGCGAGCGGGCACCGCAACGAGTCTTTCTTCTTTCTTCCTGCGAATGTTATTGATACACATGCAGAGGAGACCGGGCCGGAGCTGCTCTCCAGCCCGACACAGACGACAGACTACGGCGGCACACGGTGCACCAACGACGGGGAGAGTCGTGTTCGACAGCACATACATGATCACAATCAGAATGGATGCCTGTGCATGCTGCTTCTAGGAGCTGCACATCTTGAAAGAAAGATGATATGGAATGGCGAATCGTGGCATTTCGCACCGACTCTCCCTTCGCTTTCCTCGCTGGAATGTGGGTGCGCGTCGTGCTCCCTATTAACATTAATACACCGGGACATTATTTAGCCACAACGCAGGAGTATGGTGATAATTATCGCACAAAGGAAAAAATGGGAGGGAGAGCACAAACGTGGCCAGCAGGAAAAGCTCCAAACACAGAGTGCAAACACACAATTTCCTTCTCCTTACCTATAATATCCAGCGATGCGTGCTCCCACTCTCTTTTTCCTTTCTCTGCCTCTGTTTTGTCGTTTTATGTTGCACGCTGACACGCACCCCTCGCAGCCCAGGCGTCTGTCAACAGAAGCTTGTGCTGGCTCATATTGCAACGGGCTCCGGTCATAACAATAATGCAGAAGAAATCTCTTTCTATTCGTTGCAAGAAAAAACAAGGGTGCCAACTGAAGACTGTACAAATTGATGCGTACCCTCGCCTCTTCCCCACCCCCTTTCGCCCCTTTTTCTTTTTTGCCCCCCTCCCTCTCCCACCCTACCTACTCCCCCTCTTCCTCTAAGACGACTTGCACTTTTTTTAATACCCCTCTCCGGTCTTACAGTCACAATTTTTGGCGGAGGGGTGATCCGGAGAGAGGGATGCACGTCGGGTGAGAGAAAGGGAGAAGAGGAGAGGGCGTGATTTGCATAAGGAGAGAGGCTAGGAGGAGGAGGAGGACAAGGAGGGAGTAGTGAGGCAGGGAGAAGGAGGAAGAGAGGCGTAGAGAGAGGGCCAAAACTCTGAAGAGGGAGGGGATCAAGAGGGAGGGTCTCTCTCTGTCTCTGTTGCCTAGTCCCTCCAGAGTCACCTTTACTGTATGGAGAGGCTCAGCCTTACTCTGAACAACTATGCGTTTGGCTTTATCTCGGTACAGCCTGAAGAGGAAGAAAGGTTGTTACAGGGTTTTGTTCTTTAAGGTCTTAATACGTGGTGAAATGTGGACTAAAGCGAAAGCACACATTTTAATTATTTTTTTAAATTACATTTTATGACAGTGTCCGCCACTTAACAAAGAAACTCCAACTCAGTTAGAATAATGAAACAAATTACAGATGAATGATTGGACTGTGCACTCTGCTGAGTTAAATGTCTGTCCAGCAGCTCCCTGTCTGTCTGTCTGTCTGTCTGTCTGTCTATCTAAAGCTTGCAGCAGTGTGTCCAGTCAAGCGGCTCTGCAGACCTCCTCCTCCTTCTCCTCCTCCCCTCCGCTCCTGTCGATCTCTCTCTCTCTCTCTCTCTCTCTCTCTCTCCCCTTCACGCAGCTCCCTGTCCCGTCTCCTATTGTGTGGTAACCATGGCAATCCGGCCGGAGACTGTGCCCCTTGCGCGTGCGCGGATCCAGCCTCCCTTCATCATCATCATCAGCAGCACCATGAACAGCAGCCCCGGTACCGACAGGAACCCACCGAGCTGTTGTCGCGCTCGCGCTCCCTCTGCCGCTCGGTTTGTGTAACAAACAGCGCGTGGAGCTGATGTGCAGCCACGCGCCTTTGGTCATGATATTTTATAACTAATCTAACAGCTTACTAATTACAAAAAATATTAAGATAATAAATATTGTTTTGTGTACAATAACATTTACCATTTATTTCATGGGGATTAAGAGCTTTTTATAATAATACTAATAATAATAATGTATGCATGTATTTGTTCAGCTACATGGACCAAACCTGAAGCATTGGCTACTAAAGGCATGTCTGATCTAAGTGAATAGGTTTAGGTGACAATTTTATGGATATTTAACTGATAAATAATGTTTTTAACAACTTAACAACAACAACTACAACAACAAGTACTTAATCAAATTGATGTAAAAACTGAATGTGGCCATGAAGCGTTGCTCACTGAGTCAAAATACACCAAGAAAAATAACTATGTGGCACTATGTGGCAGACTTTGGTTACAGTGAAGCATCGATTTGAAATGCAAATATGCAGTTCAAATTAGTAAGATATATTTGAAGATGTTTTTAACAGGAGCAGCATAGTCAACTTCACAGAGATACTGTATGTCTTGATTGCTGAGAGCAAGGGTAATTAAATCCCAATAATAATAATAATGGATACTTTATTGATCCCCTTGGATAAATAATTTTATAAGCAGATACAGAGAAGTGTTTATAAATGTATATTATTTGTCACTCACTGGAGTCAACAGGAGAAGTTATAGTTTATTATAATTACATCTACAGTATAAAAATAACAGTTTGAAATGAACTATTTATTGCTTGTTTTTTTTAAACTTCCTACAAATGCTAAATTAGGGGAGTGAAGTGTCACAGTAATGATCTAAATGATACCATAATAACAGCTTCCTTTGTCTAAAAACGTCATTGTGACAGAGAAAACTTTCATATTCCCCCAAGGGGATCAATAAAGTATTCATTATTATTATTATTATTATTATTATTATATGTGCATCTAACAGCATTAATAATGGTTTCATGTCATTACATTTCACAGTAACCATCCCAGAGAGGCGACCTTCACAATGCAAAGTCCAGGACCTGCAAGAGCTGCAGCTTTCAATTGAGTACTATTCCTGTATTTTTTTAATGCAACTTCAAATGAGTGCAAGTGCAACACACTTTAAACTCAAAAAGGTTTTATCCAAAGTAACTGGACTTGTTTGGTTTCCTGACAACGTTTCACCGTTCCATTCCAGAGGGCTTTCTCAAGGTTTTTTTGAGATAACCATGACCTGGATGACTGAGAACCTTCACAAACACATTTTATGGTTTGTCACCTTATAGAGCTATGAGGAAGAGGCCTTTTGATTTACTTAATACACACAAAAAAGTCACCACCTGCAAATAGACAGCTTTGCAAAGGACATTTACCGCAGGCAACACATGGGGGTCAGCTGACAACCTGAATGTACTGAATGACCACTTAATGTTTTTTTTTCTATTCTCGTGGCAGGATGACAATATCAGGATTCGTCAGGTTAAAATTATGAAAGGTGTTCAAGGAAGCATGAGACATTTACACATGGATAAATGTGCTGGAGAAGAATTTACACAGCGGCCTGATCCCATCATCAACACAATATCTAAATAAATATAATCATGATGTTTTGGACAGACAGTGTATTTAACGAGGAAATTTTTACATTTTAAAAGAAAAAGAAAAACGGCAAAAGAAGGTTAAATTTAATATATATTTTTTATTTTTCTTAATCTCCGACAAAGTAACAGACACAATTTAGTTGCATACTGCTTACTGTTCATACCAGAAACACCATGAGGAACAGGAGGAGAAGGAAACAACGGGGCACAAGAGATCAAAACATTTGAGCAGGGTGAGTGAGGAGATAATCAGAGGGACCAGGGAAGAGAAACAAATCTAACAAGTACATAATGCTGCAAGTGCAAGTTGGGCTGAAAAACACTAATTTATTTCCACCAATCTTTGTTGGTCTTGCTGCAATAGTCAATGAGCTGAAGCATCAGATCAATATACTCAAACTACAGTGTGTTCAGTGTTTGGTTTAGGTTTGATGCATCAAAGTGAAATATGTGAGTCATGGCAATATAACATGATCTGCATTTATTTTGCAGTTGATAACGGCACTCAAATGGCACTCGGATTGCGAAAGTTGTGCCCAGCAAAGCGGGCCTGGTCACCCAGCTCTTCCTCAATCCTGGGAGAAAGGGAGGGTGGGGAGAAAAACAGAGAGACGTGCACAGCAGAAAGATGAAAGATTAAAAAAGAAAAGAAAAGATACAAAAGTGATATTAAAGTACTTCATCAAGTGTAAATACACGCTTACAATAAAACTGAATACTGACCTCATGAGTTGATTGTATTTAGCCAGACGTTCTGATCGACAGGGAGCTCCAGTCTTGATCTGGAGAGAGACCAAAACACCAAACATCACAGATGGACACAGATATGACGTTATTAATACTTGGTCATTTGGAAAGAGCAACATACCCGTTTGTTTTTCTGAGTATGACGATATTATTATTAGTCGCTGCATTCTTAAGTTGTTGTATTCTCTTGTTTATGTGGTATGTACGTGTGTGTGTGTGTGTGTGTGTGTGTGTGTGTGTGCGTGTGTGCGCGCGTGCGTGTGTTTACCTGTCCGGTGCAGAGACCAACCACCAGATCAGCTATGAAAGTGTCCTCTGTTTCCCCTGAGCGGTGGCTCACCATCACACCCCAGCCGTTCTCCTGAGCCATTTTACACCTTAGGAGATGAAGGCGGTTTAAAAACAGTGTGAACCATGCACACTCCCAGCTGTAAGCACGAGCATACACACGTCTGTTAATGTATCAAACATAAACCCTACTCACGCTTTGATGGCCTCTGTGACAGAACCAATCTGGTTGACTTTAAGCAGCAGGCAGTTACAGGCTTTTTCCTCCACAGCTCGTTGTATCCTGCGTGGGTTAGTAACTGTCAGATCATCTCCAACCACCTGTAAAGACACACAACATTGTTAATGCTAAGAAGAACTCCACTGTGTGCATGGAGTTTGGAGACGTGGGTGTTTCTGTAAGATGTTCTGCCTGACTTTTATTATGGACATTGCAGAATCCAGCTTTGTGGCGTCTGCAGCAAAGATTTTGAGCATAGATTTTTAAAAACTGTTTCTGACATGTTAATCATTGCCGTACAAATTAATCAAGGAGCCGAGCAAATGCAATTACAGACAACAAAGACATATTGTGCTAATTTACCTGGATTCCCACTGAGGCCGTAAACTGTGACCAAGCAGGCCAGTCGTCCTGATCAAAAGGATCTTCAATAGACACGACTGAAGAGAGGAATACGTGTTAGATCTTCATGTTTGTTTGGGGTGTTTTAGCAAACATGTATCAATTTGTTAGCTTTAATTTGATTTTTCAATTATCCCCTTGTAGGCCAATAGGACCGGAGCGTCAGCGACATAGCTAATAAAGATTATAATTGTAGTAATGTCTTTCAACGCATTCTCATTACACACAGATGCACACATGGGCTCTTGACAACACAAGTAGGAAGCACATCATTGACAGAGTAAAGAGCCACATCAGTGCAGGTCCCTGCTTACCAAATGTGCAATGTAGCGCATAATTAAAACCTCTTTAGCAGGAGAGCCTGAGCTGTGGAGAAATCAAGCTTTCTCTGTGTTACTTACTTTAATGTTGCAGCCGGATCTTACGTTAACACCTTATACACGCTTTTGTAACCAGTTTGAGTGCCCTAACGTGCCCTTACAATAGCTTGTGAATTTCCCACTGTTACATGTTATATTACATGTGTAAATTTGAAATGTATCTATTACCTATAATGATTGAATGAATGTGGACTCACATCACAGTACTCACCGGGATAGTTGTTTATGAAGCCCTGGTAGATGCTGGCCAGCTCCTCAGCACTAATGTTGCGGGCAGCATTGGGGGGAGACTTAAAGTCAAGGTCGTACTTGCCCTCAATGAAAAACTCGGAAGCAGCAACGTCCATCCCTATGACCACTTTGTCTGTGAAGCCTGCTTTCTCTATGGCTGTCTTTATCAGCTCCAGGGCTGACGGGAAGACACAGGATGATATCACCCCAGGTTATCAGGTAAAGAGAATAGGGGATTTTTTGTAACATAGTGGCTGTGCTTACCTTCACTGTTCTCCTGTATATTAGGAGCAAACCCTCCTTCGTCTCCAACATTTGTAGCATCCTGCCCATATTTCTCCTTGATGACTCCTCTCAGTGTCTGGTAGAGCTCTGCCCCTACACGGAGAGCATCACGGAAGGACTCCGCCCCAACAGGAAGCACCATGAACTCCTGCATGGCCAATCTGTTCCCAGCGTGTGAACCTCCGTTGATCACATTAAATGCCTGAGTGTGGGACACATTTTGGGCTTTTTGGTATTTGGGCTTTTTACTAGTGTTGTTTAAGCTTTTACACAATACAAATGTACACGACTCACGGGAACAGGCAGGACGAGTTCTCCGTTTCCTGCGAGATCAGCAATGTGACGGTACAGTGGGACACCTTTCTCTGCTGCGCCAGCTTTGCATATGGCCAACGACACACCCAAAATAGCATTGGCCCCGAACTTAGCTGAAGGAAAGGGAATCGCACATAGATGGTGATCACTGGTGCAGAAACATGTCATTACATTATTATGTGTGCTTTCACCAAACGCGTGACGTGACGCAGGCTCACATTTGTTGTCAGTGCCATCCATTTCAATCATCATATTGTCCAGTTTCTCCTGTTCCAACACACCGATTCCCTGAAACAAAGAAGGCAGATTTTTTCTTCCCCCTGCATGTCTTTTCTACATAGCTACGCTAACTTGAACCAGTGTTGTACTCCTACTCACTGACTGGATGAGGGCAGGTGCAAGGGTGTCATTAATGTGACCGACAGCCTTGGTTACACCTATGAGATAAGTGAAGCAAGTCAATTGTATGTGACAAAAAAGGTAATGAAAGTCCAAAATAAAGACGAGCCCTGAAGATAGATGTTGTTATAAACTCTGACCTTTGCCCTTGTATCGAGTCTTGTCTCCATCTCGGAGCTCCAGAGCTTCATAGATGCCTGTGGATGCACCACTAGGCACAGCAGCCCTAAACAGACCTGGAATTTAGAGGCAAATATATAAGGAAGAGGGGTACAATTCACACAAACTTGTGTGAATGAACTACAGTATGCATTTCATTTTAACATATGCATCATGTTAACCTTTGTCTGTATGAAGATCTACTTCCACAGTGGGGTTTCCCCTGGAGTCCAGGATCTCCCTAGCAACAATGTTCAATATAGACATTCTGAAAAAAAAACAAGACAAAATTGCTTTTTCTTACCTGTAGTCCTGCATATATTTAAGTGCTCACATAAAATCACACACTCACTCTCTCCATCCCATTTTTAATGGGAAATGATGAGCATCAGTGAGCAAAGCAGTGGATCAAGACAGATGCATATGAAAATCCCTAACATATGAAAGCATGAAACACCAAAAATGTATTTCACTGCAGCTAACAGCTCAGATATTCATAGTGTTGAAAAGGACTTCACACTCTCCTTCTCTTTCTTACACGCACATGAAAGTGACGCAGCCTTAGGGATGGAAAGCTGTGGAAAACATGCTGGAACTAACACACACACACATATATATACACACACAGTGAAGGAATCATAAATCAAAAGCTAATAACACATACCTATTTATGAATCTACTGTCAACCTGTTCCAGATCACAAGCCACAATTTCTCAGCTGTTTCAGTCAGTGAGTGAGAAGATGGACCAATGGAGAGGTGATGACGATGAAAAAACATGGAGCAGGACGAAATTAGATGAGAAGCGAGGAGGGAGGAGGGGAGCAAGGTTTGAGGGATGTAAGGAATGACGAAATAGATTAATCTTTTCAAACGTTACCTGCAGCGTGTTTGAAGTGTGGTGGAGTTAGTGAGCGAAAGTGGACGAGTAAGAGGTAGAGGAAACGGGAGGGTGGGAGGAGGTGGGGTGAGAACGTATGACACACGGGGGGAGGGGGAGCGTGAGTCATTGGAAGATGCAGGGAGGATGGGAGGGGATCAAAATGGGAAAGGAGAACCAAGGGTGGCAAGCAGGACAGAGTACATTAGCAAAGGTTACATTTATTCTCGTTGGGGAGGACATAGCAAAATAAAATGTCTGCGAAAAGATGTGTCCTTTTCACCACAGTGTTCAATTTCAAACTGCACATTTCATACTGTTCCCTCTGCTAGTGCTTTCATTTGTTTGGTTCTGCTCGCTGTGTGTACATCTGCTCGCCTTCTATGTACACTAAGAATCTGACATACGTGCAAATATTGTCCCAACAAACTGCTGACATGAAAAGGTAATTTGTAGGTGCACTCAAAGTCAAGCAGCGCCGTTATCCTGATGAAACGTGAGAGGCTGAGAAAAATAGAAACAAACAACCGTATTCCTGAAATGCCAGTGACAGGCAGGAGATATCAAAACAAGGAGGATACATCTTAGCAAAGACAGATGCACAAAATGAGCTGCCTTGTCAGATCTAATGATGGGGATTAAAGCAGGCAAGGAAACAGGTAGACATGTGACAGGAGGAGTACATGCTGGAGGGAGGATGTGCATTTAAAAATAGTCGTGGATGTAATTAAAGATACAGCGAGCACAGAAAGAGGCATGCAGGAAGCCTGCTACAAGAACGATTTGTCAAAGAAGAAAGGTTTTTCATTGGCTGCTCCACTTGGTGTGCTCCATCTGGATGTCACATGATCTGGAGACACGGTGAAACACGCATAAGGGAGCACACAAATACATGCACAGGCAGACTTATTTGTCTATTCATAACAAATTCAGTAGAACAGTTGCATAATTAAACCGTTTTCAGGTGAAAAAATTGAGACGTATCAGGACATTTCAAAAGAGAGTGAGGGTTTAAAGAAAAGAGTCAGATTTATATTTTCTTACATATATTCACCACTTTGAAACTCTACATCATGTGAGTCAATAAAAAAAAAAGCACAAATGTAAGACATGCAATCTCAAATACACACAAGACACATTTCTCAATTATCTAACAATGTTTAATGAACCTTTATTCAGTTAGATTAATTAGTTAATAGTATACAATTCAATTCACAGACACACGAGTGTCTTCACAAACATAAAACGGACTGTACAGCAGATTTACTGTATACTGTAGCACTTAAGTGCAGTGGGCAGAAACATGTCAAGTTTTGAGAATGAGTATATATAAAGTAAGTGTAGTTATACTCATGTTTGCACAGGAGTAGCACTTTGTGTGTTTCGTATGTAACAGTAGAGAAGTTTAAGTGTAAATGTTACTTGAATGTGTTTTGAGTGCGCATGTGTTTGTGTAATGTGTTGCTTATGTATAGACAGTCCAGTCACGTCAAACATTTAGAACGGGAAGAAGATCATCAACTTCCGTCTTCAGCATGGTTCACAGCATCAGGGAAATCTTCCCTCACCTCCTTCCATTTGCTCTCTGCATCAGGTGTGACACCTGCAGGAACAGTCAGTCATGTGTCAACTACAAATTACAAGAGACAGGCAAGCAGATTCAATTAACAGAGCTTTGACTTAACAGCTTAACATCTGCTTTCATTCAATATGAATATGGTTGTCAATCTAAAAAGATGTTCCTAGATTGTACTGTAAGCTGTGTCAGTGTAGAGATTTGGTGACGGCATCAAACACTGAGGAACAAATTCTGTCGCAACCCACATCACTACTACAGTACTACTACACACAGACTTAGCAGATTGAAGAATAATGTTTTTCCACTTTTGCATTTAGTGTGTTCCTAACTCAATCCGACATGTCTGAAAATTAACATTGTTCAGCGCGACATGGTTCATTAGAGGCATCATACAAAGTGTAACATGCAATTTGATTGTCACTCCTAACAGAACAGAAACGCCTGCAGCTCCGTTCAAATTGTTTAATTACATACAACTGAAAGACCCACAATAAATGTAGCATTACACCGACCTCTTACAGCAAAGCTACTATCGGTAGTAAGCAGCTCTTTGTCCGCAATTTCCTACATTTATGGGGGTAGTATAACCTAAATTCAATATTGATATTTATAGTAAAAAACCCTGCAGTTTGTTCATGTGTTCGTCTTAAGCATGAAACTTATAACACTACACCCACCAAGTCACTTTACTGCATTTTGTTGCATTCCACTTGCTGCATTCTTTGTACTTAGACATTCCATTGTTAATTGGCAAATTAGACATCTTTGTTACTTAAACATTCTATTGTTCTTCTGTTTTGACTTGTTTCTTAATTTATTGTGTTCTTGATTTATTGTATTCCTCTTCTTTCTTTATATTTCTTTACATTTCAGAGGTCGCTGTCAGTCATACAAGCATTTTACTGCATATTGTACTGTGTATGATTGTGCACGTGACAAATAAAATCTGAATCTGAATCTTATAATACCTTCTACACTTTTGTATAATATATTAAAAACTGAATGAGTTAAGCGCATATTAACTAAGGTTTGGTCAGGCTTGACTGACTACTCTTGTTCCTTCTTACCTTCTCACCAGTCGTAGCGTGGACGGGTTTGTGGCTGACGGTGTCTTGGGGATTCATGCCGATGGCCTGGTGGGGGTGTTGAGCTAGGAGGGGCAGGAAGAGCCAGCTGCTGACCTCCTGCCCGCCGATCTCGGCCATACTCCAGTGCCCGGGCATTTGGGGGGACGTATCTTACAGTTTCCCTCCTCCACTCTTCATCAAATGCTGCAGCCTCATCTTGCAGGGAAAGAAAGGCTCAGATAAAACATTTCTCATTGGAGAGTAAATTGTTACTGTAAACTGTTAAAATAGTGACTCACTCTCCTCGAGATTAATGAAGTCTTGTCGTTCCTCACGATCTCCTGTGCGGCGGTTTCGTGAACGCTCCATTATGTGCGCACGTTCCCCGATGTGGTGGCCGATGGCCAGACGCTCCAGCCCGCTCTCACTGTCCCTCATTGACTGCCGCGTCTCACGGATCTGAGATGAAAAGTACCTTTGTTTACTAAAACAAGTAGTATGCTCTGCACTATGCATTCAAATGAAAACTGAAATGTATTGTTGTAGGACAGTGATATTTATACTGTAACTGAGCTATTTATTATCACAAGTACTGGGCATTTGATGCCAATCAAGTCATCCTTAGACCGACAAAACATGAAGGGCCGTAAGTTAGTAACAAGCACCCTCAACCTGTACGCTTAGTTTGTAAGCTATGCAAGTTATCCTCACCCCTCCAGGCCCTGTTCTTGTTGCACTGGTCTGCTGATAAACTTTAGGAGCTCCTGCGTCTAAAGAGGAGTAGGAGATCACTGTTGAGGAGGAAAATGTCTGACAGTTTGGTGAACCGGACATTCGTTCCTACAGGAAAAGGAGAAATGAGTTGAGACGCGGTTCATTCATGAGTAATTCATTTGTATTTATTTAAAAAAGGATGGAAATAATTCACTAACCATATTTTCCATCATTTCTCCCATCATGCCAAACATATCCATGAATCCACCACCCTGAAAAAACAATGACAGGGGGTCAGTTAAATTGAAGTATAAACTGAGTGGAAGTGTCAATACTCAAAATGAAATAGTCACTAGCAATTTTAACTAATGGGTGAGAAAAAACTAATACTTATTGTGCTTGGTCTTTAATTGCCTCAGTGACAAGATACTTTTAATTAATATGTTAATAGACTGATCTTGTGTAACCCCTATGGGGAGTTTACTTGGTGTCTTAATCTTTATCCCAACAACCATAATGCAATAGAATTGTAAAAATCTAAAATTTTATTTTGTAATCTCCATTTAAAAAATACATCTGCGCTTTTTGCAGTTACAGAAAGAGGTCAAAGAACTAACATACCATTCCCATCATGCCAAAGGGGGTCAGTGGACCAGCCTAAAAGAAAGTTCACACAAATAGTGAATTCAAAAATAATTCAAAATAATTTAAACTATAATTAAATAATTTTAAATAATTTTAAAATAACCGAATTACTGTACACTAATGCAGAACACAAAGCAATGTGTGTGGTCTGTGGATAAAGAAGGTGATTACCTGTCTGCGTGGTACACGCTGTGGCTGCATCTGGGGGGCAAGAGCAAAGGGGTCCACAGCAAATGGTCCAAACATGCTCCTCATCTGCTGCCTGTGGGCTGCAAATGGATCCCTAGAAGAAATTAAAAATAAAAATGTATTTTTGTTTAAAAACACACATTTAAAAAGCTAAACAAATGATCTGAAACTCTCTTAAAGTCTTGTGTTTTAATGCAGGACAGAGCAATGAAAATTAGTATTAGTACAAAAGTAGAAAAACATTAACAGGAACTAAACTATCACACACTATCAGTTTTCTGATCAGTCCCACATTATTCTGTGCCATGTCAACAACTGAAAACATAGAGCCAGAGTAATAAAACATTTTCTTCAGATAAGAAATGTAATAATTTAACTCATGGCACCTGCTCCTTTGAGATGCTTTGCTAAAAACAAAAGCAAGAGGAGTTTCCAGTGGAGATTGTATATTTCCATTCAGATGCAGCATAACTGTACATGTAGCCTTTTCTAAGAGAGCAGCAACCCTCTGTCATGTGGAAATAAGAGGCTGCACAACATGCATACAATAATCCACTTTTTCAGCTTCTGGTGTCGTGGATTGCCTCATGTTTTGTTCTTGTATGCTTCTCTAATCGCATTACTAAGTGCTTTTTATTGTTTGTCATATTTAGTTGGAGCAGAACCACAGACTACAGCGCACACTTGGTTTGTAACATCACTGCAGTGTGTTCTCCTAGATGCTGCAAACAACCTATTTGCCAAGTCATTTGAAAAACTTTGGTGGAGTGCATAAAAAATGACACGTTTCTAAAACCAAAGAGTGGCTGCACCAGTGTTTTTTTCTGTTTACTGTATTTTAAATAAAGTTAATTCACAAGTAAAAACTATTCCTGTCATTATTTTTTACATATTTTCTTTACTTTTAGTGCCTAAAACACTTGAGCGGTACAGTGTGTAGTATTGAGTAGAGAATAGGGGCATAGAAGAGGATTCTCTTGACTTGAAATATTTAGTGGACAGACTAGAAAAGCTAAAAAAAGCTAAATCTCAAAAATCTTTATCTGTTCTGAAACGAACATGATACAGGCTGTAACGTTGTTTCAAGAAATAAGAAGTCATAACTGGTTATTTTACCTATATACTAAATGATTAAAAAACGCTGTTGAGCTCTGACAGATTTTTTGCTATTGTCTATCCAATATGGTGGATCACTGTACCCCCCCCCCCCCACACACACACACACACACACACACAGCTGGCTAGAGTAACGTAAGGTACCTGCTTCAACCACAGGAAAATATAACTTAATAAACCAAGTCGATTTTTTCACATCTCGCAAAACACGGCGACAACATCGTCTAAACAAGAGGTAATAACTGTCAGTACTCACATCATAAACGGGTCGTCATCAACGTCATTCAAAAACCGAAACATGCTAGTTGATTTAACTCAGCTGGCTGATGCTAGCCAGCTAGCTAGGTAAACAGTCGAGTTTTTCAGAATCAAACTAAATAACAGATAAAACTACAGGCAAGATGAAATGGTGGCCCTCTGACTAACTCAATCACGTAAATAATAAAATGCTGCTACCGTTTATAAAGAGACAGACAGATCAGTCTCACTAGAGAGTAAATTCCAGAAACCTGGAGCAAAAAATTGAAACGGAAGTCAGCCCTTTGACAAAGAGAAGCACCATAGACATTCACACCGAGAGCACCGCTGCTAACAAGTTAGCTTCAGAGCTAACAACCATGCTTTCCGGTCTTTATTTTTCAAAATAAATGACGCTTTTGTTTTTCATAATAAAGTTTATTCTTATAGAGACAAAAATAGGGTATTTATTTTCATTACAGTTGCTGCAACAAAAATGTATCTCTCAGAAATCATTCGAAATTAAAAATAAATACAAACCTTTAGCTTTTTTAATGAAAAACTGTACTATTAAAATAAAAAGTCTGCAGATTTTTCAGATTCAGATTTAGATTCAGATTCAGAATCAGCAGAAATAAGGGACATTGTTTTTATACAGACAGTACTTTTAAAGTACATTGTCCAAGTAATGTGCTACATATCCTTCTTACAGTTATTTTACAATGGTCATTTAATCTTCAAATTTAACTAATATATTATAATATTTTCAAATCAGATAACCAGGGCATTAAAATAACTGAAAAACGTCAATCTGTCCTGACGTTTGTATTTGCTGCTTGCTGCCTTTTTAAGTTCAAGACATAGTACGTAGAATTTGGAGAAAACATACTAATAAATACATGTAATAACAAGCCTGTAAACATACATTTGTTGGCTTTAGATTTAGTTCTTTCACTTAAAATTGAATTTACCTACAGGGGGCCAAACGTTGCTTACAGTGTTATTACAAGATAGCGAAACAGATGATTTTGTGCAGCAGGCGGCACTGTTTATTTTCGTCACCTGTGCCTTAGGTTCGTCCCATTTGCGCATGCGCTTAAAGTAATTCGACCCTCAAACCCGGATGTAACCAACGCCTAACCTGTCTCAAGAAAAACGGTGAGTAGAGTTGGAGAAATAGTCTTAAAATAACTATTTATTGTTCGTTATATTGTGCCGCACATGTAGGATAGTCGTCTGAACAGTGCAAGGTATCTACGGAGACGAAGGCCTTGTTTACAGTTTTAATAAATACATGTTTATGGTTTTCTAACTATTAACCTGATTTAGTACTTGCTAAAATCAGTCTGTTTTTTGAAATTGTCATAATTGTCCTGTCTAATTGTCGTAATAGATTGTCTTGTAGCTCGTTTATTAAGTCAGCCGACTGATATTTTAATTTGAAAGTTCTCCGGCACTGTAAAACTTAATCAATCAGAGCTTAAAGAGCCCCTTCATAACTACACTTTAGCTCAAATTTAACAGCACCCGCTTTTCATTTAATGTTGCTTATGGTCTTTAATTTCAAAATGCCCGAGTCTAAACTTTCAGGAGTTTTTAGCTCACAGTTTATCCGATGAGCTGCTTATTTAGCGGAAGTCTTAGTATCCGCTTCAAAATTACGTTGGCCATATAGGCCATCTTTTTTTTCTTTAACATGTTTGGTATGTTGCTTATGCGGAAGTGAATCAGTGCCATCAATGAACTTATGCTCGTACATGTAATAACAAGCCTGTATAGTCTTTTTTTAATGTTTGCCACTGAGCTTTTTCAGTTCATAAAAACGTTGCTCTCCCCAAAAACACTGTAATATTAGGTATATTAAAATCCATCCAGGCTATATCAAACTGTTTAAGTCGTCGGTTCATTGATAAATGGTATTTCAGTTTAAACTTTTCTTTCTTTACTGGCAATTATCTATCAGAATACATTATTGACACCAGCACATGAATATATTCTATAATGATATAATTCGTTGGTATTTCCAGCCCCCCTACATGTAATTATTAAAAAAACAACTCTGCTGTCATTGAAATTCTATTTGTGTTTTTATATTCAAAAACCTTTAACATTGTTTATTGTTATAACGTTTGTAATTCTTTTTCTCTTTTATATAATTATAAACTTAACTAAATGTTTGCCCAGGGAAAACAAGTAAATGGAGACCACAATCACATTAAGCTTTGCGGACATATTTCCTAAATTATATAGACTAGATTTATTGATGAGTATATGTAATAAGTAAATATAGTTATCTAAAATAATCACTAATTTATGATTTGTAGTCTCATAAGAACAACAGAAACACAGCTATTCAATTAAACTATATGTGTTACTCATGAAAGTGGAATCTATTGCAGTAATGTTGTATAAGGCTTAAGCCAGTTTCACCTGGGTGTACCTAATAAACTGGTCATTGACTAGACAGTTCTGTGTTATGCATGTAAAATGCTGATCCTAGCTACCTTGCTAACACTGTCAATTAATTTTGTCTATCAGGAAAAAAAAGGAATTTAATGGTGTATCTGATCTCAGTAGAGATGCATTATAATTTATACCGTTCTATATATGAAGCCATGCATAACATTACTATGTTGATTAGAGTACTATGTGTTACTTCCTCTCTAAGTATGTGGTCTCTTCTGTGTTCGTCAATTCTCTTATGATCTTCTTTATCATCTTTTTTTTTTCTTGCAGATGCAGACTATAAAATGTGTTGTGGTAGGAGACGGTGCTGTAGGAAAGACCTGCTTACTGATCTCCTACACAACCAACAAATTCCCCTCAGAATATGTGCCTACGGTAAGACACCATAATAAACATTGCATCATGTAAAGTACTGTATGTTCTGATCAGACTGACTTAAAGTACTTTACTTACATTATTTTCATATGGATGAAAAAACATTTAACTAATTGTGCTGCTTTTTTGTTTTTTTTTTGTGTTTGCTTAAAGGTTTTTGACAATTATGCAGTGACGGTGATGATTGGGGGAGAACCCTACACACTCGGACTTTTTGACACAGCAGGTAATATGAATATTTTTGAAAATGTCTTTCTCTAAATATTTTATCTGTGACTAAAAACCTTTCCTATTTTTCTTGTTAGGTCAGGAGGATTATGACAGGCTGCGTCCTCTCAGCTATCCACAGACAGATGTATTTCTTGTTTGTTTCTCTGTCGTCTCCCCTTCGTCTTTTGAAAACGTCAAAGAAAAGGTTAGATTTTAAATTGTTTTATGGAATAAAACATGACCTTGACTGCAAAAATGTGGGTTTAATGAGTCATTTACTTAATGGGTCAATTAGCTAATAAAATTTTTGGATTGAGTGTGAAAAAAACTATTTTTTTTCATCCTTTATTTTTAAAAAGCAATCTTTAACTACAAAATCCATTTTAATTTAATGCACAGAACAAATTAAAGAAAAAAATATATGCAACAATAGCAAACAATTGTACAAACTGAAAAAAGTAGCTATTATCTCATGAATCTGACTAGGCTATCGATGCTAACTTTTCAGTACTTGACAATTCTATTGACACATTTTGTTCAATGACAGAAATATTAAGGCTTTGTTAAGGTCATTGGAGGGTGAAAAATGTAACTTTCATCTTTTTCATTTTCTTTTTTTTTAGTGGGTTCCTGAGATTTCTCACCATTGCCCACGCACACCATTCTTGTTAGTGGGCACACAGGTGGATCTGCGGGAAGACAGCAACACAATTGAGAAGCTGGCAAAGAACAAACAACGCCCCCTATATCCTGAGAGTGGAGAGAAGCTAGTGCGTGAGCTCAAGGCAGTCAAATACGTGGAGTGCTCTGCTCTGACACAGGTGTGGGTCAAATTTTCACACAATTTTAAACACAAAGCAATGTATGTTGAAGCAAAGAACAATGAAGTTACTTTTCTTTGTCTCACTCTTGTTTTTGCTCATTGTCAACCAGCGAGGGCTAAAGAATGTGTTTGACGAAGCCATCCTGGCAGCCTTGGAGCCTCCGGAGACCAAAACTAAGAGAAAATGCATCCTGCTATAGATGAACAACGACTGCAAGAGATGTAACAGTGTAAGAAATAGGTGGGGTAAATCAAACATCAGAAAGATCAATGACTATTATAAAAAAGGACAAAACAAAGGAGTAAAGGAGGTGCGATAGAGATGTATTCTAACATACGTATACACTGATTGTGCCTTTAAAATAAACTTGATGATATAGGCTGAAGAACAAAACTTCAGCATTCAGTAAATGCAATAAATGTCACCTACTCCTTTTAACGAAAGCTTTTAATAATTGCAGTGTTTGTTTCTTATTAAACAAATATTCAGGTGGGGCGGGCCCCCCCTGCCTGTCACTTGCATTTTCTTCAAAGAAATACTCATTTATACAGCTGTCTTTTGCCTTCTCTGTGTTTGACTTCTGTGAAACTCGGTGTAGGTGAAATATGAACGGGGAAACGGTTACATTTAATATTAAGATTTACTGAACTTTGGGTAGTAACTTAATGTTAAATGGAATTTGGATTTGAATCATAAAAGCAATAGACTTATATTATCACTCCAAACCAAGGTAGCTGTCTGAAATTATTATTTTCTTCCAATTGTTTGAGACTCTTTCTCAGAGGCCAAGTGCATTTTCACAAATTTCCCTTTTCTTATGTCAACTTATGAACTTCTGTATTATTCTCTTTGTATATTGTATTAATTCTGTGACTGTGTTGGGATATTTTTTAGCAGTTACTCATTTTGAAACTTGACTTTTTCTTTGATCCTTTTTAGTTTTGTTTTTTTATTGCTGGCCTACCAACTTTGAGTGATTGATAATATAACAAATTAAGCTGTAATATTATGAATATGTTTTAATACAGGTTGAGATGAAAACATTTGATAATAAATTTGGGGTGTTTGCGATCACAAAATATTTTTAATAAAGGCAATGACAAGTTAAGTAGCTGTTGTTTTGTGTGTTTGAATAGATAACTTTAGACCAAAGGCATAGGGTGGAGTTTTTGTTATGATCATTAACACATTTTGTGCGTCATTACAACCTAACAAACATGTAGTTTCCTTCCTCATAATCGGAAGATGACATTTTTAAATATGTCATCTTTGCTTTATCTCTGCAATTTAAATGATGTGAAATACATTTATATTGCCCAGAGGTACAGCCCTGTAAATATGCCCTACAATTATTTGTACTTTCCAGCCTTAAAAGAAGGACCTGCTATTTAAAATGTTACGCCTCTAGTGGTCAACCCATACAGGGAACCTTTACCTTTGCAGCTAAGCGTAGTTTGGTCTTCATAATGAGACTATCTTAGATGGACTGGTTCAATGAAAAAAAAAATCAAGAAACATATTTTTGGCATTTTAGACGTACTACTGCATTTATTACATTTCTTGACCAAACCTAAAAGTGCTGTCACGTACAGAAAAGAGCAAGATAAGGGGCAACATACAAGACAGACACTGATGTAAGTAGAAGTTATTGTTGTTGTTTAAGATGCCACTGCTGGAGGCTGAAGTGAAGGCGCAGATTTACAAATAAATAAATCAGAATGAAGAAGATATAAATACAGTAAATCCTCCAAGACCTTCTAGTCTATGATAAAATAAAATATTGCTGTGATGTTTCCGTGTTAGTTTCAGTTAAATTCAACTTTAAAAGCTTTGTCGGTTTATTGTGAGAGTAAGTGCTGTGTCCGTGTATTCACGCGAACATGTGTACATTCATGTCTGTTCTGCACACTTCAATTACAATGTTAATGTTTGTTGTTTTTTGTACTTATTCACTGTTGAGAATCTTTGTTTTTGCGCGTGGTCTAACATTTCGGCTTTTACAACAGAAACTAAACTTTAGCCTCGCTCTTCCAGGCTGAACCCAATCTGTGTTGGTATCTGTATAATGCTTGTCTTGCGTTCATCTGTTTAATGCTTAATTCTGGTGTTTTCTGCTCTGTCATTCGGATCCCGTTTTATGCCATCTTATACTCTGCAGGTGTGAATGGTAACTGTGTTCTTGCACTGCTGGCAGCGGACTGAGCAGCACCAGGAAAACTTGCAGGAACAACGCTGTACCACCTCAGCCCGACCTGCTCTGTATCCTGGTCCACAACACACCAGCTCACAACCATCTGGTGCAAGCCGAGAGGTACCTGGGTTGCATTAGACAAAAGCATATTTTTCTTAATGGATTTGGTAAGTTAGTTTATGTGGATTGTTTGCTTTTCTGTGAGACAATTTGCCATTGATCTTACCATTGCATCTCCTCCCAGCAGTCCCAGGGATACCATTGTCAGGGTCAAGATGGCAGAAATCTGGAGAGGGTGCGAGGTACACAAGGTCTCTGGCAGCAGGGGGTTTGACCTGGGGGTCACGGGGGAGCAGTGCTGTTCTGGATCCTATACGAGTCAGACGAACCTAAGAAGAGGATTGTGTTGGAATTGTAATTGTGGACGTTTTGAAGGTTTCAGATAAAGTTATGATGTTTCTCATGAAGGATCTATCTATGCATTTATGGATCTTTGTTGTAAGCTGAAGCAGGTGCGTTCTGATACCTCTGTGGCTCCATCAAAGCGCTCCTTGAGCACAACGCTGACACGTCTGAATGGAGGCATGACCTTCCAGCAAGTCCTCAGTTCACAGGAACCAGAGACGCCATGGCACTTACACTCAACTTGCATGTTGTGGAGGATGGCCTGAGGACAAAAGGACAGTGAACACAGTGTAAGAGGTGCATATTCACTCTGTTCTCAAAGATTACAGAGCTGTACAAAAGAGCTACCAACCTTTCGACCAGCCTCATTGTTATGAAGATTCATTAGTGGGCGTCCTGCAGACAGCCCCTTGGCTCGTTCTGGGTCATCCACAAATGTTTGTGAAAAAGCCACACCATAGGACAGGTTGTCACTACACCCTGACCACTGGAAACCTGTTGTGCATTAGAGAGACAAACTATACCACTACTAGTATTTGCATCCATTATTGCAGCTATTGCATGTTTTTTGGACATTTAAGGATAAATCACATTTTATGAATCAGCACCTGCATTGCAATATATATGGCGTTATTATCAGTTAATAAGCTAACTGTACAGACTGTACAGTTAGCAACTGTTTAGCTTGTGACAAGTGAGGGGGAGTCAGCTGATTGATATTAATATTTATTAATATTAATATTTAGAAGTTTCAATGTGCAACACTGGAGCAGCAGTTTTATGCTATGCCTGACTCACTCAATCTACCTGTTGCATTTTAATGCAACAGAATCCAGACTCACCCTCTGGGCTGACCCCCCTGACCTTCCTGTCACAGCCGCACCTCTCCAGCTCCCCGCGGGTGCATGCCCGGGTCACAGCCACTGCCACAGCCGCAGAGGACAAAGCATGCACAAAGGCCGCCTCACGAGTGCCTGAATCCAAAATATATTACACAATGCAGGAAATTAATTTAAAGTTCATTTGAGAATTGCTCATCGTATGGATTTTCCAACAGGTCGCCATGAAGTTTGCTAATAGACGCACCTTGGTTCATTACTCTGCCAAATATATTGATTCCACGTGCGGAGGTGGAACAGTTCCAGCGACGATTCCTGAACTGGTGCTGGCACTGAGATAGTTGGTGATATGCATAACGGTGAGATAAAAGCTAACAGCTGCCACATACAGAAAATGGTGACAACAGTACATTAGAAAAATAGGCTATGAGACAATCATCTCATATTTATACTGTGTGCAAGTCATACCCCCTAAGCTTATCGTGTCTGTCCATACCTCTTCTATAACCATCTCGGCTGCCTTGCGTACGGACTCCATGACCTCCCCCCGTGCCCTGCACACCCCCACCTGACCTGGGGTCAGTCCCCTCAGCCGTGCACATGGGGCAGCACCGGACATGGGCCTGGAGCGTGGCATCCTCGCCAGGGAGCTGGGGCAAAAAGGTGTAGGGTGATATGGTGACTCACAGCAGGTTTGGGGGCAAAGCAGGAACATGTGATATTTAAGTACCAGGTGTGAGTGAAAGACAAAGAGCACAGAGGTTGACTGATGAAGGACTAACGACCAGGCAAGTTTTAAACGAGAACGAAACAAGGGAGAAGACCAAAGGAAGAAGTCTGAGAAGGCGCAGTGAAGGCAGAGAGAAAGAAAAGAGAAAAGGTCACCAGGAGAAGGACAAAGAAAGAGAGGGGAGCAACTGAAAGAGATTTAGAGACATGTCACCATCTTTTAAAAGTTATAGCATGACAAACAAACTCCCTCTTTCTCTTCCTCCCTTGCATGTTACACTTACAGCCAGTTGGTTGCCATGGTGGGGTGGGTTGCCCATAGCAACAGGAGGAGGAATGGTGCCGTGAGATTGACAGTAGAGACAGTGGGCATCAGACTGTCTGTCTGTCCGTGTCCGTGTGTCAGGCTAGGTCTTTGGACAGCACGCTGGCCGTCTCCACAGTTGAAGTGTTCTGTCTGTTTGGTTTGGTCCAGAGTCTGGGGATAATCCCCTCATATCTGTTAAAGTGACAAGTTAACAGATTAATGATAAATGGTTTTGCTGGAACTGGAACGATCTTGTTCTACAAATAATCTATAAGCAAACCACCACCTTTTGAATTTTTCAGTGTCAGAGTTCTGAGTATGCAGCTGTAGAAGTTGCATTTATGCAACAAACAGTTTCTTACTCAGGTTTATTACAGAAAACCATGTATAATGCTGTACAAATACTATAAGCACTATTTAACATAATATATTGTGTCTTTTTACTGTAGACTCAGGTTGAAATGGTATTCCAGGTTCAAAAAGTGACACAAATTCTTACCAGTTCATAGTCCTGCAATATCCAGTTACTCTTCGCTTTTGTCCAAATTTTACTGAGCAAAGTTGTTCACCAGTTTCCTCTCTAGTGCATTCAGTGATAGCCAACACATGCTCACAGAAATGTTTCACAAACTATAAGCAAAGCTCGTCATTTTAGACACAAAACAAGTCCACATTTTCAGTTTAATTGGGCAAATAAGTAAAATCTACCCCAAAATCAAAACTTAAAATCCAGAAGTCCAAGCCCAATGACATTGTGTCAGCAGTTAAATCTCGGTAAAACCAAACGGATCCATTTCAGGTTGAAACAGCAAGAATAAGTGAGAGCAGAGAGATGGGAGTGATGGGTTATAAAGGAGGTAACAAGTGAGGGTGGGAGAGAGAAGACAGGCGTGATCCAGGGTGTGGAGTGATGCAGAGAGAGGGGAGGAGGAGGCTTAGGAAACAGGATAATAATTGTACTGTGTAAGTAGTAAGAGAGTAAGCATATCCTTTACTCTGTTAGTTTAGCATGAGACCCCACATCTGAATCTGCACTGGAGACACAGTGCTGCATTCTTTAGAATCATTTCCACAAATGTGTCGGCCTGTGTACATATGTTTACACATAAATACACACATTGTTTGTGTACTGGTTATCTCTTAATGAGTGCATGCATGTACGTGTGTGTATTGTAGAGCTTTTGCTGCAGAGAAACCCCCCCCCATACATCTCACGAGAAAACCCAAACTATAGACTTTTGTTTGTTTGTATAAATAATCAATTACATTATATAGTTATATCCAAAGGAGTTCCTGCAAAACCCTCTCATCAAAAACTGTGACACAGCAGTTCTGTTTCTACATATACGTACATGAATGTGAGAACCTGCCTTACCTAATGTTTAGTTTTCCCAAACTTTGTTGCTGATTTTACGAGTCCCCCCCTCCCCTTCCTCTAGCTCCCCAACACTTGCCCTCTCATTCTGCCTCTCTCCCACTCCTTATATTGTCTTAGAAGAAGGGGTGACATTTAGACAAGGGGAAGAAAACACACTGCCGACAAATATTGGAACTGAGGCAAATAAATCATGGGATAGGAAGGAAAGGAGGGTAAAAGAGAGAGCAGATGGGTGTTACACGGGGGTTAGGAAAAAGTAGTAAAAAATAACATGTAGCAGGTTTGTAAAATAGTAATATTTTTATGAATTTGATATTTCAGAGGCTAAATTGCAGTGTTAACCAGCGTAACATATAAATTGTATTGCACGCCCAATTGTTAGTCAAAAATCTAACTCAAATAATTTGATGATGTGATTAGTTATTTAACTAAAGGTTCACTTTAGTCTATTTTGTGGCTTTCTCGCCTTTTTGTCTTTTTACTTGAGCCGGGAGTTGTGCAGCTTTACAGAGTATCGCTCAAACTTCTGGGAAAGATATAAAACCGCAAAGAGAACAAGGACATTTCTTAATGTGCTGCGGTTTACAGTTTTATCTGTAAACGCTATGCACACACTAATTTAAATACCTTAAATTCGAATTGCATGAGTATAACGTTTAGGTCTTCCTAATTTTAAGCTGGTGTTCCATTTGAATTATTAAAGCTGATTGTTCTTCTCCTTATCACAGAATGAAAAAAAATCAGTCACTGTCAGACCTAAGAGGATTAAAAGAGCACATCAGAGCAGTAAGAAAGTGTCCCAGCCTTCTTGTTTATTTAAAATATTATAATGAATAAATGTAGACTAGAAATGATCACAGGTGAATGTGTACACACAATAATGATACATTCCATCACAGTCAGAGGCTTGTTCTATGTGTGGATAGCAATTAAAATACACACTAGCATCTAGTTTTTACTCTATTATGATTATGGTGGATTTGGCTTCTGCCTTAAATAATGTGTAAAACAGTTACTATTACTTTGTGGGTATCTTGTATCTGCTGTAACCAATGATGGTGGTGCACTATCATTTACGTAGTGACACCTGAGAGTTTGTTTATCCCACAGACTGCTCCATATTTACTGCCCCGTCCCTGTCCAGGATTTGGTGACCCATTTACCTGAACTCTCTGACACCCAGTCCCAGAGTAAATGATCACCACATCCACACACCTTCACACACACATTTCCCCCTCTCTATATCTGCAAACACTGTTTTTTTTTCTAAACCCCATCTTCTCTCCTTTTCTTGTCCAGCTCATGTCGTATTCCTCCTTTGTGTCCCCTGTTTCTACAAGTGACGTCTTCTGCTGTCTCCCACAGCAACGCCATGGTGATGAGCTGGCCACTGTCATGTCCGGCGCCTCTGTTATGCTCATCCCTTCACCCTCTTGCTCGTAAATAACTTGCTCTCCTTTTTAAAAATCTTTATCTTTCCCCCATTTTGCTGACATTTTATCATGCTGTAATGGTTCTGTACTTTAACAGCATGAGATGAATTGTATACTCAGCAGCAGACTTTGAGAGACTGTGAGGTGAGGCATCTCTAAACTGATCTTACTTTGCCTACTGATGCTTACCATGGGATGGATGATTGGCCTCATTCGAAGATGGTTGCCTGAGGGTGACTCTGGGTTTCATGGCCATCCACAACCTCTCCCCCAAAGGTCACAAGGTACAATAGAAATGTGACCCAGGAGCTTTTGTTCTCTCCTTGTTACTTCTCTGCACTTGAGGGCTACCTGCCTCAGCAGTCTGAGTGCAGATGGAATAATCATATCAGGCAGAGGCATGACTGCTGTGCATGAGCACGCTCACACTGCTCAGGCATCTCTGCCAACAAAGAGCTGAATGCACTGCTGTGCATGAGTGTGTGTGGAGCGTGTGCATGAATATTATGGGATGGCGGGCAGCAGTGTTGTCAGGCAGGGAAGTGGGGGTGGCGGAGTGGGCGGTGAGCTGCGTGCACATGGGGGGGAGGGGGTAGGGGGAATGGACGACCCATGAATATTATGGAATGATGGTGTTGAGGGGCGAGGGTGTGGGGTTGTGATGCATGTGAGGTGGAAAGGTAGATGTGCATATGGGATAGAGGGAGTGGGCGGAGGTGTTGATGACGGCGATGTACATGCACGCGTATACATGCGTGTGTAAGGGGGCATTCAAGCGATGGTAACAGACAACAGCCAGACATAGGCCTTTGTTGCTATGCGATCTGCATTTACAGTGGGGAATATTGTAGAGGGGCCATTGGAGTACTGGAAGCAGTGGAAGGCCTCTGTGCTCACACTCTGACTGTGCCCGCCCAAAACAATCCTCAAAATCAAGAGGAATCTTTATTATTATGAACGGATGATTCAACCTAACCAAAATGATAAAATGCTAAAATTATTCAATTGTTATTATTGAACAAAAAACTACATAAGAAATAAAATATAGTTTTTAGATGTCACCATCCATAAATGCATCTGTGGCCTTCAGGGAGAAGGCACAGACTTAAACACTGAAAGATATTACCTGCAACTGCACTAATCACATAAGTGTGAGAAAATAAAATCATTGCCACTATACTCGACTATGTTATCATCTAAGAAAGGTGTTAAAGCTGGACTTGTGCTGTACTGTAATTATTATGCAAAGATGTAGTATACCACATTGCAGTATACTTTAATGTAGTGCAGTATGGTAATCCATGTTTGGATCCCAATATAAACTTATGCTACTTATGCCTCAACAGGCAGCAGCCTGCCAGTTTGCCGGTTAATTACAGACTAATGATGCGTAGCCAAACATTGTTAAAACCCCAAGAAGTTTCTTGTAGAGGGGAAAATATTATGTATGAGTTGATAACTGTGCGTGCCCAAATCCGATCCACTGTGATTAAAAAGTGTAGTTCAGAGTATCGGTATGTCCATGTGATGTGAGGTTCAGGTTCTGAGCAAATCGAAAACAGCTGAAGGCTCATAGGGTAGACATTTTTTATTTCAAATTTCTTTCAACCCTGCAATGTACTGCAGCACAGGAACCACTTGGAGTACTGGGCAGCTGGTGCAGACATGTTAATAGAAGGAAGGATGTTTTAATTCATGTGACACTTTTTTTCATACAGGCGGCCTGCAGTGACCTGCAGATGTTTAGTCGAGCTGTAATACTACCACATCTACTACAAACATTCCATCTACTTTACATTTCTGTTTTGATTCATCTCCAACGCTTAGCTGGGAACCTGAAGGCAACATCGTCTGCATTTGTATCATACATGACCATATATATAATTATTGAGTTAAAATTGCATCACATCCTGGAAAACCATTGGCTTTTAAATTCACATTTACTGGGTGTCCAGTATGCAGAGTTTCAAGTGAACTTCATTGAAAAGTGAACCTTAAGGCAACATGTTGTGTGTTTACTTGTGTGTTGACCTTCCCCCCACAACATCAGACCAAGATGCTGCCACTGGCGCCTGTGCACACCTGTTGGCTTTTGTTGCACTTGCAGAACTTCGTTATAGATGATTTGATTACAGTGGTTTGGGACAGATGTGGTCCAGTGGTCATTTTACCCCCTTATGATGAGGCCTCAGTCTACATCTGGGACGCTTCACAGGGTTACAGCAGCACCAAAGTACCTGACACTAGATCCAGTTCTGTCACACTGAGCTCAGTAGGCCCATTTGACCTGCATTACAGCACCACTCCACCTGTGTGAGGATCACGCAGGAACAAAGGTGAAGGCTCTTTGACTTCTTGGTGTAGTCATCTTCACTTCCAGGTGGATGCTCACTGAGTATTATGGTCTGTCATCAGTGGACTTGAGCTCCCCTGGAGACCATGTG
>JAUMHF010000008.1:7457062-7476339 GCA_032359275.1 Microctenopoma steveboyesi
TCTTCACTTCCAGGTGGATGCTCACTGAGTATTATGGTCTGTCATCAGTGGACTTGAGCTCCCCTGGAGACCATGTGACTTGTATTTTTTCTTTTTTGTCTTTTTAGTAGTTGTATATTATGGGATGTATGCTGCTACTGCTTGAGTATTATGGTCTGTCAAGGAGAACAGGGAGGGGGTGTCACCATGACAACGAGGTTGCTAAGGGGGCTGGGACTAAGGAGTGTGCATGCAACGAGCCTGGTGCATGCATGTTTAGTGGTGGTGGTGCACGTGCGTACGCGCGCGCGCGTGGTGGAGGGGGTGGGGGCGGGGGCAGACCGAGTATTATGGTCTGTCCGTTGCGAGGTAACTATGCAGAGTCCTGTGTGAGTGTGGGAGGGGGGGGGGGTTATTATGGGATGTCTGGCCCCTTTGTGTGTTTGTGAGGATGTTAGCTAAGCTCTGCCTGGAAGGTTGGGTGACAGAGGAAAGGGGGACGGAGCAACGTGTTTTGGGTCATTGACGGCTGATTTTTTTATTATCGCTGATCAGTGCGTTCAGTCGGGCGTAATTAATGAGGACTAAACGACAACAACTGCAGCACAAACAGCCTGACTTGTGTTAGCGTTAATTCCTGCACCGAGAGCGAGCACACTTCGACCCGGGACTAGACACAACCTACTGTAAGTTTCTGATGTGTGAAGGTGACGTGAGGGCTTCAATGCGTCAACTTTCTTTGATATATTCTTTTAACTCGACTGTGAAATTACTTGGATTAATGCATGGATGCAAACACTTAACTTCATTGACTCCGGTATAAAAAAAATAATACCTGCAAACAGATAATGTCAGCGCCTGGATAATCTAGTTATCCAACTTGTTTGAGTGCGCAGGTGGTCAAGTAGATGCTGCGTAAATAACCAGACATGAATAAGGATTACCAACTGGGCAGTGTCATTTATTATTATTTATTTTTTCAGCACCCACCACCCCTCCCTTCCTGGACACCCCCGGTCCATTCTCCAGCGGTCCCACGTCATTTTCCCTCCTCCCTCGCCGACCGAGGAGCAAGGTTTAGAGGGGATTAATTCGACCAGCAAGAAATAAAATTAAAACGCCGGGGAAAATGTCGGGCAGCGAGGATGAGAGGGAGGACTTCGGAGCGGAAGAGCACTCACTTCTCCACGGTAAGCTCGCGTGTTTCTGCCCGGTCGGAGGTCCATCTCTGCCTGTGACTTGAGCTCGCCTTCGCCGCGAAGCTAACGTTAGCTTCAGCTAGCCCGGAGTAGTCGGCTCGGGCCGTCCGTCACTCGCCATGATAGATTAGTTAGCTAACTTGACAAGCGAGTGTTTACACTTGCTTATTTTTAACGCGAACCCCTCTCGTTCCGTAAACGCTGCGTGTGCTTTAGTGAGTGCGTACGTGAACTGTCAAAGTTTCAAAGACAAGTTTCAACCTGCGCTGTTGTGGCATTCGCGGTGTGCGTGTCTGTGTGTGTGGGCGTGCACGAACATCTGCCGACCGTGCCAGTGCGCGGTCCCCTCTACTCTCCCTGTGGCCTGCAGGAGAGCTCGCGTGCGCGCGCGCGCGCGCACACACACACACACACACACACACACACAAACACACAGTGTTCTCTTCACTAATGAAAGCATGTCCCCGGCAGATGAGGATGAGCCGGAGGATGCTGTGTCTGATGTAGACGAGGTACCCAAGTCTAAGAAGAAGAAGAAAGCCAAGAAGAGCAGCCGAGAGAGCAGGAGCAGCAAGAGGCAGAGACCCGTGAGAGAGGTCAGTTTGTAGGTTTATCTTAACAAAACACTGGATTTTTAAGCTTGTTTCCTTTCACTGCAGTCACAAAAGTCGAGAGAAACCAAAAACCTTCTGTGTAAAAATGCATTGTGAAGTTCAGGCACCCCAATGTTGGAAAAATGAAATAGGTAACTACAAAAAGAGTTTTTAGTATGAAATGTAGTGTGTACTGCAGGTGGAGGAATAGGAGAGCTACATCATTTGGGGTTATCACATTTGATTTAGTGACGTCTGTGACAGTGAAAAGTTGCAAATATTGATTGATTTTCTGTGTCATGTACATAAATCTTAATGTCTGTGATTATTATTAATGCAAATGTTTAAAATGAGATACCTTAAATACCTCAAATGTAGGCAGCAACAAATTATCATTGATTATTAAAGATTAAAATGTCCATTATTACAAGCAACCATTCATTTTGCCTATACAATTAAAAACTAAAATGTAAAAACAATAAAGTAAATGGAATTTCTGACTGAGCATGAAAAGGTGTACATATTTTGTTTGGTTATCAACATTAATTTTCTATCAACTTTTCAGTTATTTCCACTCGATCTGACTTTAGTGATGAACCATGGACTGACCCATGAAGAGCTTTTTTTTTAGAGAAACGAAAAGGATGACACTTTTAATGTATATGATATAGAAAAAGTCTAAAAGCATCACTGTCTTCATGTAATTAGTGGAGTGGTTCTTTGTCTTGTAGGAGCTGCCAGTCAGCTCCCCAGAGCACCTGATTGGCATAGAAGCAGTAGAGAGGGATGGAGATGAGGGAGGTGTGCGGTCAGAGAGTGAAGGAAGTGATTATGCCCCTGGGAGGAAAAAGAAGAAACGCTCCAGCTCCGCCAAAGAAAAGAAGAAAGGAGGTGGATCAGCAGAGAAAGGATCATCCAGCTCGAAGAGCAAACGTAAAGATCCAGAACCAGAAGAAGATGAGGACGAGGACGACGATTGCCAGGCAAGGATCCATTTTGACACAAAATGCAGATTATTAATTGATTCAGGGACAGAATCTTAATCAATGTGTCCTTGTTCGTCACACCTTAGCCTAAGAGCTCCACCCAGCTGTTGGAGACCTGGGGCATGAAAGACATTGACCACGTCTTTTCTCAGGAAGACTACAGCTCCCTCACCAACTACAAGGCTTTCAGCCAGTTCGTCAGGTGAGAAAACTCATTTCATAGTAACAGCAGATATTGTTTGCCTCTGACTTAGTATTAAAGTGCTAGTGCGTGTGTGTGAATATATTAATAATTATTTTATATAAATGGCATGTCCTTAGGCCCTTAATTGCAGCTAAAAATCCCAAAATTGCTGTGTCCAAGATGATGACTTTGATGATGGCTAAGTGGAGGGAATTCAGCACAAACAACCCTCTAAAGGTATTCACAATGTCAACAAGATCACTAATCTGGCTTGTAATGGACAATGTGTTATGTATGCATTTCTGTCCTTTTGTGTTTGACAGTTGACAACTAAGTTTCTGATTCTGTGTCCCTCCTTAGGGTTGCGCCACTGCCAATGCAGCTCTGGCAGCTGCCAATGTGGCTGCCGTTGTGGAAAACATGGTGGTGGCAGGGACAGATGGGGGAACAGAGACTGGCACTCCTGCTTCACTCTCAATTGCTCCTGTTCCTGCCACTGCTCCGGTACCTGCTGCACCTCCAGCAGCCCCAGCACCTCCACTCCGCAAAGCCAAGACCAAAGAGGGCAAAGGTGAAGTAGGATAAACGTGTAGCATGTTAATAGGCTGAGCATGTTGGTTCAGGAGGTTTGTGATGTCTGTACTTTATTAATCTAAATACACTACTCTCAGGCCTACACTCAGTGACCATTTTAATCCATGTTCATAGTCCAACCCAGCAGCTGTGCCATAAATCCTACGTTTACAAGGTTATTTCTTTATGTTTAACTTGAAGCTGTGAGAAAGTTCTACTGTATGTTAATCCTGAGGTCATAGTGGGGGGTGGCGTCACACTGAAGTGATAACATTTTGGATCCCCCCATTTACATGAATTCATCGGCCATATTGGATTCATGGATTATACCTGTGTGCCCAGTAAAATGGCATGTAAGTGTATGTGTGTGTGTGCAAAAGCTAAATAGATGTAAAAACATAAATAAAGAGAAGAAAATATGTATGATAATATGACTAAAGAAAGAGCCATAGCTCTAGTGTGTGCTGACTGTACAGTTTAGTGTTCAGTCAGAGTAATTGTGATGTAATATAACACACTGTATTTTAGTGCAAGTTGGGTGGATAATCTTATAAAAGCTGTACACGGAGGTGAGAGGTTGGGCAAAATAAGTAACTAAATCATGAATCATTACAGAGTGCATCCTCCTGTCTTCTCAGGTCCCAACGCTCGCAAGAAGTCAAAGTCTAAGCCTCCACCAAAGCCCAAACCCAAGAAAGTGGCTCCTCTGAAAATCAAACTAGGGGGTCTCAACAGCAAGAGGAAACGCTCCTCTGTAAGATCCTGTTTCTGTCACTGAATTCTTATTTTTTATATCCTATTGTTTACCTATAATAAGCAGAATCCTTTACTATTGTAATGTAATGTAATCAGGGGTTTGTCATTCTTATGTCACCTTGCCAGAGTGATGAAGACGAACCAGAGGTGGACAGTGACTTTGATGATGGGAGTTTCTCAGTGTCAGATGGCTCCAGTCGCAGCAGCCGCCCAAAGAAAAAGCCAAAGTGTGCAAAGAAAAAGAAGAAAGGTTGGTGTGGAAATATTTCTAAAATAAAAAAAGATATAGAAATTTAAACTTTCACGCTAACGTTCTGTGAATGTCCTCACTCAGTGGAGACGGAGGACGGTGACGGCTACGAGACAGACCACCAGGATTACTGTGAAGTGTGCCAGCAGGGAGGAGAGATCATTTTGTGTGACACCTGCCCCAGAGCTTATCACATGGTCTGTCTGGACCCTGACATGGAGAAAGCACCTGAGGGCAAGTGGAGCTGCCCACACTGTGTAAGTACTGTAATCTTACCTCTCCCCACTCTGTAGAGAAGGTCGTATGTCAGAGAAGGCTAAGCCCGAATCATGAGTATGAAACACTGGGACAAAAATTACAGCTGTCTGGAAAATGCATTTTCCTGGGAAGTTGCACTGAGATCAGAGCTGATATGGATTCACAGTCTGTGGACATGCAGGTTCACAATTCACAGATTGAGTTAGCTGTGATTTTCACAGGTTTTTGTGTTTCCATTTTTGTTTGTCCTCTGCCCCCCCCCCTGCCCCCCCACCCTCGTGCTCATATTCCTGTCTGTGCTCTCCTATTCCCCACCACATGCCTCACCCCCTACCAATCCTCCATTTCCTGTTCTTGTTCCTCCCCTCCCACTCCCTCTCTCCCTCTGCAATGGCTCCACACGCAAACATGCACGCGCGTGCACTGCGCACGCCCCCCCCCACCTCCGGCGGTCTTGGATCTCCCCCACACCCCTCCCCTTTTTCCTTTCACTTCGTTCCGCATACCTTCCCTGCCTGTCTGTCCTCCACCCCCAACACCTCACACACACACACCACCTTCCTGTGTCTGTAATTCTGCCACCAGGAGAAGGAGGGAATCCAGTGGGAGGCCAGAGATGATCTCTCTGATGGTGAAGGGGAGGATGAGGAAGACAGGAGAGATGGAGTGGAGGAGGAAGACGACCACCACATTGAGTACTGCCGGGTGTGCAAGGATGGAGGGGAGCTGCTTTGCTGTGACACCTGCCCCTCCTCCTATCACATCCACTGCCTCAATCCTCCCTTACCCGAAATCCCCAATGGCGAATGGATCTGCCCCCGCTGCAAGGTGAGAGCAGAATGCTGGTGCATGTGATTCTGAATGTGGATGTGCTCACATAGGTGCTCACATATGTTCTTGTGCAGTTTGTCCTGGAGCCTTTTCTCATGTGTAGGACAAGTTTTTTTAGAACATTTTAGTCGTACTAAACCATGGCAGGAAGATTCCTTCATGATCTTTATGATGAACATTGATTATTATCTTTAATTCTATTATATTACCATAGACAAGTTGCTTCTACTCATGAATAAACTTTGTGTTTTAATTATTTTCTCACCTTCTCCACTTCTAATAGTGTCTCCCCATGAAAGGAAAAGTCCAGAAGGTTTTAACATGGCGCTGGGGAGACCCGCCAGCTCCCACGCCTGTCCCCCGGCCTGCTGATCTTCCTGCTGATGCTCCTGATCCGCCGCCACTGGTGGGCCGAAGGGAGAGGGAGTTTTTTGTCAAATGGTGCAATATGTCCTACTGGCACTGCTCCTGGGTGCAGGAGCTGCAGGTACACACACTGAAACTGTATCCACCTGTTAGGAAGAATGGGGCAGTGTGGGGCATTCTTCCATTCCTTTCTCCCACACGTAAAACCCAAAAACCCAATCCTGATCCAGGTTGTCCTTTCTTTACCCACTTTTCCGTAGTTGGAGCTGAACTGCCAGGTGATGTTCCGTAACTACCAGAGGAAAACTGACATGGATGAACCTCCCCCTGTAGACTTTGGAGGCGAGGGTGACAATGCCAAGAGCACAAAGAGGAAGAACAAAGATCCCCTCTTTGTCCGCATGGAAGAAGAATTCTGTCGCTTTGGAATTAAGCTGGAGTGGCTGATGATCCATCGCATCCTTAATCACAGGTGGAACACAGTTCAACAGAATCAGTCCTCTAGCATTAAAAGGGCTTTTTTCCAGCAAATCTTCTGTGATTTTGATGTGCACTGGTGTAGTTAGTGGCTAAAAGAAAACAAATATTAAGATAAATTACAATTCAAACCTGTCTTACTATGCAGTGGTGCAAACATAAAAAACAAATCCAGTTATCCTGTTTGTTTTTTCATGTTAGTGTTGATAAGAAGAACAATGTACATTACTTGATCAAATGGAGAGATCTGCCCTATGACCAGTCAACCTGGGAGAGCGAAGAGATGGACATCCCAGAATATGACACCTACAAACAGACATACTGGAATCACAGGTATGAAGAAGTCAGATAATTGTTGTCAAGTGTCCTCTTGTGGTGTATGGAAATGCAGTTGGTAAGGATGCTTTGTCTTCTTACTTTTAGAGAGCTGATGATGGGTGAGGAAGGCAGACCTGGCAAGAAGCTAAAGAAGCCAGTTAAAGTCAAGAAGGCAGAGCGCCCTCCTGCTAATCCAGTTGTTGATGTAAGGATTTAAAAAAAAAACAATTTCCAACTTCCAGAAACAACTATAGATAATTTAATTTCATTTTTGCTGATAAAATGAAGGCGCGCTGTCGGGTTTTACTAACTTTCTGGTAGGATTAAAAGTAGCCTGAGCGACAACACATGTGGACTATGTGGATATTCTTCTGGTTTCTTCTTCCCAGCCCACCATCAAGTTTGATCGGCAACCTGAATACCTGGACAGCACAGGGGGCACTCTGCATCCTTACCAACTGGAGGGGTTGAATTGGCTGAGGTTTTCTTGGGCTCAGGCCACAGACACAATCCTGGCTGATGAGATGGGTTTAGGCAAAACTGTACAGACGGCGGTCTTCCTCTACTCATTATATAAGGAGGTAGGAACCTGTTTTTATCAATGTTCCTAAAAGAATTTATGTAAAATTATTTGGTATGTGTGGTAAAAGGCATGAGTGTGCGTGTGTGTGTATATATAGATATATATATATATATCTGCATGTATTACAAGATAAATGAAATAAAGATCATTTGCATCTACTTTTGTCTTCCATGGGTACAGGGTCACTCAAAAGGTCCTTTCCTGGTCAGTGCTCCCCTGTCCACCATCATAAACTGGGAGAGAGAGTTTGAGATGTGGGCCCCTGACATGTATGTGGTGACCTATGTAGGGGACAAAGACAGCAGGGCTGTCATCAGAGAGAACGAGTTTTCCTTTGAGGGCAACGCCATCCGAGGTGGAAAAAAAGCTTCCAAGATGAAGGTAAGAAATGTATTAAAGACTATAATGTGTTTGATTAAATTAATTTAAACACAATTAAATTATGAAGTATTAAGACCTTATTTTGTAGCTTATGTTATGCTATAAACAGTGGGAATATTTTTTAGATGCTTAATATTTGTTCTCTGTGCGTTCCAGAAAGACTCACCGGTCAAGTTCCATGTTCTGCTGACATCCTATGAGCTGATTACCATTGACCAGGCGGTGCTTGGCTCCATTGAATGGGCCTGTCTGGTTGTGGATGAAGCACACAGACTGAAGAACAACCAGTCAAAGGTAATAACAAACACACACATAGAGTTCCAGTTTATTCTGCATTATAGGTAGGCGTTAGAGAACTGTTTAGTATCTGTATCAACTATGAAGTGTTTATTGAACCTTTTTCCCGCTCTGTTGTTAGTTCTTCCGAGTGTTGAACAACTACCCACTGCAACACAAGCTGCTGTTGACCGGCACTCCTCTCCAGAACAACCTGGAGGAGCTCTTCCACTTGCTGAATTTTCTGACCCCGGAGAGATTCAAGTTAGTAACTCTGTGCAGAATGTGGCCACAGCCGATGAGCTGCAGATGCTCACAGCATTAACAATGTGTAACAAACTCTTTTTCTCCCTGCAGCAACCTGGAAGGCTTTCTGGAGGAGTTTGCGGACATTGCCAAAGAGGACCAGATCAAGAAGCTCCATGACATGCTGGGCCCACACATGCTCAGGAGGCTGAAGGCTGATGTTTTCAAACATATGCCCTCGAAGACTGAGCTCATTGTTAGAGTGGAGCTGAGCCCCATGCAAAAGTAAGATATTCAAATAGATCTGTAGGAGTAGCTTAAAACCATCTAACAAAAAAAAACATCTAATAAAATGTTGTTTTATTATAATTAATAATTTTGTGATGTTTTCATTTTTGCCACCCAGGAAATACTATAAATTCATCCTAACTCGTAACTTTGAGGCCCTGAACACTCGCGGTGGAGGAAACCAGGTCTCTCTGCTGAATGTGGTGATGGACCTTAAAAAGTGCTGCAATCACCCCTACCTCTTTCCTGCAGCTGCTACAGTATGATTCTTGTTCTGTTGTAGTTAATTACTATTATAAAGTTAATGATGTCTTTCTTTTGCTGAGTAATGTTTAATGCAGTCATTTTCCGACTACAGGAGGCACCCAAACTTCCAAATGGCATGTATGAGGGCACTGCTCTCACAAAGTCTTCAGGAAAACTGATGCTACTTCAAAAGATGATGAAGAAACTGAAGGAGGGAGGCCACAGAGTTCTGGTCTTCTCTCAGATGACCAAAATGCTGGATCTGCTGGAGGACTTCCTGGAAAATGAGGGATATAAATATGAGAGAATTGATGGCGGAGTCACTGGCAACTTGAGACAGGAGGCTATCGACCGTTTCAATGGTGCGACACGCAGAAACACGATGAGCGTGTTCCCTCAGAACAGCTTCCATTCGCCTGTCTGTGTTTTAATTTGAATTCTGTTGTTCATCCCCACAGCTCCTGGTGCGCCCCAGTTTGCCTTCCTCCTCTCCACCAGAGCTGGCGGTTTGGGCATTAATCTAGCCTCTGCCGACACCGTCATAATCTACGACTCCGACTGGAACCCCCACAATGACATTCAGGTTGGCAAAGCCACCAGTAATCCAGTAATCCAACCAGTAATGTGTCGCTGTAAATTTATTTGGATGATGGCGGATCATGCTATTTCACGTGTGTGTTGTAGGCGTTCAGCAGAGCTCACCGTATTGGGCAGAACAGGAAGGTGATGATCTATCGCTTTGTCACCAAAGCGTCTGTGGAGGAGAGGATCACACAGGTCTGTGAAGATTAACACTACAATGAATTATACATACCTCTTAAAGTTGTATCGACTATCAGAATCCTCCTTTGTATACCTGCTCACCGCTTCTTTGTTTTCTACCTACTTCCTTTCACCAGGTGGCAAAGAAGAAGATGATGCTCACCCACCTGGTGGTGCGACCAGGTCTCGGCTCCAAGACAGGCTCCATGTCGAAGCAGGAGCTTGATGACATCCTGAAGTTTGGAACTGAACAGTTGTTCAAGGATGAAGTCGGAGAAGGTGAGTCGCCAGGATCGATTATGAATTGTTTTTGCATTAGAAGCAGGCGGGGTGAGTATTTCGTTAAAAATTAAGCCAACTGTTGTTAAGTAGTTAACATGCTTTTCTAGTATGAAAAATCAAAGAAGGCTACCTAGAATGTAAAAATCACGTGCATCTAATAAGCATTGCTTTTTATCAGTTGTTAAGAATAGGTTTTTGACTTGTAGTGATTTTACATGCTGTACATCAGGGGTGCTCACTCCCGGTCCTCGAGAGCTACTATCCTGGTTGTTTTCCAACCATCCCAGCATTTACAGCTTCTGATTGGCTGAACACACCTGAACCAGGTAATCAATAGAGGGTAGGGCAGGGAAAGCTGGAAAACAATCAGGATAGTAGCTCTCGAGGACCGGGAGTGAGTACCCCTGCTGTACATGGTTCAGTTTTAAAAATTAGCACGATACTAACTGTGGCTTGTTTACGGGAATTATTATTGGATTAACTTTTCTGGCTGAGAAGTCAGACAAGTGACGCGGTGGGGTCATCTTGGTTCTTGTACAGCGTTAACACAGAGTTATTGTAAATGTGCAGTATATTGAAAAATGGTTTCTACTTCCTTCTTTTTTTATTTGACGTGTCCTGCTTTCAGGGGACAACAAGGAGGATGACAGCAGTGTGATCCACTACGATGACCAGGCAATTGAGCGTTTGCTAGACAGGAACCAGGATGCCACAGAGGACACTGAGCTACAGAGCATGAACGAATACCTCAGCTCCTTTAAAGTGGCTCAGTATGTGGTCAAAGATGAAGACGATGAGGTATGAGTAGTAATATAATAGATCTACGACTCTCATTCTACTGAGACACTCTAACCGTGTTTCTAGATCATAATATATTCAACAATAATAATAAATCTATAAGATATAATAATCGTTCCTTTAGGAGGAGGAGGTGGAAAGGGAGGTGATTAAGCAGGAAGAAAGCGTTGATCCTGACTATTGGGAGAAGTTGCTGCGACACCACTATGAGCAGCAGCAGGAGGATCTCGCCCGCAATTTGGGCAAAGGCAAAAGAACTCGAAAGCCTGTCAACTACAATGACGGCTCCCAGGAGGACCGAGGTATAAGACAGGGTACAGAACAATATATAATGGAACCTTTTTTGTGTGTGTGTGTGTGTGTGTGTGCAGTGTTGTTGGTGTGGTGTTAGTATAAAATAGGTGTATGGTTTAGATTAGATTCGTAGCTTGAGATTGTAGAAAGGTGTTATTGACACTGTAAGTTATAGAATCATAATAAGTATTATTATTGTGTAATAATAATTATTAATACTGTAATAATACAGTAAAATCTAACTTTTATCTTGTAAAATTGTGGAAATTCAATGGTCGTACATGTATTTTATGACAATAAAAATAACCAATATTTATTTGTATTAATATTCCTACACTCCCATGTACTTAGATGTGAGTACGTAGATGTAGATGCGCAACGTGTACTCCAACCCAAGCAAGTCCTAAACAGTTCACCGTGCCTGCACATCGCGGCGTTCCTTTGAGAAGTCTCCCTGTTAGTCCTTCGACGTGCGATGAGACACGCGTTGTTCACGTGACTGCAGTTATTAACGCGCACAACAACCTTGCTTCAGTCCAAGTCGTGCTGTGAATGCACACAACTAATGACAGCACGTGCATGCCCCATCTGGCTGAAATCTGATTAGCTGGTGAACAGTTTGGTTGTTTTTCTTTTCTCTCTCTCTCAACATTTCTTCTGTCTGTGCTCTGTTTAGACTGGCAGGAGGACCAGTCGGACAACCAGTCTGATTACTCTGTGGCTTCAGAGGAGGGAGACGAGGACTTTGATGAACGGACTGAAGGTAAGGCTAAGGTTTTGTTCACTGGTGCTTGAAGATGGGCTGTGTTTGTGTGTATTTCAGTGGTAAAATTAACATCAATGCTCTTGATGACATAATTACTGTATCTACCTTATTTCAAGTCACTTCAAGCGATAAATTCAAGTCTATGTTATTTAGGCTCCAATAATATCATTCACTAACATCCTTCAAACCACATCTGCAGATGTTAATTCAGATTCAGACGACAGCTAGAATATCCTCTTTGACAACATCACCAACAACTTAGAAAACAGCAAGTGCATTGTCTACTTTCAGGGTATAGAGGCAAGAAAAGTCCGAAAGAGAAGGGAAAAAAGAGAAGGTGAAAGTCGAAGAAACAGGGAAAATGTTTTCTCAACTACCTGAACTGCATATTTGCACCTAAAAGAGATTGTGTTTGCTCATATGAACTCTTAATTAGGTATATAAGAAGTTCATCTCATCTCCTTCAGTTCATTTATGTAACTTTAAGTATTGTTCACATGTGTTTTTATCATTTCTAGCAGTTGATAAAACATGTTCATGTTATTTATTTGGCAGTTCATTTACAAGTGCAATAAGATCTATGTTTTATATTTTTTTTTCTATTTTGGTTTCATTTAAATTATGGCTTATTAAATGAAGTATACCACCACAATGCTTACAAATAAACGCGTTTCAAGACGAAGAAACTTGTGAAACTATGTGAAAGTACAGGGATTGTGAAGAGGGACAGCTTCAGCAGGATCAGAGTATGACATGATGAGGCGTAAGTGGAACATCTTCATAGAGAAAAAGAGCAAACTTAATAACACATCAAAATTCAGTTGGCTTTGAAGTTGGAGCTGCATTCAAATAATTAAATGATATGGTATTGCCTCTGAATCCCAGAGACACTAATGGTGTGCTCTTCTTAGCTAATGCCCGCAGACCAAACCGTAAAGGGCTGAGGAATGACCGGGACAAACCTCTGCCTCCGCTGTTGGCCAGAGTCGGTGGGAATATTGAGGTGAGTTTTCTGCTGAGCTCACGCACAGACGAAATGTGACCAGTGCTACCATGCTATCAATGAATGATGATCTGTTCATTTACATTTTGACTTCTTTATTACCCGTCAGGTCTTGGGCTTCAATGCGCGGCAGAGGAAAGCCTTCCTGAATGCTGTGATGCGTTATGGGATGCCCCCGCAGGATGCGTTCACCAATCAGTGGCTTGTCAGGGATCTCAGAGGGAAATCTGAGAAGGAATTCAAGTGAGCTTTTTTTTCGGTTTCTTCCAGTAGGAGGGACACTTCTTCGTACTTCGTTTGTTTTCTAGATATGTTTGTGGCATAGAGGATCAAACGCTGTCAGGTACTGAAAGTTAGCGTCATATCCAGTTAGCTGAGTTAGCCAGGTAGAGCACAGAACAAATATTTTCTAATTTTAGTTCAGAAACTGAAACTCTGTGTAGTGTTAGATCCTTTTCCTTGGCTGAGATGACATTACAGCTTTTTAACAGTTTTCAGTCCAGTTTCAGTTTTCTTTTAGCACTTCTGTGATTTGTGACTCATGACTCACAGAGGTTTAGACATTTTAAAATGTATTTATGGGGATGTCTCTATACTTTCTCCTTCGCAGAGCGTATGTGTCTCTGTTCATGCGTCATCTTTGTGAGCCGGGGGCTGATGGAGCCGAGACCTTTGCTGATGGCGTGCCACGCGAGGGTCTGTCAAGGCAGCATGTTCTTACTCGCATTGGTGTGATGTCGCTTATACGGAAAAAGGTAGGCTTTTAAAGATGGAAAATAAAGAGCACAAATGATGTCATCCTAAGTCAGTAGTTAATCTAATTATGAATTTCATTTAAATATCAAATTGCTTGGTCAACGAGTGATGGATGACATTTTAATGAACAGGTACAGGAGTTCGAGCATGTGAACGGCCAGTGGTCGATGCCTTGGATGGCTGAGCTGGAGGAGAACAAACGCGCTGCAGCTTTGGCTGCTGGTGAAGACCCCAAAACTCCTTCTACTGGAACCCCTGCAGACACACAGCCCAACACTCCTGTCCCAGGTATACATTCACACATAACGCTTATGTTTTTATCTCTAGCTTGTGAAGTCTAACCTAATGAGGTAACCTAATAATAACCTAACTCTCTAGAGAGTAAGCAGACTGGTTGTCTGACTGGTCCTGCTGCCAGTCTAAACAGAGCACAGACAGAAGAAATTTTGAGAGAGAGAGAGAAAAGAAAACTCCTTTGTTCACTCAGATAATTTATTTCAGTTTCATGAGACACTTTGCATTGATAAACATCACAGTTACATGTAACGCTGTTCTTTGACAGAATACATGCATATCTGTTTCCTCTTACTCTCAGAAATACATATACATCCACACACATATGTTACTTTAAGATAACTTAATATAAATGTTTATTTTACTGAAATCCCTCAAATTCATCCATACCCGGCTTAATCTCTGATGCCCTCTTGTGGACATAAAAAACTGACCAGGAGGCTAAAGATGTATTTCGTATTTTAATGACAAGCGTCAGAGAAACAGTCTTTGTGAAACTCTCTCTAATGTATGACATTAGTTTTTGTTTGTCTTTCAAACAGAGGATTTGTCCAAATCCGAGGACAAGGAGGACATAAAGAAGGAAGGCGAAGATGGTAAAAGCAGCAAGAAAACAGATGAACCAGAGGTAAATGAGTCTTCTAATGTGATATTACACGTTTTGTTTATAGCTGCTTTCTAATTGGTTCTACTCACCTCTTTCCCAGATTATTGAAATCCCAGATGAATCTGAAAAATCTCCTGTGACGGAGAAGAAAGGAGCAGTAGATTCTTCAGGAAAGGAGGAGAAAGAGAAGGAGTCAGGACATGGAAACGAAGGGAAGGAGAAGGAGGCTGAAGATTTGAACAAAGAAAAAGATAAAACTTCAGAGATGGAGAAGGACACGCCTGCTGAGGTCAAGGGTGAGGGTTCAGAGGGAAAGATGGACTCAGAGGAGTCTAAAGGTGAGATAGGTTATGATATATAAAATAAAACAGCCATTTTCCTGTCACTTAGTCTGATTGTCTGATAAAGTGTTTTTCCTATTTCAGCTGAGGAAGGCAAAGATGACACAACAGGCACTAGTTCACCTACAGAGGAGAAGAAAGGTGCGTCCATGTTATGTACCATTAACTTTAGAAGATAATGATAGACATCAATCTATAGACAGGGTTTCTACTGCAAAATAACATGTCATTACTGTCATAATACCCTGCTACACATGAGCACACTATGGTTTTTATACCATGAAATTCCCATCTCTCTCTCTCTCTCCTCTTATTTGCTGCCATCTCTTCATTATCAACACTTCAATATGGCAACAAAATGCTTCAAACATAATTCCATACCATTCTACATAATGGTGGGATATGCTTTTTAAAATACATTTAGAGCTGACATGCTTGTTTCTCACAGAGCAAAAGGAGGAGAAGGACAGCCCGAAAACAGACGAGTCTGGCAAATTGCAGAACGGAGAGAACGCTAAAGACGGAGCAACAGCTGCACCAGTGGTTAATGTGAGCGAGGAGAAGAAGAAAGCCACCAAGCAGAGGTTCATGTTCAACATTGCAGATGGAGGATTCACAGGTGGACACACACACACACACACACACACACACACACATTTTCACATGTTTGACAAATCGTTGTCTCATTTCTCGTTTTTCTTCTCTTTCATTTCTGTGTCTTGACCTTTCTGCTCTCCTTTCCAGAGCTTCACTCTCTGTGGCAGAATGAAGAGCGGGCTGCCACTGTCACCAAGAAAACCTTTGAGATCTGGCACCGTCGCCATGACTACTGGCTCTTAGCTGGCATTATACAGTATCCTTTAAAAGGCCCAGCATTTCTGGGTGCACAGCTCGTGTTAGAGTTTTATAAGTGTTGTCACATTGAAGCTGAAATGAGAAGAACACTTAGTTATTAAAAGTTATTTGAATTGAAATCAGCAACAATAAAAGTATTTTGGCCTCTTCACTCTTACTAGATATTCATGGGACTCACATGAAATTTTGGTGTTGTTACACTTGACCGCGTTGACTTAGACACGGCTATGCTCGGTGGCAGGATGTGCAGAATGATGTGAGGTTTGCCATCCTGAACGAGCCCTTCAAAGGGGAGATGAGCAGAGGGAACTTCCTGGAGATCAAGAACAAGTTTCTGGCCCGCAGGTTCAAGGTGATCAGAGTGCTCGTTGTTGTTTCCTGTATCTGTGCGCGTCTTTGTGCTCCTTTCTCACAGGGCATTTATCTCACTGTCTGTCCCGTGCAGTTATTGGAACAGGCGTTAGTGATTGAGGAGCAACTGCGCAGGGCGGCCTACCTCAACATGACCGAGGACCCAGCCCACCCCTCCATGGCCCTCAACACTCGTTTCAGTGAGGTGGAGTGTCTGGCCGAGTCCCATCAGCACCTGAGCAAGGAGTCCATGTCTGGAAACAAGCCTGCCAATGCGGTGCTGCATAAAGGTAAAGGAGATGTTTAAAAAGCACTTTTTATAGATTTAAAATAAATCCTTAAGGATGAATGATGCTGAATCAGTTGTGTCTAAAGCAGCAGTTTGAATTCCTGTATGAAACAAACACTAGCTTGTGTGTTTGTTTGGGTTCGTTGTCACCATGATATTATCAGTTGTATGCAAAATAGAACTGTTAGGTGTACACAAATATTTAAATGACTTGCCTCTAATTATAGCTGCCAACAAACGTCAGGTGCAACACTGTGGTTACATTTAGAGACGTTTCCGTGTGTCTATAAAGAAAGCTTTTCATTACTCTTCACAGAAATAACCACATCTTCCATCTTCTACTTTTGTAATGATCACTGCCTGCACAGTTCTATTCTTACTGTCTTAATTGATGTGTCGATCATTGATTATATATTTTCACGAATCAGCGAAATATTAAATATTGTCCTAAAATCTATATTTTTAATTTCTAATTAAGACAATGAAACCTGCAAACATGTTAAGGCAGTGAATAAAAGCATAAGAGAGGGAGCAGTGGTGTTTCCTCCTGCTCTCAGCACAAATGAATCAGTGAAAAAACGGTTGCAGGTTTGAATCTGAAACTTGAATTGCACCAAACTCATTGTTTGATTAGAACAAATTTAGATGATACAGTATTGCTCATTTCCATGTTTTCATATCTCTAGTTCTCAAACAGCTGGAGGAGCTGCTGAGTGACATGAAGGCTGATGTGACGCGTCTCCCAGCAACCATCGCCAGGATACCCCCAGTCGCTGTGCGGCTGCAAATGTCAGAGAGGAACATTCTCAGCCGACTGGCCAGCCGGGGCCCCGATGTCACTGCTCAGAACCAGTCCCAGACCTCACAGCAGATGCAGGTGCCCCGCTGATCGATCACCTCGTGTACTTCATCCTCACTGACTGAGGCCAGTCGCCCTCACCACCATGTAGCAGACGTCCTCCCCCACAACCACCACGTACAGCCCAGTCAGGTTAGTCCTCCTCGCTCTGCAGCCACAAACCATCTCCAGACTCAGAAGAAGCATCAGCTCTGTTTCTGGACTTGATTCAAAAAGACTGCAGCTGTAGATTTGGGATGTGAGTGAATGGAAGAATGCATACAGGTCTTTTTCCTCCACTGGGATTAACTTGGATTCAGGTCATCTAACCTGAGCACTGTCTTCGTGACTGAACTGTGGCCAGATCCAAATGTGTGTATGTAACTAAATGTATCATGAAGTTGAAGAGGTAGCCGGGAGGAAATGCAGCATGTTTGGAGTATACTGGTGCTTAGTAGTAACTTTTGGGTTATTCAAGAATTCAAGGGATTTTATTGTGCTTCTTTCCACCTTTAGAAACTTGTGAACTTTTTTCAACTCTGATGTCCTCTCCTGTATGTGTGTGGGGAGCGTGTGTCTGTTTCCTGTACATATGTATGTATAAACGGGGCTCACTGACGTGCATCTCTACTGGAGAGCGCCCTGACACTGAGAGACTGTTACTGTCACTTTTCTATCAGTGTCTTTGATCAGATCTCTTACCTCCTTTCTGCGTCCTCACCTTCCATCCTAAACATACACCTGCTTTGTCAGGTGACTCGACCTAGGATCAGCTCTTTGTGTGCACCCTTACCAGCACCTCCACATTCTTAACTGCACCACAGAATTGCTCCCTGAAAACTTTCCCGTTTCCCCATAAATATGGTCACAGCTCCTCAGCGTTTATGTACATGGGGTGGTTTTGAAATTACGGCAATCTCTCCGTTTATTTAATTTCTTACTGTCTGTTGTTGATTTACACTATTGAATATCATTATTATCATTATTATGGTTACCACCTTTTTTATTTTTGTTGTTGCTGTTTGTTTTTATGGAGTAAAATAAAAAGTCAACTCTTTTCCAAGGTTTCTGTCACTTTTTAAAAAAAGTCAAATATGTATGTTTCTTCTAAGAAGAGTACCATGTCTGTTTTTATTTCTGTTTCTTTGCAGATCTAACTAACGCTCTTGATTTAAATAGGAGGGAAAACCACTGTCCCTTCAGCGCTTCCATGTTTGAATGATGATAGTGCAGAGCCCTGTCTCATGACACTGGTCTAGTTGTTCATCTGGATCTGAATCTGTTGACTGTGAAGTTGACATATATGAGTTACATCACTTTTACACACCCCAAATATTAACTTCTAAGTTAGTTATATTTCTTCTGAATTATTCAGGTTTTACTTTTACTCCTGTTGCTGGTGTAAGAAATAATTCCATGGATGCTGGTAACTGTTCAGCAAAGTGCATCTCACCATGTGAACATGACGTACTTTGCATACGCGCCTTGAAAGATGAGGGGCAATTTACATGAAAGCAAATGTTGATTTGTAGGAGAGATAGAAAGGAAAACGTTGGAAAGTACATGGAAAGAGGTCATGAGAGAAAGAGCAGGGGAAGAGGGGGACAGGAACAGCCACATTTTGTCCCATAGATAGTTGAGTAATTATCAAAATGAGAGTAAATTACAGGGCGTTAGGTTTAGCTGGGCTGGTAGAGAAGCCTGATAGCTTATCATGAGAGAGAATTGGAATCATGAAACACGAGCCAGGCTGTATACAAGTGAGGAAAACCGAGAGTGAGAGTAAAGGGAACTGACTTGGAGTCGGACATACATGAGCTGTTGTTGACTTTTTCTTTGGAGTTTTCTTTGTCTTTGACTTCGACACGAAGAGGATACTGGATTCAGCCCAACAAAGTCCTGGTGCAGGCGAGTCCAGGTTTTCCGTGAGTGTGAGCGCAGAGGGGAGCAGTCTGAGTAATGTCTTGTGGGTGAGTTTTGTGTTTGTTTAGAGAAATAAACACACGTTCTGTGACATGTTTCTGCCACTGTTTGATAAGCTTTAATATTCTTTCTGCATCTGTTACCGTGTAGGTTTTTGGTTTCTAACTTTCTGTGTGTCTTCTGTCACTCATTTCTACTTTCACTGAAGAAACTGTAGTTTCATTTAGTTTACATCCATGTTAAACATGTCAGGAAAATATAAGTGGTGCATCGGTGTACTTTTTTTATAAACAAAACCAACATTCAAAGATTCCAAAGATTATATATA
>JAUMHF010000008.1:7476522-7498662 GCA_032359275.1 Microctenopoma steveboyesi
ATATATATAAAAAACACTTTATACGTTTTATATATATATTTTTTATTATTGATTATTTAATTGTTAAATAAATAACTATGCTGTGGCTGGCAGCTGTACTTAAAATGTCTTTTTGTCTACTCGCAGTAATACTTTAGAGATAGTAATAAGCAGTACGACACTATCTCTGATTCAAATTGCCTCATGGTATTATCAGAAGAGCATTTTGGAGAAGTGCATCCAAAATGCAAATCTGGTTTCATACTGTAGTCTTCCTAGAGTCCAGGTGATGCCTTTAAAATGCCACCAACAATCGAATACTTTAGTTAAAAAACACTGTATATAAAACAGGGAAAGGAATCATTAATTGATTGTATTATATTATAGTAAAACAGGGTGGATGGTGTTAAAACAATGTTTGCAGTAAATCATAGACAATTTGATAGTTTACAACAGCTTGCTGTGTAGCAACATGCACAAGAATGTCCAAATCTAGGAAACATCTTTGTTGTGCGACCGAGGCTGTAATAAAACATAATGTGCGTCTGTTTTTTTGCCACACTGTTGCACTCGACCTCGTCATACGAGAAGAGAACCAAACCAGCCTCAGCTGGTAAACAAGCGAGTGTGTGAGCAGAGTAATGCAAACCGTGATAGCTGTTAACCACGACAAACGACACCTGCGCTGCAGTGTGTGTCAGAGGATGGGGCAGGGCTATACTTATTGTACATTTTCCATTTATACTTAGCTATTTGCACATGTGCAAAAAGTGCTAGTGCTACCCAGTTCTGTTTTACTCTTGCATATCTTCACCAACACCAAGAACAAAGTAGTAACATACAGTTCACGTGGTAACGTGATGAATAACTGATGCATTATTGGGTTTAAACATCCCCAGTGAAACCTCGTATATGAACATGATTTGCAAGGTCATTTTCACAGCTTGTTCATGTTTTGTGGCATTTGTTGCAAGCAGGTAGATGTAGATTTATGTTGCATATGAGGAAACTCTTACAGACTTCTGCATTCTTTTTGTGATAGCAAGCTTAGATTATCTGCCTCATGCCAGCTCTGCGTTGCATACCCTAGTCTCGGCGGTCTGATAATGAAAAAAGTTCACAGTTGCAAATGGTTTACCAGCTGAAAGAAGCAGCACACGCACACGGATGGGCGGGAGGGGGGGATTCAACTGCAAATAAGGAAGTGTTCTGTGACGCTAACCTTTGTGCTGCAAACACACACACATGCATACACACCTGGAAGTAGAGAACGAGAGACAACAGTAGTAGCAGACAGGTGGGCAGGCAGAGTGGAAAAGCTTTGCAAATAGTGACAAGAACAAAGTGTGGGCTGGGCTGCGAAGGTATGACAAGCTCCAACTTTGTGTTTTGTGGATTTTTTGTAATCCTTTGAAGAAGGGGAACAACAAACTTCGGACAGGCAAACTTGCTCATGAGTCACCGATGAATGGAACAGTTTGAATCAACTCTGACTGATGGCGCCGAGAGAGCAAGATTCCAGAGTTTAAACCTTCTCTGTACCTAAATATAATGACCTTTTGTTGTGGTCCACCTAAAAAGGGGGGGGGCTCTATCTGTTGAAGGAATTCCGGCCTGTCAGCTACATGTATTTTGGTTCCTGTCTTGCTTTCACTATTTTGTGAAAGGAGACGTAAAAAGGAAGGAAGGAGAGCGCAACAGAGAAACCGACCTAGAGGAGGGGTGAGAGGCGTATATAGTTAAAGCGTTTTCACAAGTGCGAGTTGTTTTCAGAGGCGGCAGAGAAGAGTAAGTATTTACCTGCCTTCCTATTGGGACGGAGAAGGGCTGGATAGGAGGAGGACAGGGTGGAGGGAGTGTAGTGTGTAGTGGAGCGGAGGGCGAGAAGAGGAGGAGAATTTGGGTGGTTTGAGCGTTGAGTAAATGTAATGTGATACAGAGAAATACAATTATCTTATCTTAGATACAGGGATGTTGGTGGTAGAAGTTGAGTATGTGTGTGACAGTGCATGAGAATGAAAGTAACTTATTCTCTATTCAGGCGAGTATAGTCCTGTAGAGTGAGGAAGTGGAGAGGAACATGCTCTTTGAAACAGACGTACAAAAATACTCTGCTTTTGCTTTTGAGTCTGCACATGTTCAGGTACAAGTGACTCTTCACCAATCACTCTCCTTCTCTTTGTGCCAGAAGAGGTGAAGAGACAACATGGTTCGGTAAGTCAAACCCCGTGCCGGGCGCTATAGTGCTCCCTCAGCCAGCCCTGGTTATGTTCTTTGAGTTTTGTGCAAGGCGTAATCACAACTTCTCTGTTTCCATTCCTCCTTCTCTTTCTTTGCCCAGCTGTTGACTTGTCCTGCTCTGTTCCTCTGTCATGTGATTGCCGATTTCTTGTGCACTGTTCAGTTTTGTTTGCGTAAACAAACTACCATTCTTAACGCTTCTATGCAGGAGTTGAGATAGAAATCCTTTTTTCTCTTCTCAGAATTCAGCATTACTCAAGGTTTAGATCGTCCTTTTTTATTCCAGTTTACTTTTTAACCAATTAAAACATATTAATGTTTATATACATATACTCCTGTGAAAAATTAGATTTAAAGGAGAAAGAAATGGAAGTCCAGACCTGTTATAATGGTCAAAATGAGTGCATTGAGGATTCACCATGCTAAAAATGCTAAATTTGTATTCCACACCATTTAGAGGCAAACTCTTTATACTGTACTTTGTCATCATTGAATAATTAAGAGATTCTTAACATCTAGAAAGAAGTAAATTGCACTGAATTGCAGTAAAGCTATTATGACGACAAATAGTGTACAGCGCTTTGAATGTATGATATGGATAATATTTTCTTGTCTTGGTGGCTCCTTTGGATGAGAAGTCGTACCGTAAGAAAAAGGTTTTTATGGGTTACCAGAGCTTGTTGACGTAACCAGAGTGGTTACAATTTTGCCATCCTTAGAGGGCTCCATCACATGAGAAATTATATATTATAATATATAACCTTAGGTGTGTACTGATGCAATTGTCATATGTAAGTAAAATAGGTCTTTGAAAGACCGTAGTACATAGTATATGGATGAACTATTAATTAGTGTGAAAATTGTTGTGGTATGTGGTATTCTAAGTTTAAAAACATGTGATAAGATGGTGATACTTGTAACATAATATAATGTAATAAAGTTGATTTATTTACTTTGCATTAATTTTCATTGCAGTGTGTCTATAGACAGTTTCTGTACAGAATAAGAAGCATAAGGGGCTTCGTTATGAAGAATTAAAAATATAAAAATTTGAAATTCAAATAACAATTTGCTTCAGTACCAGTTGAACTATAGATTTATTAAGAGAACTGCTTGATATAAAATGTCAAATAACCCTAACCCTAACGCTCAGCAATTAATAGACAAAAACATTTTACCGTAAACCTAAAAAGTTGTCCCAGTAAAAAGGGAAAAAGAAACTCTCTAATCTGATGGCTTGCAGAAAATTAACGACCCTTTTAACTTAACATGTGAGGTAAAATGGTCGTTAAATATGTTCATACAGTTTCTGAGTTAGGCCTCTGCTGTGGTTGAGCTACACTCAAGATTTCCCACATAAATTAGTTTGTATTTTGTCTATACAGTCACGTTCCAGTACATTTGGCTGCATCTTGTCTGGAAATAGTACTGTGTGTGTGTGAAATTTAACAGTTCAAAGTTTCATCTCATCTATTTGTAAACTGATGGTGCATTGTATGCAGTTACACACTGAGGCTATTTTTTACTGTGTATATATGCGTGTTAATGCAGGTGGTTCCACAGAGACATCACAGGCCTGCAGGCCGAGGAAATGCTGAAGAATCGAGGCATTCATGGCAGCTTTTTGGCTCGACCCAGCAAGAGGAATGTAGGAGATTTCTCCCTGTCCGTCAGGTAAAAATATCTGCAAGAAACCCTGTAATTCCTCTTTCGCTTTTCGAACTCCACAGCTCAGAAGAAATGCACACTTTTTCTGTTTTAGAAGTGTAACGAGTGACCATCCACACAGGTTTGTCCACCCACCAAACCTTAAATCACAATATAAAATGTTATAATCTGTGCGATAAAAATACTGGACTTTACGGTCTTTTAATTTACTTCCTAATTTGACAAGCTGCCCTTTGAAGCTCTTTGTTTTTTTTGGGACGTTGCATCTATACACACGTTATCTGTATAGATAGAAATCCAGTTTTTACTGCACTTGCACTTCAATCACATGAAGAATTTATTAATACATGATATTCTACAGATTATGTGGAGAAAGGAAATGCTGTTCTTTGTTATTCTTCGGTTAAGTTGGTTGATGAACTATCAGTATGTTAAGAGACTCACATGGAAAAGTATGTGATAAATGAAGTAACAGAAAACAAGTAGATCTAAGCAAACATTGTGAGACCTCTACACTTTATATTTACCTTTTTTTTATGATGGCTTGTAATCTCTAATCGACGTCATGTTTGTGCATGAAGTGTGAACTATTTCAGGATCAAGTTATATGTTGATATAAATATGACGCTGCAGTCTGCAGTTCAAAAGGTGAAATTTATGATTGTTTCACGTTAATCAGAAAAACTGTCACTGAAAGGTCTTTGGAGACGGTGCTTCATGGATGAAATGTTTCTAGGTGTACTGTTGTCATTGCAGTTCCTGTGGAAGTATTATGTTTTAGGCAGAACTTAAAAGCAGCTGTGTAATCCTATTTAGCACACCTCACATGCGTGAATAAAAGACAACAAACATGTTCGAACTCCCACGAGATAAAAGTTGTTCTGTTACAACAGTTGACACCCCGACGAAAGATATAAATAGCAGCAAGCTGATAACACAGGTCTCATCTTGTTTGGATCTGTTGACTGTGAAGGCTGTTCGCGATTCGCATTATATTCGCTCTGATCAAACCATTCAGTGACCCCCGGAAACCTGTGGATGAATCCTTGAGTTACCACTTTCCTTCCAAGATTAAGGAGGTAACTCACTACTGCTTGTCAGGTTAGCAATAAGTTTTGTTGTGTTTTTTTGAGCCCACCTGTGAAAGTCTGGTTGATGCCTCTAACTAGGTTGATTGTGATCTGATATTTTTCGACAGGCTCAGTACTGTCACGCACAAAACTCATGACAAATTAAAAGAAAAACATAGATAAATGAGTGTTAAACATAAAGAATGCCTCGAAACTAATGTGCTGCGTAGTATAATTGAACAATTAGCATCCAGTCATGTTTTGTGGCATGTGCAAAACTGCAGGTCCACGGTATATTGCTGAAATTGTGGCAGACAGTGAAACATTCAATGACATGTAAGGAAAACAGCACAGTGACTTGTGAATGCAGAACGTGATCAGACCTTCAGCCGGCAGAGCAGTAAAGTTGCAGTTTGTGAACCACTTATTACAGAAAGATGCTTGCACATTGGAGAGTTCAGTGACGCAACGACGAGTTGGCAAGTGCATGTGTGGCGCAGAGAAGGAGGCACGAATGCTTGACCTTTGTGGCGAGGATCTGCAGGTTTTTCTTTCCTGAGCCGGGCATAATGTTGGCATGGTTTAGGTCCCCTTGTGCCTTTGGAAAGAAGATTCAGTGCAAATGACCATTCAGTCTTAGGATTATGTTCAGCGAGTGACCACTTTTATCCTATGATGAGACATTTTTATCTTCATTGGATGGTCTCCTCCAGGATCCATCCACAGGGCATGAGGACTCAGCGAATGGTTTGATGAATATAAAAATGATATAAATTGTATACTATGGTGTAGACAAGCTTTTCTTTTGAAGCAAATACATGTGACGGTTGGTTGGTGTGGCCTGACAGTTTTTTTCTTTACTCAGGGTGGGTGAGATGGTGACCCACATCCGGATCCAAAACACAGGAGACTTCTACGACCTGTATGGCGGGGAGAAGTTTGCCACCCTGTCCGAGCTGGTGGAGTACTACACAGCGGAGAACGGCATCCTGCAGGACAAGGACGGCACAATCATCGAGCTCAGATATCCCCTCAACTGCTCAGACCCCACCACAGAAAGGTCTGTGCACGCTCCAACTTTAACCTCTAGCAGGTTAATGTGGCTCACAAACGCTGGCCCATCTTGACTGCCTCCACCTACAGACTTAGGTGAAGTGTACTTGTGTTGGGTTAGGTGGTGAAGTCGATTTTAGTCAACTGTGATGAGCAGTATGTCATCTAATGCTCGAAGGGTAATACTGGGCTGTGGGAGTGTCACTTGTAGGTTTTAATATTCCATGTAACTTTAATCCTTTCCTCTGGGGGAAAGATTTTTCATTTGAAGACGCTTTGAAGTAATTTAGGTGTAACAGCATCTTTGTGCGTCTCAGTCTGAGTCAGTGAAAATAAACACCCACGCTGTGGCCCCTGGTTACAAGATGATTTACTAAATATAAGGCTCATTGAGTTTTATAAATTTTATAAAAATCATAATTTGCCTTTTTTTTCAAAATTCAAAAATATGAGTTAATTTTAATGTTTTGATTCCACTCTGCCCACATTGTACATTTGAATCCCATGACCTTGCTGCTGGAGGTGGAGTTTCTCTCCAAGCTGGAAACATTGAAACACCAGGCTGCTCAAAGTAGGTTAATGTCCAACAAATAGTGATAAACTCACTCACATACAGCTCCACTGCTCTTATGAGTCAAGAAGGACATTACTTTCTTCAGTGTGTGTGTGTGTGTGTGGGACTATGTACTTCACATCCCCCTCCAGTCCCCCCCCCCGTCTGTCAGTTGTCTAACTTCCCTTTTGTTGCTGCGGTTGGAAACTTTAAGTTTTGACAATTTTGAAAGCAATGGCCAGACCTTACTTGTCTTCCTCTATTGCGCACTCCATCAAGTTCTTGCTTACTCGCCGTCTTCCTCATCTCACCCAATCACTCTTACATCTTAGCAACGTGTTATTATAAGCATACAGAAGGCAAAGCATGTCTTTGAATGTCTGTTCCCGTGCATCTTGCAGATAATCTTTTCTCAGAAAAAAGGATAAATGTCGGGGGAGTCCATTCACTTCTTGACTGTATTACATATGATCGATTGCCATTGCTGACACAATTGTAGCCAGGTTGCTTCCACACATAACCCAGACTGATAAAAGAATTAAACCACATGTTTGTGACTAGATTGTTGTATTAATTGAGTTCAGTTCTGCACAGTCATCATCAATTATTCCCATGCAAACGTTGCTCTTTAGCTCATGCAAAAATGTTGATGCTGTTACTTCATGCATCTGCAACCAACATGTGGGGTCTAATTTCAGCTTATATAAAACAAATGCACTGTGATTTCAAAAAACTTCAAAAAAGCTGAATAAGTAAAAACCATAATGAGAACAAGTGCAGCATGTGTTGGGGGGAGGGGAGGTGGTCTGTGGATGTTTCGGATCAACGAGAGGGGAGGAGGAATCAGTCTATAAATACTTTGTCCTCTTTAGCCACGAAATCTGTCACCAGAAATTTTCCGACCGCAAAGCAGGAAGTTTAGAAGAAGAAATCGAGAACTGTGCCTAAAATTAAGTCACAAACCAACCCGACCGACTGTGCATTCACACATTCACACATGCACCACATACACAAGCACAACGAGATAGTACAGTGGTGGACAGAAATATGACCTGCTTTTAAAAGCAACATCTGTACCGTTTTTAACTGTCAACCTTATGCATCTGATTCGTTTGAGGATTTCCATTTCTACTCATTGTGTAGTGCGCCAGTGTACCACGTCAGCTTTTGTCTGACAGTTGCTTAGCGGTGTTTAGACTGGTGCATGTCATTCATGCCACAGGTAGTGCCCAACCTGCAACGGTCTCATACAGTAATCAGGTGGCAGTGGAACAAAAAGCTGCGGCACAGAAAGACATTTTTAGAACTGTTTTTCTCAGCAGCGATGCTTCTCTACGAACAAATTTAAAATTAGCCCATGGTATGGCTATATTTGAAAATGTGTAAAAACAGAGGGTGATCTGCAATAAGTCGTCTGTGCTTTTCTATCTCAGGTGGTACCACGGTCACCTCTCTGGACCAAATGCAGAGAAACTCCTCACGGCACGAGATGAATCGGGGACTTTTCTGGTCCGTGAGTCACTTTCCAAACCTGGAGATTTTGTCCTGTCGGCTCTGACAGATGAGAAGAGTAAAACAGGAGGGAAGAGGGTCTCCCACATAAAGATTATGTGTCAGGTGTGTGCTTGCCCCGTGTGTGTGTGTGCGATGCACGCGTACCTGAAACCAGGGGCTGACTTTGGTCAGTTTTGTGCTTTGAATATACAGAATTAGTCCCCGAAACAGCTTCACATCACATTAAAATGCTGAGGGGTATTCCCGACATTGTGCAGTTCACTTGTGTGTCTCATTTCCCCTCTATTATGCATGAAAAGTCATCAACAGTTGGTCTTGGGAAAAAATGATTGTTATATTTCTGAGTAAGACAGATGCGCATTCTGACATAACTAGATTTGGACGCAGTCACCACAAATGGCTGTTAACGTCCTTCGCGGTGCAACATATCACACAGCTTTCGCTCGCACGTGTTTTTCGGACTATTTGAGACTTTATTTTTTATTTTTAGCTGTGGTTGACCTAATAGAAAACACCCTACCGTTCTCATTTAACTGGGCAGTCATTGTTTTTGTGCTCAGGTTCAAAAGATTACTCAGAGATTATTAGAAGGGTCACAAAGGCCTTTTTATGAGCACATGGCAAAGATCAGGAGAGTTTATTAGACGTACGCGGCTCTAATCTTCTCTTACTGCTTACTACATAAATGGGCCTACATTAGTATACATATCTTTTACACAGTACCACAGAGTCAAATATTTTCTTGCCCATAAATTGACCAGATGTATTTTATTTAATTTAAAATGTATTTTTGTTCATAATGTACTTTCAGACATTACGTCTGCTTGTGCCTGTCGTTGTTTGTGACTTTAACTGATCAATACGTGCTCAGTTATTTTTACTCTAGCCAATTTGAACTGTGTGTCCAGAATGACATGTTTTATGTTTCGGTGTGTGTCCAGAATGACAGATATACAGTAGGAGGCTCAGAGATGTTTGACACGCTGACAGACCTGGTGGAGCACTACAAACGCAAAGGCATTGAGGAGATCTCTGGGAACTGGGTTTATCTCAAACAGGTGAACTGATCAATTACTCTGGATTAATTTAGTTTCATATACGAGTTCAACGCGTTGACTGTCCTTGAGCTGTAAAGAACAGAAACTTATTTTAAAAGATGAGCAGCACAGCCCACAGATAGGAAATATTACTCACATCTCTGTGTTTGTCTTGGAGATTGATGATGACAATATTGTTTTGTCGTCTTTTTTTCTAATTTCCACCGTTCAAATTTTCCTCTCTCTTTCTTAGCCGTATTTCTCCACCAGAGTGAACGCGGCAGATATCGACAGCAGGGTGAAACAGCTCGATCAGACCACAGAGCAGAAGGATGAAACCGAGGGACAGAAGAGCAAGGCCGGCTTCTGGGAGGAGTTCGATGTAAGATTTGACCTGACCCCACTTAAAATTAAAGTGGCGGTTAATTTGTGGAGTAAGAACCTCAGACTTGACCTAAGGTTGGGAAAAGTAGTTTTTGTCAAGCATCTTTTTGCAATCGTGCGTCACACTTTTACATCAGCAAAACTTAACTCCCTTACTGTGTTCAAGTGGAGAGCAGAGGTAACATACTACCATCTTGTGGCGATGGAAAACATCAACTGTGTTTCACAAGCCAATTACATAATACTCTCAGAACAGGATTTAGTATGTGCAGTGTTCACTGTCAAATTTATAAAATGTTTACTCAGAATTATTAATTTATAGTTTAATTCTGTTCTGTTTCTTGTGTTTTAACAGTATCCTGTCAACAATAATATGCATATTGTAGAAAAGACACTGTTAGTGTTAGTTTAAGTTCCATATGCTGTTCATTGTAGGCTCTGCAAAAGATGGAGGCAAAGGTGAAAAAGACCAGAGAGGAGGGGCAAAGGCCTGAAAATAAGAGCAAAAACAGATACAAGAACATTCTCCCATGTAAGTTTTTATTTTTAATATGATTTTTATCACTAGTTCACATGGTGTTGACTTTAAACAATTGTTTAAAGTTCCCCTGTCCCACCATGTCCTCACTCTATCCACTTGTTTTCTCCCACAAGTCAATGAAACCAGGGTCATCCTGAAGGACACTGATCCTAATGTTGTGGGTTCAGATTACATCAACGCCAACTATGTGAGAGTAAGTGTTCAAAGTGACTCTGGCCACACAGCACACACATGAGAAAATACACAGTAAAAACACAGCAAAAGCTATGTTTTCATCACTTATGAGATAATTAGCCTCTGGGATTTTTGTGTTGTTGTGTTGACGTGTCAGTGCTGTGTTGTTCCTGTCTGTGTTTGCAGAACACCCTGTGGGAGGCCACAGATCCAAAGGTTTACATCGCTACTCAGGGATGCTTAGCAACAACTGTCAACGATTTCTGGCAAATGGTTTGGCAGGAAAGCACAAATGTGATTGTCATGACAACGAGAGAGGTCGAGAAAGGACGGGTCAGTATAAAAAACAAGAGTTATGAAAGTTTTGGACCTAAAATGCATTTTTCCTAATTTGAATGTGCTGACAGACATATCCAGCGGTTACGTCGAATATGTTTTTCCATACAGTTAATACATTGTCAGTTTTCCTCATGCTGATTGAGAGAATGAGGATATTGTTTCACTGAGGTGTTGAAAGAAACAAATGTAATATTAAAATACACAATGTAACAGAAATAAAGTGAGATGTATAGCAAGCAAACATTAGATAATCTACTACTATCAACAACCAAAAACTGAAAACAAACAAGGCACGGTCCCCTGTGCATGAAGCAGATGCCCAGTAGAAGTTAGAATTTGTTTGAGTAAATCTATTTTTGCGCAGAACAAATGTGTGTCGTACTGGCCGGATCTTCATAGCTCCAAGGAGGTGGGGCCCTACCTGGTGACCTGTACGTCAGAGAGGGAAGCTACTGATTATAAAGTCAGAGTATTGGAGATTGCTCTTATAGACAAGGTAACGTGAAACATTTGACCTTACCATGTGTGTATAAAGGAATTTGATTATTTTAAAATGTTTTATTGATTTATTTTTCTCAGCAAACAATTTGTCGCGAAGTGTGGCACTACCAGTACCTCAGCTGGCCTGACCATGGCGTCCCTCAGGAGCCAGGTGGCGTTCTCAGCTTCCTCACTCAAGTGAACGCTAAACAGGCTGAATTTCCTAATGCTGGGCCCATAATCATCCATTGCAGGTACGGCACAGAAACAGCCCAGTGCCTCAGGGATTATAGATATTGTATCAAAGCTGTTGGCACATGTTCACTGGGCCGCAAATCTGTAACTGGACCCCTGCATAAAAGAAAACAAAAAGACTGTGGAGAGATATTTTTCTCTACAAAATGTTACGGCTGGAATTTGTGGAAGACGTGTTCTTCGTATGACAGAATCATATGCATAAATTAGTTGAGAATACTTTCGGTTTGAATATTTTCAGGACTAAGATTAGTAGTAGCTGAACAAAACTTTATCCTTTTGGAATTTTCCCCATGTGGCATGAGGGATACTGCGGCCGTATGTGCTCCTCAGACATTGTTGGTTAAATGCTTATATAACTTGGGTGTAAGTACTCATATAAGCCACTTGCATGTAAGCATGTTCACAAGGCTGCGCATAAATAATAAGGTCTCCTATTCCTTTCTCAGTGGAGTGATAATTATTCACTTTGTGTGGTAAGATTTGTTTTACAACACCAAGTTAGGGATCCCCGGACCCGTCAGCTATAACATGACCACATTTTATAATTAGGAAAGAATTGCTACATACACACATGCCCCATTGAGTACAGCCTCACAGAGGTTTGTAGTTTTATGATGTTCATCTTTTATTTGCCTGTATGTGGTCACTGATGAAACATATATTCCCTCCGTGTCTTCTGTGAATGTGTCCAGCGCTGGGATCGGTCGGACCGGCACGATTGTGGTGATTGATATGATCATTGACAACATTGACACTATAGGTAAAATATATATATATATATTATAATATAATATTATATTATATTTTGATAGATTCAAAATACACCATTTAGTTACCTTCTTTTAACAGTGCTTCCATCCCATTTTCTTCCGTAGGCATTGACTGTGACATTGACATCCCGAAATACATACAGATGGTGCGAGAGCAGCGCTCTGGTATGGTGCAAACAGAGGCCCAGTACAAGTTCATCTATTTGGCTGTGTCTGAGTACATACAGAGTGCCAAGGCCAAGCAGACTGCCTGCATGGTGAGCAACAGGGACATAAAACTCATTCAAGCAACAGATATCTAGAAAAGAACAGAGAATTACACAAGTAATGGTCAATAGATTCTTGCACTTTGCATTTGTTTTGAAAACTAGAGTCAAGTAGTTCACTTTCGATAGAGTGACATATTATTTGAGCTTGTGGACGTTGAGCATTGACCCTGAGACAGAAAATGTTCAACCACGTCGGCTAAACCAGTGGCACAGCCTCTCTCTGTGCTTGTGCATACGTTGTATGTGAGAGACTTCTGTTTTTCTTCCCCAGGAAGCTGAGACAGAGTATGGAAATCTTCAACTCAAACACCCGCCAGCGAGCAGGAAGGTTTCAAAGTGAGTGAGCCCGTCTGTGTTCGTGTATTCGTGAAGTGGATGTCTCTAATACATTCACGTAGTGCTTCTAAAGCTCACATTGCCGCCCTACTTTCTTTAAAAAGACACGACTTAGTCACTGTGTTCAGCACAGTCAGCAGTTTCTGGAGGAAAAGCTGAGCTGTCCAGAGAAGGAGCAGTGGGTGGAGTGAGGACACGTTATGTAGCTGAAGCTAGACTGCCTTTTGATTGACGCCTTCTACCCTGGGGAAGACACTGCTATAAATATGCATCTGATAATACCATCTAAGTTGTGAAACACTCTGTTGTCTAGTTTGAAACTCAAAAAAAGCAGCTAGAAAATTAACCCTAGTATAAAATATCATTATTTCTCACGGTGTGACAATTCAGTTTCTATTAGTGTTGGTGTGCCACAATATGCTATTTATTATTTATTACTTATGACAAAGTCAACCTGGGCTTCAGCTTGTTGTTGTTCCATTTGAGCTCACAGAGAGTCAGTAAAGGTCATGGCGACTCCTCTGGTCTGGAGGAGTAAATTAATCGTTTCTCTGTTGCTTTTGAAAGATGCTTCCACCGACAGACAGCACTTTTGAAAGCTTATTTAAAGAACAGGAGATTTTATACAATTGAATTTTTGGGTGAAAAAAACTGCGAGGTCACTGGAGGCACCGGAGCAATCATCAGCCATGCACGCTCACATTCACACCATTTAGAGTCACCAATTACCCTGACATTACCCAAACTCCACACACACGGGGGTCCTGGTCCTTCAGGCTGGGAGGGGACAGTCCTAACCACTACACCACCGCACCACCTATAAAGTCTACAAATGAAATCAATTGATGTTTCTTTGTTTTGTTAAGTTGTTTGTGACTTCTGAACCCAAGCGCTACTCAGATTCATGAAGATTGTTCTAACTAATCTTTTAGGGAAGATAAAGCCGCACACAATGGATAATGAGCGCTAAACACTGTAAACTTTGACCCACTTGGAATAGTTGACTAATTCATGGTCGGTCGGTCTGTTTAAATCTTCTTCACGCAGCGGCCTGGTTCATTAACGTCTCCAGTGTCTATTATTCACTTCTGTGAAGAGCTGCTGTGTTCAAATATACCGTTGAATATCTGGAGAAACCACTCATCATATTTTCCTCTGTCTCTTTCCAGAACCAAGGACGACGTTTACGAGAATCTGTCAAAAGGAAAGAAAGATGCAAAGAAGTCGAAGTCTGACAAGAAAAGTGTCTCAGTGAGGAAAAAATAGACAAAGCGGAGGTTTCTGAAAGTATTTCATGGTATTATATTTATGTAGGAATTTGTCTTTAAGTGGAGGCCTCGTTTAACATAAATCTTACATTTAACAATGGAGAGACGACGAATCCTTGGTGTCTCATAGGTCACATGAATGCTTAGTTGATGCATTTGTTTAAAATAAAGGCAGAATATTTGTGGGGAGTTCTTGGTATATTTGTTTCTTTCAGTTATTTAAACAAATCATATTGTGTGAATTTACAACACACGCAAAGATTTCATTACTTTAAGTTTAGAGAACATCTGATACTATGCACGCTTTTATTACAGCGCTGGTTTAGTGTTATCAGTGTTTCCTCAACTGCAGATTCAACGAATTAATTTACATCATTGACGTAAACATGGGCAAGAACAGGAGAGATTAGTGCACAAATATTATTTTTTTATATTATTATAGATATTTTTTTATCCTACCATTAAAGTGACCAGTATTTATAGACAGTGGGAATGTGCTGCTGGGCCTGAATTGTCCCAAAATCTGAAATAAACTTTGCCTTCTGCCTTGAGATAACCCAACTAGCACTGTTAACATAATGGGCAGCAACCAACACATGGACTTCATCAGCTCTGTGAAATGTGTTGTTCGGCACATCTTCCCCCCACCCAGCACGCTGGAGAGGTCCAGAGCACCGCCTCTGCCTGTAACTGGGTAAAGCGTTGGGAAAGATGAATGAACTCCTCCCCCCTCGATGAAATCATGCACAAAAACTTCTCCCCGAGTGTCTCGCAGTAGATTGGAAACGATTTCGCAATTCCTGCGCGAGCGTTGAACCAGAGAGAAGCACGTACTCTGACGCGAGGCACCAGCTCGGGGTGGTTTTACGCACAGCCGCGTCCTGCAGCCTTTGTCCGAGTGAAACTATCAGCAAACAAAGCTGCAGCCCAGCGGGTCCAGGCTCCACACGAGGAAGAGCAAGAACGAAAGGACTGTAGAGATTTCACAATAAGGCGCAAAAAAGAACAACATGTCAAAACCCAACTACTCCGGCACGTTTCATATGGTGGAGCAGGAGAACATGGACGCATACCTCGCTGCTCTGGGTACGTTTGTTTCTCTCTGTCACAGACACGACACCTCACTCAAATGCACGATAGTGTCTTCTGCTTCTCTTTAGTTTGAACATGCAACGTTTTTGTAGTTTTGAACCCATTAATCCCTGACGTCATGATGTGGACCATCTTCATTTGCAGCAGCACATTAGTTTAATGAAATCCCCACCTTGTCCTTTATATAACCCCACCTTCCCCCGCGCTCTCACAGAGGGAGCATTCACTCTTTCCCTTTGATAAAGTAGCAGCAGAGAAAAGCTAATGTCCCCCAACATATTAGGTTTCTCTCCTCTGTCTTTTTGCAGACATTAATTTTGCTCTGAGGACAATTGTGTGTCTCTTGAAGCCCACCAAAGAGATCACCCATGACCCAAGTACAGGGGCCATGAAGATTCGCACACTCACCACTTTTAAGAACTTCAACATGGATTTTACTATTGGAGAAGAGTTCACAGAGGACCTGGGACCTGTGGACGGGCGCACTTGTCAGGTGTGTGTTCTAGTTTGTGCTGTATAGGGGCATTTACTTTCATTGGGCCTGTGTATAAGCTCGACGTTACACTAAATATGTCGTCTCTGTAGCACTTATACAACTGTGTCTGAGGAAAGTGGACGCACCTACTGCTGTGATTTTGTTTTGTAACCACCCCCTGCGGGTGAAATCCTGCTTCCAGCGTACAATGAGTGCGTGTGTGCGGGTCTTACAAAGAGAAAGGAATAAATTAAAAACCACTGTTGGCTTAAAGTTCACAGATTCATTCAGAAACAGCTGCACAAAAATGAAGTGAGAAACAATGTTGACGTGCTGCTAATAAAAGTAACTAAAAAGAAACATAACAAAATAAAACCAAAGTTCAAGAGAGGAGAAAGGAACGCAAGGGCCACGGTGTAACCCTGGTTCTCTGAGTACAGAGACTGTCTCTCCAGCTCGACGCTGCTCTGTGTCTGGTTCCGATCCAAACGCCCTGACACGAGGGGTCATTATCCCGTACATATGGAACATGTAACAGGGTGGAGAGACAGTCTCGAACGAAAGAGAACACATCGGTCTCTCGTTTTGCACTGCACAAAAGCTCTTATCATTGTGCACTGGACGCGTGAGCTACTTTACATACTAATTACCATCCGCCTGCTTCTGCAGACTACGGTGAGCTGGGAAGGAGACAAGCTGATTTGTGTACAGCGAGGCGAGAAACAGGGCCGAGGCTGGACACACTGGCTGGAGGACGACAAGCTGCATTTGGTAAAAAACGTATGGTTGGTGCTGTGTGTATGGATGTGTGAGGAGGAGGGGGATCTGGAACAAGGAAAAAAGCATAAAGGGCAAAAGATGCTGGTGTTTCTGTGGTAAATGTCATGCAAATAAGACACGGTTTGGACATCATGCAGCGTGTCATAATGTTGAAAGGACTCCTGTAAGTGACCAGACATGAAAACGCAACAACAGCTCTGACGACAACAACAAAAATCCCGAATTCACAGAGGAAGGAGGCTTAATTCCAGGTTGAGTCTGGACTGTTTGACAGTTTCTCTTCTCTCCAGCAGCCTGTAGCTGAAGACTGTAGCATAATACTGACTTAGTGATCCACAGACAGGGCACCACCAAAAAATAATTGTATCGTATAGCACATAATACATTTTTATCTTAATTATTTGTCTGCTAATGTTGACTTCTCATTCAAAAATATTATAATTCTTTAATCATGTCAGATTTTCTTCTCTTCTATGTCGTTTTTTTTCCTTTTACCAGCAGAAGTAGTTTTAGAAAATGAAAAAGTCAGTGCAAATTTCTTCATGCCAGACACTTTTGTGTTGTAGGTTATATTTTATTTTCTGTACACAAAGGTACATGTGTACAAATATATATGTCAAAGTGGTGTGCTTATTCACATGTTACATTCCAGTTTTCAAATCACTAATTAATACAATTCTGCGGCTGCTTGGTCTGTGACCAACCCATGTGTAGATTTCATTTTGCCACCTGAACTCCTCTCCTCTTGGACTGTGAGGTTTAACTGATTAAAACAGTGTTTTTATCCAGTATGTCAGGTGGTTCATGGATGATCAGAATGTCACAACGGCACAACTCGAGCAGTAATTCAGGACGAAGGGAGAGAATTAGACCTATTCATTCTGGTTGTTACAGAGTTTAAGATTATAGATTAGCTGTCAATGCTGATTAAGATTAGAAACAATCAGTATTGTTCCACTAAATAGCTCAAAGGATTTCTATTACATCTTTTGCACTTGGGACAAAACTACATTGTTAATTTTGAGAATAGAGAAATGCCAGCGAGGATCAAGCTTTGAAACGGTGGACTTTAGAGATTACACGCTGCAGGAGAAGGGAGCAGTGGCAGACTAATGATGAGTGAATGAGGAGTAGGAGGATGAGAAAGAGGGAAGTGGGTTTAAAAGGGAGACAAGAATAGAAGATGGAAAACAAGGTTAAAGTATAAGCAGAGGGAGAGAGAGGGGGCAATGGGATGGTGCTTTGGATACAATCCTAGATCTCTGTACACTAATTTATGTCTTCTTTAATGTGCCAAACTGTTATATCGATTCTCATTAATTATTTTCACCCGTTCTTTTTCTTCCCCTTTGCCTCTGCCTCATTCGTCTTTTTTTTTTTCCTCTGGGCAGGAGATGAGAGCTGAAGGAGTGGTAGCCAAGCAAGTTTTCCAAAAGGCTAAGTGAAATCACTGGAAATGTGTATTTCAAGAAGAAAGTCATCTAATTACTTCATAAAATGTTTTTATTATAATCAATAGTTACAACGATCTCAACGAGACTGAAGATCTGTGAAAATATTGTACACATTCGTAATTGTTTCTGTGTGATTGTACTAACTGTGAAGCTGTGCAGCAGAGCAGAATGAGTTGTGTAAACATTCCCAACAAACTTCCTCATGTTGCCCATCCATCTTCACCATGATATAACCAAATCCTACATCTACAGAGGACCCCATTACAGCATCTTTAATATACCACCATTTGTACTCCCAGGCCTGTTTGTGTGTGTGGTATCTGAAAGTCATAAATATTGAAACGTTTTTCACATGTACAATGATGAACCTGAATCATCAGCTAAAGTTGGAACATTATAAATTAAATTACATAGCCTTTAAAGCATGAACATACTTATTACATCAAAGGATATTTCTGCAATCTTTTTTTTTCTTCTTAACAAATCCCATCTCTCTCAGTATTACTCAGCCCATTTGTTTCTACCAAAACATACAAATAAATGCATAGTTTGATTCAAATTAACTTGAAAAGATGCTCTGCAGCTAACAGCTGTTAACAAGATAAATCTATTCCTGATTTAGTTGTTTACATTTGTTGACAGAAAAATATACAGTATCACAAGTATCCTTCCCATGAGCTGTGCTGTAGCTGAACATATCAAAAGAAAGGAGCTGCAACACTATATTCAGTTAACAAGTTTGTTCACATGATAAATGTCAGTAACTTGATATCAGGATATTTGGCTGTTGCAGTAACCTCACCTAAATTTCTGAACAGGAATATCCAATAGCCCAAGCTCATAAAAGTCCTGCAGGAGGACTCTGCCAGCTCCTGAAATCCTACTCTACTCTAAATAGTTGCATAAACGTTTGTCACAGAGGTTGCATCCTCTTCAGGCTGCAGTGGGACTGGCTCCACCAGTATACTTTGAAGTAAATGTTGCTACAACATATACCTGCTTATGTCCCGCACCACTCATCCTCCTGTGGCTCTGAGTAGGTCCTCTGAAAGTTGCTGTGGCCGTAACCTGCGCTTTTATGGATGTAATCTGGTTCAGCAAATGAAACTGAGGCCTTCAGTGGTGTTATGGGAAGGCTGCTGTCCAAGATGCAATTAACCAGGTTGCCATCTAGAGGGATGACAAAATCAACGGTAAATGTGACCATTCTCCACAGTATTATGGTACTGCTTTGTAAAACGTACTTTGTGACGCCTTGATAAATCTTAATCCTAATGAAGCCAAAGTACTTATGATCATGGAAGATTAATGTAGACTAGTGACCACTTATACACTCTGGTGTTACTTTAATTTCTTTCTCCCTGTCTGAACATTTTTTTAATCAAAAGATTGTAGGAACAGCAACGGATGACTTCAAACAATTTAAACTCAGGGGATGAGCTGTTTCAGGGAGTTTGTGAGTAGCCACAGGGTTGTTGTGCACAACATAATCTAAAATCTAAAATAAGCATAAATCGTACTATATATCCCAGATTAGTCTCTGGCTGCCGTCCTTAGTTGTGTGTCAAACCTAATCTCTGCAAGAAATGTATGATAGAAAATACTCAACTACTTTTACAACTCCTCATTAGAGACAAAAACAAAAGAAAGTGACTGTAAATCTGTTGTGTACTTGTGTGCTGTAGTATGTACAGAATAATCACCTTGGTTAAATAGTGGTAATTTGAAGTCCTCTACAGCGCAGCTCTCCTGGCAGTGACCATTCTCCTTTTTGGACAATGAAGAGAAGTCCAGTGATGTGACAGGCAAAGGCAGGTCCAGGGACTTGACTGATGCTGCGGGAGCCACCTCCACCAGAGTAACAGGAATCTCGGAGATGCCTGTAACAAATAATAAAAATACCACAAAGTATAAAAAATCCAATATCCTGCAAGATGCCTCTTGATGATAATGACATGATAAAAAATGTTAAAGAAAGTCAAATGCATGACATATTATGCAGATTGACAACTGATCCTACTATATGTAGCCTTGGTAACTCATAATCTGATTGCACTGACATTGACTGGCCTCAAGGTGACTCCACCATCACAGTTACACACAGAGGTCAGTCAGATGTGATGTTGATAAACACACTGAACACGTTCAGAAAAACCTTTTAATAACTCTCCATTAATAAACCTTTAAAAACGTTTGATCCAATATTAAAGCATGATACACGAGGAGACATATCTATGTCTCCTCCCCATAATTTAATCTGCTTCTCTGTGGTTCATATGCATGTACGTCACTTGTATGTCACTGATTTAAATAGACATTTTTTGATTCAGCACTATGCCGACTACAAATGCTTTCTCTGTGGCCCATTAACTGTTCTGCAAACAGCTTAAGAACCTACAGATTGAATTACCAAATGGTTTTACATTTTCTTTGTCAGTAGCTTTGTGACCTTCTTTGTATTAAATTCTATTTTACTTTAACTAACAGTTATCACGTATTAAAATTAAACTACTCAGCTCGGAATAATATTTTAGATCTGATACATTTTCCACATGGGTTATATTACCGTTAAAAGTGTCTTAACTCTACGTCGTCCCCCTTAATGAAAAATGTGTCTCTTTGGTGTCAATGCTTTGAGCTGCACCAACCAATTCGGTTTCACTGATTGTAAAGGCAATGAGTAAACGTAGTATTTCAAAACCTCAGCAGATAAAACCGATACTACTACAAGAAAGGAAAATATGTCTTTTGGCAATTTGGGTGGAAATAATCCTTTGAAGATAGCTCCATGCTAATATTACGATACAAAGAAAGAACAGAGATTCTGTGATACATCATTGTTTTGGTAATGAAAGTGTGAACATTATGATCATTACCGCAAACACAACCAAAGTAAAAAAGTACCACCTATTCAAAGCTGACAGTCAGCATGTTTAATGTGAAACGTTGATCGATAGATAGAAGGAAAAACACATTTGATCTTCTCTTAATTAGTCGTAAATCATTTGTAAATTCCAGTATTTGCAAACCACTTCACTGGAAATACAGTAAATGTCAATGAAATTACAACACAGCATCAGCCAAAACAATCAGTTGATGCGAGCGAGTCACATACGTAGGATGGGTTTTCAGTATGAGTGATTTGCCTGTGAAGTCTGCGTCACATCACACCGAATAACTGTGTCAGGCTGAATTTGAACAGGATGTGGTTTCTTCATCCAGATTGTCATGCTCGCTGAGTTTGTCTATCATCATCTTCCACGGTTCCTTATTTAGCTTTCATGGGTTATGATAACAGATTTAACTCAGAGCAAATGCTGTTTCTCAGTGATGGTTGACAGGATGCATAGTTACTGCCACTGAGTAGGAAGGTCTGCACACTGCTTTGTCGTTTCACCAGGAAGTCTTTTTGGTAAAAGAATATGAAGAACTGTGACGAAACACACCTGTGACATGCGGTACTTACGCGATCTGTATGTTCTGCGTTTTGCTCTCCTGTAGATGACGAAAGCAAACAGGATGAGTGCAGTCACCACGAGTCCTGCCCACAGGCCTGCAGGTAACTTCCAGGGACAGTCTGAAGAACACACACACACAGAGGGGGTTTTCAGAGGGGGGCAAGATTTTAATACAAAAACAAGCTCCTTCTGGGAAATTAGGGAGTGTGTGTAAAGCAGACTATACTGTAAATATAATGACAAAATAGAACTTTCCTTTACAAACAAAAGTAATTTACTATAAAAACAAACTCACTCAATTTAAAATAAGCCCACCACTTGGAAATTCAAATCATGAAGCATCAATAAGTGACACACAAACTCTTAATAACTGTCCAGTAACTATTTACTACCATTACTTATCAACAATCTTACAGTCAATTCTAAACCATTTATTAACTATTTATGCACACAAAGTTTCACAGATTTAAACCATATGAATTTATTCAACAGAATAAACTGAGGCCACTGTCTCCTGTGGTTTGAATCTTTTTACTTTTGCGTTATGAAAACGTTTTGTTTCCAGATAAAGACAAGTTGCAGGTAAATTTCCACCGTGTTAGATCTCTAGTAGTAGACATTAGATACACAGATGATGTGTTTCAACACCTACGTGACTACTTAAAACAGAATAAAGTGATTCACACACTGCTCTCACAGAAATGTAAATTTCACAACGTGAGCGTAGTCAAATAGGAAACTCTTGCGGATGTAAGGAAGACTAAAAGTACGTTTTTAGTGTTTTTAAGTGATATATATTAATTACAGTAAGTGACAGATTAATCAACATGAAATATAAAAATATGGCAAAATTAAGTGATCATCTTCAGTGATCACTTCACTGCTTCCATATTTGGACTTTATGCTTTATCCACTCCAGTATCATGAGGGTTTTGAACAAAGTCTA
>JAUMHF010000008.1:7498762-7526687 GCA_032359275.1 Microctenopoma steveboyesi
ACCTTTACTATCTAAAGCTGGAATAACCCTTTACCATACTTTAGTAATATAGAGAAGAGGGGGGGGGGGGTGATTCTGGCTCCTCCTGCTTTCCTGACTCACCACTTACCCACAGTCACCTCCTTCTATTGCAAACTCACAAAAGCTATGTACAAATATATTTAAAAATGCTTATGGGTGCAAAATATGTCTGAGACAAGATGGGAAGCAGCAAGTAAAAAAGAGAGAAAGTGAATTAAAAAAGAAAAAGGGGAAGGCACGATGTTGATGTAGATTATTTGAGAGAAGATTTCATTGGATCATGATGTTAGGATTAAGGTGGGTTTTGTATTTTAAAACTTTAAATTAAATTGAATTTAAATAATACTTTTAATTTATTTGCAATACAAGTATAGAGTACTTGAGTAAACTAAAATATGCTCATAGCTAAAAATATTTTTTATCTTCTGTGAATGAGCAGTTCTGTCTTTTTCATTCACTCACAGTAAGGCATACACTTGCTAATATGTTTTCTCCACATGCTTTCCTTTTTTAATTTTCTTATTTGCATGTTTTCTCTCAGCTTCCTGCTTCTCCTCCTTTGCCCCTCAGGCTGTTTAATGCTGCTGGGATGGGTGGAGTCTCCAGGTTATCCCAGTGGATACATGCCCCATGCCAGTCTAAACTGGAGCCGGTGTGCACCCAAAGGTCACACTCTGTCCATTAGGCTCATCCACCTGGACCTGGAGGACAGCCAGGACTGTGAAAACGATGCTGTGAAGGTCAGTGATCACTAAAGATATTTGTACTATGAACATGAAGCTACATTTACTGTTATTATTGCTCCTACAACATACGTGTGTGGTTATGTCTCTCATTGATTTTTAGGTCTTTTCGAATGGGAACCCACTTGCTGTTCTGTGTGGCAGAAGGGAATTTGATGAGCTGCAGTCCACAGTAAATCCTTTGCTTGTCTCTGCTTCGGGTGGCTGTCTCTCTCTGTTTTTTCACTCAGACTACTCAAACATCCAGAGGCACGTGGGATTCAGGGGCTTTTACACTGTGCAAGGTGAGAAACATAGGTGAAAGAAAAATGTAGTTTGTTACAAGTATGCAACTAGACTTTTTATTATGTTGTTGTAAAATGTTTTAAAAACTGACCTTGTACATGTTTTTGTCTTTTCTTGGCAATCGCAATAGCTTGTCAGGTCATACCAGACAAAGGTTCAGGAGTTATATGTTGATGCCAACATCAGTGCTGATGTTTCATGGCTTTAAACCCATTTCATGATAGCTGAAAGTCAATGCATTGTTAGTAGGTTTATTAAATCAGTGCAGCTTGTAAATTATGTGTCATGTGTGATCTTAATCGATTTGTTCCCTTAGACTATGACGAATGTGAGGACTCAGACAATCGATGCACACAGTTCTGTCACAACTTCATCGGAGGGTACCACTGCTCATGTCACCATGGTTACCACCTTGATGCAGACAAACACACTTGCACAGGTACAAATACTGTTCTTATGTTTAGCACATTGAGAGAACGAGTTAACAAATAAGAATGAAAAATGGGGAAGAAGAAACAAAAGTAAAACTTGAAGTGAAAATTGAAAAAGCAGAAGCAGGCAAAGGGGGAGGTGAAGAAAAAAGGAAACTTAAAACAATGATGGTGATATCTGTGGATTATTTTCTTCAACGTAGTGAGTTGTTCAGAGGATCTGTCAGAGCTGCATGAAGGTGACATTTCCAGTCCATTCTGGCCTGGTTCATATGCAGAGAATTCCAACTGTCTGCACACGCTGTCTGTGGACGCCCACCTCCAGCTGGAGCTGCACTTCAGTGAGGTTTTCGATGTAGAGCAAAGCATTGATGGTCAATGCATAGATGCACTAAGGGTAGGTGTTGAGCCAAAAAGTATAAATAATGTTTATAATGATGTTTTTTCACTAATTTGTAATATTACAGAGCAACAAGAGGAAGTTCAGTCAAAATGTTGAAACCATAGATTTGACAAGAGTGCAGATGCTATTTTGGGCATTGTCATAGTTCCTTTTATTATTCTGTGTCTCCGTGCCTATAAGTAGTTACAACTGTGCCAGTATTTAAGAGAGTTACATTTGGCAGCAAGTAGGGTGTGTGTTTGGTAATTTTAAGTCTATTAGCGTTGCCCATCTTGTCACTCTCCTTTTCTCTATTGTTCTGGTTCTAAAGTCTGACTGGGACACGCAGGTTCTTAACATTGTTGTTTAAACCTTTTTAAAGACTTCACTGTTGAGGTCAATGTCTTACTGGAAAATGCATCTTCTACCCAGTTGCTGGTTTCTGGTACACTGCATCAGGTTTTCCTCCAGGATTTCCATGCATTCTTCTTCTATTAAAACCTTCCACATGCTTTCTGGCAAAATGCATTTGACCTCATGTGATATCAGCTCATAAACATTAATAAAACTGATTTCAGATCACTGACATTTAACTAATTCTGTCAATGATGTCCCAGCAATTTTTTTTCTATATCTTGTTAAACAGAAACAACACTTACCCCAACACGTGAATCATTTTTAAAGGTCACACGCACACACACACACACACACACAGATGAAACGATGAAACAGATGTCAGAGGGGATCTCAAGTCAGAGTCACACATGTGTGAGACCATGTCTTTTTTCCTGCAGATTGAGACTCCCTCTCGGACCCTGGGACCATTCTGTGGCCACACGCCTCCCCCATCTCCCTTCCTCACTCATGCACATCATGTCAAAATCCACTTCACCTCTGATGGCTTTGGCACAAACAAAGGCTTTACTTTCCACTTCCAGACCAGAGGTAATGCAGCCTCCTCCTCATGTATGGTGGAAAAATACGTTTTACTAGGTTTGTATGAAATTGGTCACAAATATTCACAGTTTCTCTTTTTTCTTTTTTGTTGCAGACAAGGTCTGTCTAGGAGACATAACCTCTCACTCGACTGTGAGTCATCAGAAACCAGAATATAATCCGGGTGAAAAAGTGAAAGTAACCTGTGACCTTGGCTATGTTGTCAATACTGTGAGTTTACAGAAAACCTAAAGCTTTGATAGTTATAAGTAGTTGCTTTAAATGTTTAAATGTTCAATGAGGTTCTTGTTTTGCAAAGTAGGAAGTTGTCAAGGACTTGTTATCAGAGTATGAAACAACATGCCAGCGTACAGGCATATGGACCCCTCTTTACCCCTGTGAACGTAAGTGTGGTTCTAACTTATTCTTTATTTATCCTAAAAATGGCCTAAAAGAATAATTTTTTTCACTTTCTATGTGTTTAATTTACATATTTCCACAGCTGTGAATTGTGGTTTTCCTGATATCCCAGAAAATGACGTCCTTAAGGTGGTGGGTTCAGATAGGTCACACACTCAGTATAAAGACAAGATCCAGTTTAACTGCAGTTCCAAGTTCTACACAATGGAAGGAGATGGTGATTATAAGATGTTTATGCATCCATTTTACAATTCCTTTTCTGAATTAACTTTCATTGCTCGGTGTAATAAATAGCACTTTTTGAACAGTCATAATATGAATAAAATCCAATTTAACGACTTATTATATATTATTGTTTCACCAACATGCCTCTTTCCAATCTTACAGACACATACACTTGTAGTGCCAGTGGTGATTGGATATCAGATGGTGGCAAGACAGAGATGCCAAAATGCACTCCAAGTAGGAAAGATCTAAAATCTATTTGTCATTATATATATTATTTGAAAATGTTTCATTTTTCATATTCATCTTTTTTGTGTATTACAGTTTGTGGGATACCTTCAAAAAAGTCAGCAAGTGCTGGCAGGATTTTAGGAGGTCAGAATGCAATACTGGGAGAACTACCTTGGCATCTTTTGATAAAAGAGCCCAGTAGAGGAGGAGCAACACTGATCAATGACCGCTGGGCCGTCACAGCAGCTCATGTTGTAGATAAGGTAGAGGAAACCTCTTTAGTCCTCTATGGTGGACTAATAAATGGAAAACCAAACAATCCACTTTGGTCTAAAGTTGTTGTCATGGAGAGTGAAAGGATCATTATCCATCCTGGATACACCAGAAACATCCCTCCAGATGTCCGCACCAATTATGACAATGACATTGCTCTTATAAAATTAGCTTCCAGGGTGAATTTTGGCCCAGATCTCCTTCCCATTTGTCTGCCAGAGCCAAACAGGCGCTTGGAAGAAGGTGAACTGGGAACAGTTTCAGGCTTTGGGATGACAGAAAGTAAAAAGGGAAACAATCTAGTCACATCTGCTGATTTAAAATATGCTCAAATCGGGGTCTACCCTCTTGCACGGTGTCAGGATACACCTTACATGTCAAGTGAGCGCATGACTTTCACTGACAACATGTTCTGTGCGGGAGCAGAAGGAAAGGACAGTTGCCAGAAAGACAGTGGAGGTCCATTTGTTTCACCTATGTTGTCTACACATGGGCCTTATTATCTGACTGGCTTAGTGTCCTGGGGGGCCCCCTGTGAGGAGAGGAATTACAAGGGTTATTATACTAAAGTGGGGAATTATGTTGACTGGATTAAGGAGACAATAAATTAAAGGACATATGTCAGTAAAAGATCACATGGAGTGGAAAATACTTAATACTACTAACCTTAAGACTGTAATTCACAGACTCACTAAAATATCCATCCATCCATTGTCTTCCGCTTATCTGAAATCGGGTCGCGGTTAAAATATCAACATGGCAAAATAAAGACTGTAATCATGTAATGTACCAGCATTAATAAACACAATTCCAATAACACTGATGACTATGAACCTCACTTTTGTAATAAAGGAAATATTTTCAAACCATCTGCTCTGCTTGTGTGTTTTAATCAACTGTTAATTATTAACATCTCAGATATACACAAAAAAGTTCAGTGGTCTTACACTGCTTTTACACACTGGAATACGTCATGAAAACATCTTTGTGAATATCCTGGTCACAGTGGTGGAGACTGGGTGATAAGATTGGAATTAATATCCCAAGATTAATAAGAAAATAGTTTATTATATTTTGTCCACATCATTAACTAATCCTGAACAAATCTACTAATTGGTTCTAAATGTAGACACTGTTTACATCAAGGAAGTCATGAGAAATGCACATCAACACAACCACTTAATGTCATACAAGTTTTAACTTTTGCTTTGTTTAGAAATGCTATAGTTGATCTCTATAGAAATGGTTTAGAACATTAGGTCTTTCACTTATGTGCTTGTTACATTTAGAGATTCTCTACTGCTACATAGTGGTGTCTTATGTAATTGATTACTATAGTTATTTGTGGCCTTTTTTAGCATTTTTGTATCTGTATCTATGCTTTTCTTCTTCATCTTCTTTCCTGTATGTATTATTGAGTTTATATATATATATATATATATATATATATATATATATATGTTTAAAAACATAAGGATGGTGGGTGCTTAAGTCATAAGTCAAATCTGATCACACATACTTACACTTGTCATTGTACAATCAGTGTAGTGCTTGACAAACGTTATATCTGTATCTTTGTAGAAATGAAACCTAATGTTGATTGAAAAAAGATTACTTTATGTAAGTCAATAACGTGACCATGGACCATTATGTTTTGGGGTTTTGGGGTTTTGTGTAAAATGAAGATATCCAGTGACTGTACAGCCATGCAAATGAGAACACATTAAAGCAAGTTTGACATCTTGTAATGCTTCTAACATAACAAAAACATAAACAAGTTGTGGCGCACAGCTTACTGTCTTCACAATAGACTGCAAATAAAATATAAAGTTGTAATACAGTTATGATGTACACATTTTATATGGAGTCTGTAGTCTCAGTCTGAGTCACTGAGGGGGCACCTCATAACATGAGAACTGTTTAAAAAGAATAGTAACTTAGGTATTTACATTAAATTAGGTGTCAGTGAGGATACAAAGATAGTAACGTGTGATTGCATTTAATTAGAATATGTTTTAGGGGAACTCATTTCCAGAGTCTACCCTATTTCTTTAAAATTCAAAGTCAAGTGCTCATTTAATTTTGCCAAGACAAACAAGGCATATTCCTGGCATCAACTTAGTGTGTTGCTAAACACTGGAACAACAGACTTTGTGACATGTTTCACTTGAATGTGAGACATTTGCTGGTACAACAGTCGATCAGTTCACTCGTAGTTAGATTTAATTCAGAGATGAGGTGGACGTTCTGTGTCGTCTGGTATGTAAAACTAAGCATTTCAACCTACCTATTTGTTAAACTTAAATAGTTTTGTTAGGAATGTATTGATTTCAAGGTAATATCTAAATTTCAAGACGCTTCTTCAGTGTGGGGCAACCTTTACCGCAGATAATTACATATGAGCTGTGTTTTATAGGTTGTTTAAGTTGCTGTTGTTTGCAGTTTGCCATACACATACATAAAAATACATGTTTCTGCAATAATATGTGTCTTTCACATTTGTGTTGATTGTGTCACTGTGTTTATTCTGTTCTGTTTGCATTAACTTTGGACTAGCTGCTCAGCTGACTACAGAGAGACAAACAGATCAAACTCCCTCTGTTTATGCAACTTTTCAGGTTTCTGTATGTGTTCTCAGCGGAGCTGACTGATGCCGAGTCCAAAATGTATGGAGAGGTCCAGTCCCCCCAGTTTCCCATGCCTTACCCTCCCAACCTGCAGAAGCAGTGGGACCTCAACGTGCCCGAGGGCTATCAGATCCGACTGACCTTCACACATATGGATATCGAACATTCTACAGGCTGCTACTATGACGCCCTTACAGTCAGTCATTCACATTTTAATACATATAACACAAAAACAATACAAAATCCAAATCCAAAACATATAAAATCCAAAAAACTAACCATTGTTGTAGTGTTTGAGTTTTACCTTAAGACACTCATGCGCTTAAGCTTATATATTTATCTAAAAACTATGTCTTGATCACAATAATGTTAATAGAACATCCATTATCAACCGCTTATTCGGGGTTGGGTCGCGGGGGCACCAGCTTAAGCAGAGAAGCCCAGACCTCCCTCTCCCCGGCCACCTCCTCCAGCTCCTCTGGAGGGACACCAAGTTGTTTCCAAGCCAGCAGGGAGATTTAATCCCACTATTGGGACATGCCCGAAACACCTCCTTAGGGAAGCATCCGGGTGGCTTCCTGACCAGATGCCCAAACCACCTCAGTTGACTCCTCTCCATGCGGAGAGGAAACATGCCTTCTCCATGTGAATCTGTTGGGCAGACTCCCATGCCCCCTCTAGAATCCTGGCCAGGGTGTCATAGTCTGTCTGGGTAAAGTTAAGGTTTTATGTGATTTTGGCTTTTCTGTACCTCTGTTTGATTGGTTTCTGGCTCCAGGGTAGGGCCCGTGCAAGGGAAACACTGCTCCTTGCTTTCGGTTCATATGGGTTAATATGGATCTTCACCTCAGACCTGTTTGCCTTGGGAGATCCTATCAGGATTATAGCTCCCGACAACATATCTCCAAGGATCACTAGACCACGCAAACCCTTCTGTCATGGCAAGGACTCAAAGGAATTGTTGTTTCTCCATTGATAGTAATTACTTTTTTTTTGTTTTGTTTTGTTTTTTTTCTTGCTTGGCCAACATTTGCTTTCATTGGGACAGTCGACACATATGCCCCCAATGTCTTCTTAAATGATGAATCTCACTTAATGTTGTCGTCATTTTGGTAATTTGAACTTTTTTCCTTGGTCAAAGTTGGGAACATTGGTCACTTGTCAAGTGCTAAATTCACCTGACAATACAGATGCCAAGAACTCAGTCCAAAGTCTGTTTGGACGAGACTCAAGTCTAATTTGGCTTGAACTGAAACATCGTAGTTAATTCTGCTTGTGCCAAATGGTGCCAAAATAATTGCCTTTGCATTATCTTTCAGGTTCTCAGCAAAGAAAAAGTCCTGGGAAAGTTCTGTGGTCAAAATTCTAATGACGAGAATCACCCTGGCAACAACCCCATCTTGTTTCCAGGCAACAGCCTTACCCTCATATTCCAGACAGATGACAGCAACCCAGAGCGCCACCAGAACTTAGGGTTCTCTGCTCAGTACCAGGCAATAGGTACCACTTCTTCATCATGTCTCTTATCCCACTACTGAACTGCCTTCCACTAACTCAACAACTTTCTCTTTATCAGATTCAGATGAGTGTTCTGCACCCATACCTGCAGATGGCTCAGGTCCACTTTGCGAACAGATTTGTCTCAACACTCTTGGTTCATACTTTTGCTCCTGTCATCATGGATACGAACTTCGGCCAGACCAGCGGACCTGTGTGTGTGAGTATTGCCAAGGTTGAGCTGTGATGTGGGAGGATCAGCAGCAGCAAAGCGTCTACTGATCAGATTTAGAGATGAACATTTTATTTATGTGTATTCACATCACCATGATCCAGATGTTTGTTTTTTTTCAGTGTCCTGCGTTGGAGGCATATTTGATGAGCCACAGGGACATCTTTTGAGTCCAGGATACCCTGATGCCCCACATCATGGTGTATCCTGCCAATACATTATTTCTGTGGAAAGTGGTTTTGTTGTCACTCTCAAATTCTCAGACACCTTTGAGATTGAGAGTGTTGACACTGAGCAAGGCCAGATCTGCCCTCATCATTGGTTACAGGTACCAAAATGCAGCTTCCATGGTGCATAAAATATGTCATACAATAAATTAGCTATGTAATACTCCTGTCTTAAAAGGTGACTGTTCCTGGCAGAAACCCCAAAAAGCTGTGTGGTACAAACAGTCCAGGTCAGATGGATACGAAATCCAACACAGTCCAACTGGACTACCACACTGATAACGTAGGGGTGAGCAGAGGCTGGAGCCTAGAATACACCACAGATAGTGAGTGAGATAGGGATGTGGGTAGAAATGAACCATTAAACCTCAACTTAAATGGTTGCAAAGTCTTCTGTACTCAGTAAAATGTTATTGCTGTCAATTTATAAACCTTTTTATTTCCTCTGGTGTTTCCAGGAGTGAGCTGCCCATTACCAGAAAATATAGTCAAAGGCAAGGTGACTCCTATGTTGGATGAATATTTCTACAGAGACCAAATCTTTGCACGCTGTGACCAAGGATATAAGCTGATGATGGTGAGATTAAACTACCCATGTTTTGTTTTTGAATTGCTTTAATAAGCAATAAACAAAAAGCATTTTAATCAACATTTCAATCAATTCTTCTCTCTTCTCTTTCAGGATGGGCAGGAGATTGAGAGCTTTTCTACCATGTGCAAAAGCAATGGGCAGTGGCACCTCCCTCTGCCAGAATGCCACAGTAGGTCACCTCAGGCAAACATTTTACCACAAATGAAGTCATTCCTGTATATAAATTAAGTTATTAGTATGCCCTTGTTTTGTTCTTCTGCAGTAATTGATTGTGGAGAACCTGAACCTTTGCTGAACGGAGGTGTGACCTTCCAGTCTGGAGTTCAGAATCAGTACCTTTCCGTTATTCAGTATTATTGTAATGAACCATTTTACCTTCTCCTTGGGGGCGAAAATGGTGAGATATATACATTCATTTAAATAATGGGATGCAAAAGTGGTTAATATAAAACTTAAGCACTGTTTCTTTTAATTATTGTGGATATTTTTTCATTAACTACTCATAAGTAAAGAAATAAACCAACAGAAGGCTGGAAATACATTTTGTCTAGAATATATTTACAAATATGTACTTTATAGTGTTGGCTAAATCGACCTAAATAAAGTACTCCTTACATAAATTGGGTCTTGAGCTGTTGTTTTTAAGCTGAAGACTCAAACTACTCTATTGTGTTTTCTGCCATCCAGTTCAGTTCACCTGTGAAGCAGACAGAAAGTGGAGATCAAACAGTAATGCTATTTTCAGTCCAATGTGCACACCAGGTATTGTTCTTTCATTACACAAGTAAAACATGCAAATAATCATGTAGAAATGGTTTCTTTAATTAGAACTTTAACTTGATGGGTTTGTTTTCTGTATCTCACTTAGTTTGTGGCCAGCCAACAAAACGCATCACTGCCATTCAGAGGATCATTGGAGGCAATGACGCTCCAGAAAACACCATCCCCTGGCAAGTCCTGCTGAATGTAAATGGAGGAAGAGGAGGAGGTATGGTGATTGCAGACCGCTGGATCATGACTGCAGCTCACGTTGTATCCACAAAAGGAGTAACAGCAGATAACAGTTCAATACAGGTAAGTAGGCTGCTAAAGCTGTTACCTGTATGTCCACTTCAGTCATGTTTCTCTACACTTTTAAAATCTTCCAATTTATGTTCATTTGCAGATTTCCACAGGACTTACCAAAATTACAGCAAGCAGGAATTCTTACGTGAATGCTGCTTCTGTCCATCTTCACCCTGAATACAATAACCCCAATAATTTAAACTACAACAATGACATTGCCTTAATCAAACTGCAAGTCCCCATCACATTTGATGCTTCTGTAATGCCAATATGTTTGCCAGGAGAGGGTGCTACATACACTACTGGCGTGATGGGGTATGGAAATAACTGTTTCATTCATAGTAGTTCATAATAAATCACTAAATCACCTAAACTTTTAGACAGAAACTCTAAGGTGCTTTTTCTGATGTGTTTACCATAACTGTGTCTGTATCTCTTTTCAGACTTGTGTCAGGCTTTGGCATTACAAAAAACAATTATAGTCAACTTGTTATAACAAATAGGATGAAGTATGTGCGTGTCCCTTTGGTGGACCAGGAGACATGCAGCACTTCAATCGCTTCATCAAAGAGAGAATTTGACAACATACCAAGCCTGACAAATAACATGTTTTGTGCTGGACTCCCTGATGGTGGGATGGACTCTTGCCAAGGAGACAGTGGAGGTCCCTTTGCTCTCACTGACAACAAACGGTTCTGGGCTGGTGGGATTGTCAGCTGGGGGATTGAGTGTGGTAAGCAGGGAACTTATGGAGTCTATACCAAAGTGACCAACTACCTGGATTGGATCCAAAAGACCATGCAGGAGAACTGAAATGTACAGTTATTCATTCCAGCGTGATGAATAATTTTTTTCTAAACATGTCTGTAGTGTTAAAGCAGCTGATGATACAGTTCAAATGAATAGTTATCATGACTTGAATATATTTTAGAGCTTACTAAAAGTATTAAATGAATGTTTAGTTAGTTAACTGTTTTGTATTTAAATCTCAAAAAAGTATTTTCCTTTGGGTTTAAATAAAGTTACGTAATGGAAGTTTGAGTGTCTTTTAATGCTTAACCCACAACAGTATGATGATAATAAAGAACAGAGTAAAGATTAGTAACTTAAACACCAGTCCACTCACGCCGTATTTGTGTCACTTTGTTAGTTGAGATGTAAACGCGCAGTCCATGTACTGTGAGTATTAGTCATTTCTTCATTTTAACTCCTAACTCCAATATTCAAAGTTAAATTCTGCTACAAACTACTGGCTGCACAACAATGACACATTTCTCTTAAAATGTATATGTGTGTGTGAGTACTGTACACGCACATGTGCTCCACCACCAGCCAATGACAGCTGAAGTCAGTAAAGGCAAAGCAATAATATCAGTTATTTTTCTGTCCACCTTCATCAAACCAGCATGCGTTAAGTCTACATTTAGCATACTGAATAGTATTACAGAAATGTTATATAAATATTAAACATAGCTGTGTGCTTGGACGATCACTTTCACTTTCACTCCTCCACTGCTGCGCAACGCGCATGTCCGGAGACAGTGCTCTTCTACTACCTCCAGCGTTTACTGCTAGATTAGATTAAAGTCGGTGCTGTACAGATACCAGTGCACAGCCTCGATGGGATGAAAAACACAGTGGCTGTGAAAAGAAAACTCCGTGTATGGACGGAATGAGCTTTTTATAGTCGTTGAAATCAAAAGTGAAAGTGTTTTTTTTTCTCAGCTGATCTTTCTGTTTATCTGCTAGTACATACGCTGACCGTCGACTATAACACTTTTAATTCATAAAAGCACGGACAGCGGACTCCATAATGTTTCTTACAGTCATTTTGTTTGGATGCTTCGTGACCTGCGCTTGTGGTAAGAGTATATTAATTTCAGAGTGAGTGAGGCTAAGCATATGAGAGCTGATATATGAAACTTCCTTTGATTGCTGAGCTCAACCATCAACGTTAGCTTCTAAAAACAAATACCTTAACTGTTAAGTCCATGTACAGGAAGTTTCCTACAATTCAAACACCTAAAATAGAAAGAGTGAGGTATCGTGGCCAGTTGAACATGCAAAAATGTGAAATGTGTAACGGCAGGTATAAAGTGATACAGCATAAACACACTAATTATGGTCAATACTTACCATTTATTTTTGAATTAAGAGAAAGTTAACTTTCCTAGTTCTAAACATCTGTTCCTTGTTGCTCAGCTGATGGAGTTGCAGATGTTGTGCTGTCCTGTACCCTGGTGGAGGAGGGAGTAGGACTAGGTGGGATGGGAGGTGGAGCTCCCTTCACCCGGACGCCGGCTACTCTCGCCTTAAGAGATGTTGCAGTTGCTCCTGACGAATCACTCCAAACCCTCACTCCGTTTGTGCCGCCCTCAACCCCTGATCCAGATCTCATCATATTCGAAGTCAAAGGTTTTGAATGTCTCCTCTGTGTATAAGGCTCGGTGCAATGCAAACACAACCTCTAATGAAGATCTCATGTCGTTACTTTGTGACAGTGTCATCACCTGAGATCCCAAATGCGGATGTGCTGCTCCATGCGGACTGCAATGAGCAGGAGGTGATGTGCGAAATAAGCCGTTACTCTCCTCGTGGATCCCAGGAAAGTTCCGATCCCGCCTATTTCATGGTGTCTGTTACTGTGGATGGAGTGGAGTTCAGCACTTCGTTGATTCTGCAAACTTTGACGGTGGAGCAGGATCAGTCGACCCTGAAACAAAGCAAACTGGATCTGCCTCTTAGCCAGTCTGGAACTCTGCCGACTGAGGGTGAGAGCCAGAACTTAAATTGTAGCCGTGGCATATCCTAAAAGTTTGTTTTTGGTTTGACAGACAACAGCTTCCTTCTCACCACCTTTTCTCTGCACTTGTGAATTCTGCTTTCTGTTGCTCAGTGATATTCCTGGTGTTTTCCAACATGAAGTCTGTACCTGCACCTCTGAGAGGTGATGTCCTCCTGCACTGTGGTTTCAAGCAGCAGGAGATGCCACTGTCACAGGAAGTGGGAATTGAGTGGCGACTGCAGCACAGAGGAAAAGGGAGGAAAGTGTTTGAAATGAAGACGAGGCTGGATGATGCCCAGGCAAACACAGTGGGTAAGTGCTGCTGTGTATATATGGGGCACCACGTGATATGATTCCATAACAAATAAGTAATAAGGCCTTGAGTTAAGATAGTTTTGTCTGTTTTGTCTTCTTGTCTATGTTTTCAGTGCATGAAGAAAGGAGGGGTTCCAGCATGGATGCTGTGCAGGTTGTTGGTGAAGGCAACGTCTCTCTGAGTCTGAACAAGCTGAAAGTCTTGGATGAGGGGACCTACATCTGCACAGTCAGTTTAGGGCATTTCCACGCCCAGCAGGTCGTTCAACTCCACATCATACGTAAGCGTCCCTCTAATCTGATGTCTCAGTTCAGAAGAATCAGCAGCATCTTTTCCAATTCTTCCTCTGTGATTTCAGAACCTCCCCATATCTCACTGTCAGAGGAGAGACTGGTTTTAAAGTCACCCCAGACACTGATTTGCCACTGCAGTAAATACTACCCACTGGACGCTCAGGTGTGTAACAGTGTGTTCAGCCGTAAGTGCTAACTGTGACAGCCCTCGTTGTTGTCCCTCTTACGCTACTGATTTACTTGAAAAAGTCAAGTAAAAAAGTCAAGACAAGATGTTGCAGATCTTTCACCGGTCTGTTGTTGCCAGTTCGGTATTCTTTGCTGCTGTGTGCTGGGGCAGCAGCATCAGAGCCAGAGACACCAACAAACTGAATAAACTGATGAGGAAGGCTGGCTCTGTGCTGGGGACTTGGGGACTGGAACCCTTAGAGCAGGTGGTGGACAGGAGGTGGTGCATCAGGCTGCTAAACATCCACAGCCTGATGGTCAAACAGCTTTAGTGCTAGACTTCTTCAGCTCCGCTGTAATAAAAAAGGTACAGGAAGTCTGTGCCTTCTTCCTGACAACAGGGGGCACTGCTACAGCTGTCTAACACTGGTTATAGTTCAATCTATTCCTAATTACTTCTTCTGATACTCAATTCTTATAACTCAAGTGAATAATGACAGTAGGTCTAATAGTATGTATCTATTTATTTCGATAACTGTCTTGCACCAGCCAAAATGTGAACCAGCATGGTTTTGGTCCAAAGTGCAGCACAAAAACCTGCTTGTTAGTGTTTTAGGCTGCTAGGCTTACCTGACTCAATTTGAAATGTATTTTGTTGGTTTTATTTCAGAACACGCTCATTATTATTAGCAGCTATTTGAATTGGAACCATACAAATAAATAGGTTCATAAGTTTAATTAGCTGCTTCTCAAGTTGTAATTGTCTGCTCTTCTTGGCCCTTCAGATGGAGTGGTTATACCTCTCTCCTACAGACACAGAGCCCACAGTCTCTCCACACCAAGGCTCCCTATCCAGTCATCGACAGCATGGTGATGGAACGTACTCGTTGTCATCTCATCTTACTGTGCCCCCCAGTGTCTCTCCAGGTACCAAAGTGATCTGCAGGGTGTCACACCCAGCCCTGGATGCTCCAGTCTCTATCAGTGTGCTGGTAGAAACTCCTGAGCCAGGTAATTATGCATACTTTACTTTACTTTTATCCAAAGCGACTAATAAGGCTGGATGATGCCCAAGCATTGAGCATCAAGACTTACAAGGAGCTAGCGCTGGGTGTCTGGCTCAGAGACACACCTGGTAGGGGATGGATTAGGAGTCAGACGGGGTTCGAACCTACAACCTTCTGCATCCCAGTCTGACGCCTAACCCATTGAGCTACCAGGCCGCATAGCTGCTAAACTTTTAGTATTTTCTTAAGGGAATAGTCTGCTGACATGGGAACACTGGTGGTAATTTAGTATTGTACATTGCTTTCATCTTGACTTACCTGTTCTTTATTTGTCATTTGACAGATTGCTATTGGTGGGTTCTGGGTTTCCTGATCATCACTGTGCTTTTCTTTTACCAGGTAATGAAATAAATAGGAGATTTTAGTAGATAATCCTGACTTGAAACTGAGCCAGGAATGATTCATGTGTGTCATTTGTGAGTCTTTAAATTATTGCTAAGGTCATTGAACGTCATCACTGGTTTTACTTCTAGTCTTTTTACTGAATGGAAAATGAGTAACTATAATGTATATATGATGTGTTTGCTTTATATATTTGCTGATGAGTATTGTTGGTAGTTATACTATGAGTACAAAGTTGCACTAAGCAAGTTTGCAGCTTGCATTTGTATTGTCCTGCAAAAAATTACATTTTAAGCATTTGGCACAAAACTCGCATCGTGTTTTGAAAACGGACACATAATTCACTCACTGTAGTTTATTAATTATCTAATGCTGGTTTATTGTCCAGTTGTGCCTCTGAGTCAGTGTGTTTGTCACCTTACCTGAGGTTTTTAGTTTAGAGGTTGTAAATATATATATATATATATATATATATATATACGTTTTTATTAGAAATCCAGTATCAAGGATCACTGTGGTTAAGATGAAATCGATTTTACCTCGTTATTCTGTGTTCAGTCAAATATTGAATTTAAATTTGGTTCAAGTGTCAGTTTCTAAAAACTTACTAGGTCTGCTTTAATTACTGGTAATCATGATCTACTGTAGTGACTGCTGGGAGTGTACTGAGAGATCTTTAATGTTGCATCAATACTCCACATAAACAGCAACTTTAAGGGTTTAAAACTTTGATTTGTCATAAAGTAATGTGTGCAATGAGACAAGTCATTGTTTAAAGTCTCTCAAGTCATTTTTCTTAATACATGTTTATTTTCTGCACTGTGCATTGTTGACATGTTATTGTCTCTTCTCACATCACAATTAAATATTTTGTGACTCAAATGTTGTGTGTATTTGTAATGATACATATTTGTACATGTGGGGTTTTATAAACACATGAAGTAGTTAAATCAGTGAAATTGTCTTTTCGAAAATGTCAGCTGAAATCTGTATATCATATATATATATATATATATATATATATATATATAAATGAGCTTTTATATATGAGGAAATTATGACAGAGGTCAACCATTATTTTTGCTGATGATTTCTTTATTGGCATCTGCAAAAGTGGGAAGCATGCAATTGTTTTTGCAAATCCAGTTGCTACTCTTGCATCTCAGGTTGTAAATCATAAGACATGTCCTTGTGGTAATTACCTAATAATATCGCTGTGCAGTATTATCAGATAATTTGGGCAGAATGCTGCAGTTATGCATAAACAAACTTTGCACACTTTGTTATTTCTATTTTCACAATTTTATCAACTCAAAATCAGTATGAAGAGAATAAAATAGCTTCTTATTTATGTCCGACAATCTTTGAAAAACCTGAAACAATTTCTAAATACATTTTCAGGAAAATAGTCTGACAGCTGTGCACTATGGTTTTACTACGTGTTTTAACTCTTCACTACAGTAGCATTCTCTGAACATTATGTTCCTCTAAGTGGAGTTAGCAACATTTGGCAGACTCTTGAGCATCATTGCACTGCATAAACATTAATTATCAGATGAGAAATAAATTGTACACAGGTCCTTTAAACCACTAACAAAAGGAAATTTACAATTGGCAGTTCGATTCAGAAAAGGCAGATACACAGGTCACACAAAGAAGCAGAACTATGGACACCACTCGCCATGCAGGTTAGAAACAATCATTTTGGCTGTTACCATAAAGCAGGTGACAGGTGAGTGTGTTTTTACATACGTGAAGGGGAGAGGGTGGGTCTGGTTTCTCTGTTTTTCCTGCTTGTTATAGATCAGGTCAACATCAATCAGTCGAAATATTTGTATAATATTCGTAACAACTCTCAGGAGAAGTGGACTTTTGAACCTGCTTAAAATGTGGCGCTACACATTCATCTGTCTATGGCTGTAACTCTGTTCATGTCAGAGTTAGGAGACCTTCATCTGGATGAGAGTGGTCACTTCATGTAGATTGTCTGTCAGTGCTTACTTCTCTGTTTGCTTTGCTGTGCATATTAGTATTGCACTAAGCATGAAACCTACCACCAATTATCAATCATTTACCAGACAATAATTAAGTTTCACTTATGTATATAAATGCTGCAGATGTCTTGCTTTGTTTCCCTGAACACGTTCATTTTTCCTACTGCATTTCACATGTGTTTATTAGCTACATGAGGAAAAAAGCTCTTTGCTAAATTGCATTGGATCACAAGTAAAACAACACACACACACACACACACAAAAGAAATATCATAAGCTTAATCTAACATGACTTTGTGTTAGTACGTAGCATTGATGGTAGCAGTTGTGACAGAATCGGTGTGTTAGTTAAGCAAGTCAGTAACAATTTACAAATGCAGGACTCTCATAAAAGGCTTTATGAACAAGCTTTGGTGTATTTTGGATAGAAAGGACAGCAAACTCTTGTTTAATCCACCTGCACACATTCACCATCTGTACATTGCACATTTCTCCCATAGCTCCATTCACAGGGCTTAGCCACGTGTGTCTCTGTGTCACAGGGATTTCCTCTTTCCCTCCTTCCCTTTCTTTCTTCCTCTTTCACTCTGCCTGCTGTGTCCTTCAATAATACATGAGGTGCAGAGACAGGAGAGAGTGAGTGAGACCTGACGCCAAAACAGTGGAAGAAGCAGCAAGAAGGGAGGGAAAGAGAGACGAAGAGCGCAGAGACACCTATAAGCAGTACTGTCATGTATAAGTGCAAGATGGTTGGATGGAAGACTGTGTGAAGTGAGGGAGGAGAGGGTGGATAAAAGGGAAGGAGCAGCGCTTGTTTTTTTGTTCTCTTCCCTCTCGTATCGTTCTTAAGTCCATGTCCATCTGTACTGATGGGCTGAGCTCAGTAGAAGAAGTACACTGCGAGTAGGAGAGAGGAAAAGAGGGTCAGAAATGGATCTGACTGCACATCACTGTATAAAACACAAGTACAACAGCTCACTTCGTCTTCTTCTTACTATATGCTGTGTACAGCTTTGTTCCTAATACATAACTGGTGCCACTGGTATTATATCAATAATTTAGAGTAATAGGAAGCCGTGTGTAATTGACAATCAGAGCAGAAGTGGAGACACCAGATGTGGTCTTGTTATAACAGAAATACAGATAATATGCAGTATCTGGCTGAAAGTGTGCTTCAACAAACCCCAGACAAGACAATCCTGTATCAACATTTTCTGGATTATCCACTGATAATTATTGTTCAATTACTTCTGTCGCTTTCTCTTTAAAGTTTAACTGGCAAATTAGGAGAAAATCTGATATTTAATGATCATCTACTTCCTAAAGAACCCTACACACTAAACTGTCAGCCAATCATCAAAATCTAACAAATGAGTCTTCATAATAGAATCAAGATGAACATATTGTCAACTTACAGAATATTATTCCAACCACAATGACTCCAATGATGCCCATCATGATCATCATCTGAAAAAAGAAGATAAAAATGTTGGTATTTCCATGTATAAATAATCTATAATACAACTACTAAACTATTTATAGAATTCAGTGCCTGCAAAAAGAAATGGGAAAAAAACGTATAACTCTTTAGTGCTTTAGTTTTGTATGTCTGAGTCTGTAGGAAAAATTAAAACCAAAACATTTTCCCATTTCCCCCGAAGTATCTGTTCATTCCCCCATAGCAGCCTGACAAGAGATTAATGTGTGAAGAGAGCAGGATGACTGTGTTCACCTCGATGCGAATCATCATAAACAGATCGATCCATTAAAATAACACAGCTGAGGGTTGGATTCACACTTCATTTACACTGCTAATAGACAGTATTTCTCTCAGTGACGACGGCCCACTTACTGGACCCACACCAATGTACCCACCTTGCAGTTCTTCCACCAGTACTTGTTCTTTAGCTTGGCTGCACAGCTTTCAAACTGTGAGGCTCCTGCCTGAAGAGCGTCCGCTCTGTCATCCAATTCTGAAAGCTTCTGGTCCCGTTCCAAAACCTTGTCTACATTCACCCGCATGATATCCACCACCTAGCCCACAGGATGAGAAAGCATTTGGCAGTGGTAAGGCGGAGGGGTGACAAGCATGTTTAAACGAGAGAACCGGGGGACAAAGAGTTTTTGGAGTCTGAGATATGTTAAGAAGACCAGACGTTTCCAGGGAACACGAGGGCACCAACAAATTATTATTACATTTGTTTGTCTCTATACCAGGATAAGCATTGTGATTAGGGTATTTACTCAATGTGGTGTTATTACAGAATCATTGGCCTGGTGCAGCTCACCTCCTCAACCTGAGCCTGTGTCTGCTGTAGCCTGCGGTTGCTGCTGGTGTTGGGTGGAGCAGGTGGGCCTGCTGGGGCTCCATCTGCACCGGGGGCTCCTGGAGCACCTGGGGGTCCAGCTGGGGGAGCAGCATCTGGGGCAGACCTGAAAGACGCACCAAGAGGAGGCGGAGGAGGAGGAACAGAGTTTTATCAGGGAAGAAAATAATAATTCTAAAAAAGGAATAAGGCTGAAACTAAATTTGACAGTTATTATGAACAGATTAAACCACCAGCGCAAAAGAAGAAAATCTGAAAGTGGAATGGAGAAAATAGGTTGTGAGGGAGAGAAGAAAGGAGGAAAAAACGGGTTGGTGAAGGTGAGGAATGGGATGGGTAAAAACCAGTGGCTGCATTAAGACGGATAAAATGTAGGGCGCAGATGGGAGGCAAGAAATAGAAAGTCCTGTATGTGAAGAAAAATAACAATGATAAAGAATATTTCTATGAGAAAAAAAGAGTGGGTGGGTTTTTGTGATGCACAGAGAAAAAAAAAGCTAAGGTTGAAAGGTGATGTACAGATTAAAGGAAAGGGTTAATCCTACAGAAGAAGAGTAATAGGTACAGAAGGATTAAAGCAAACAAGGTCCTTAGGGAAACTGGCAACTGACTCAGCTGCTGGACAGTTTAATACAATTCACTCTGCCACAGCAAAAATGTAAAAGCAGTTTAGCAGATAAGAGCCAAGAATGGAATCATCACTCATCACTCATTTGACATTAACATTTCATGCGCCCCTGAACACTCAACAAAATAGCCTACTATAAACTATTTACTTTTTATATCTGTGAGACTGTTTTCAAAGCTTCGTGTTTTATGGTGACGTGTACTATTCATAATAATTCCTAATTCAGTGATGCTGTGACTGAACATTTTACTTGCGTCAGCAAAAACCCATCAAGCTGAAAGAAATCGTTTTAGTAGCGAAAACCTCCTGCTGAATGGTCAAATAACTGCATAACATGCAAGGACATTACCGGGAGCCAGTATTTTTCTGGTGTTGTGGAGGAAATAGCGCAGCAGAAACGCCGCATTAATACTCACATCTTCTATGCAGCTGTTGGAACTGACTCACGGGCAGCGGTGTGAGGGTGACGGGCTGCGAGGCAGGTCTGAAGTACGACGCGAGAGAGGAGAAAAAAGCAGGATCGCAGGATAAAAGACGCGGGCACTGGTCCAAGCCAAAGTCCAAATGTATAATTTTTAATTAGCAAAGTGATTAAAGTGTCGCACAGACAGTAAATAGATGCGAAGGCGCTTGGCGCAGTGGAACCGAGTTTCTAGCGATGCATGTATACTGCAAGTCGTCAGGAAAGTGCCGCAATATCGAGAAACGAAAACTGGTAGAGTGACAATTCACTGCGACCGGACAGAAGCGCTTCAAGTAGAAAAAAGAGCAATGCAAGCCCGAGGAAAAAGCACCTCTAAATTATAATCCATATACGAGAAATCCAGTCGATCTGAACGATGCTGAGTCCGTAGAGAGATGATGGACTGCGGTCAAGTGAGCCCTCCTTTGAAAGAACGCTGCCAAACCAGCCGACGCTCTCGTTTTGTTGCGCCTTTTTCTTTGCCCTTACGGTAATGTTGCTGCGGAGACTACGGAGGCACGCGGAGAGATGCATTGAAAATTCACATACCTGGTGCAAGTGTATTATTTGACACATACCTGAAAATGTGTGAAATGTGTCTTATTAATTCGCAGTCAATAAGATATTCTTTAATTAGTATCCTAATTACTGTAATTGAAAGTTTGAAATATAAAAAAAACGTAAACGCTGTTGTGAAAAGCTTGGCTAAAAGGAATGTAATATTCTGAATATTTTGTTCAACAGAAATGTATCTATACATTTATCTATATCAAAATCTATAACTCCAAAGGACACCAAGAAACACTTTGGATTCTGGAGGTTTTCCAGTTGCAGACTGTACATTTAAGTTATGGCAAATAATTTCATTTATATATGAAACGATGCATGTTGTCCTTTTGGCAGAATCCACCTGCCAGCCAGAACTTTGTATGTATAAAGTTTGTGTGTTCTATGTGTGTTCCTGTATGTTTCCTTTGAACTCTGAACAGAAATAATGAGAAAACTTTAGGTAATTTCTAAAGAGAAGGTTTTGATCCCACTCCAAACAAAATGATATGTTTAGTTGTTTATTATGTTATTTAAGATTGACAGTCCTAATTTTTAAAGATTAAATTAAAGTAAAATGACATAATATTTTGTTTAATCTTATGCATCACTTTAAACAAGAGTCAGTTGGAAGTTTTAGGAAACTTCCAAAAAAATGTTTCTATCATTGACTAAACTTCAGAACGTTTTTAGTTACTCTAATATTGTGATGCCTGTTTGAAGTATGTTTGGTGCTTATTATCATTTCAGCAGGTGCTCACGGTTCCTCCACATCCTGTTTGGTCGCTCTCAGCAGCCATAACGTAATTACTAGAAATGACGCGCAGTAGAACCCAGCGGCGGCTGACTCGACTGCATTAGCTGACGGCCGCTGAGACGAAGCACTGATTGGTCGGTTGTTGGCACTGGCAAATGTGTGCAATTTCAAAATTAAGAAGACAATCTCATGAAAATCTCGTTGCTCTCTTTTAGCCCCTTCTTTTCTCTCTGTGCGCCTATTTCTGCGGGCTGTATTTTCACCCGTGAGGGGCTGCTGCAGTGATGCGTCTCTGCTCCTTCCTTCCTTCCCCACTTGGACTCGTAATCACAGTGTGGAACCCCTCCCTCTCTCCCCCCTCAGTCTGTGCAGTACTGCAGCTCTCTGTGGCGGATGGGGCGACACTGCGGTACAGTGGATTCTTGCTCGTGTTGACTCGACTCTTTCCCTGGCCTGGGATTCCTCCTCCTCCTTCTGTGTACCACATATCTTTACAATTGCTCTTCTTTAATTCCTGGTGACCAGCAAACAGTCCACACACGTTGGAAATCTCTCAAACTCAAACTCTTGGCCTAAGATTATTACAATTAACACAATGCTGCATATGATCTGCATTGTGAGTCATGAGTTCTTCTACTGAACTGGTTTTAGAGCCTTGATGCAGTAATACTGCAAAAATGGGGGCAAAGCCTCAAGAACAAGCACTGACAGGGACAAATGACCCCGCAGATTTATATTTTGCTCAGATCACTGATTTGTTGGTGTTTGACTTTTCCGACCAGGTTTGAAAAAACTGTTGTCCACACTTAGTGAGAGAGAAGTTGATTAGGCTTGAACCTCGTAGCAGCTTCGGGATGCGCTGGACTGGTGAGAAGGTAATGATCCAACATCAGAACATCACTGATGCTCTTGGAAACTGGAGCAAATTCTTCAGTCAGGGTCTTGAATCGTGTTATTTTATTCAGATGGAATAATGAAACGTTAAAATGTTGTCACATCATTTTGTTTTATATGTAATATAAAACGTGTGCATGTTAAACTAACAACAAAACCAAGTAATTGCAGCTTATTAATGGTAAAAAAAAGGTCAAATAGTTTCTATTGGAAACTGCTATAGACCCATAAAGTGCTGCAACTAGTGAGGATTTTTTTCTTCAAATATTCAGTGTCAAACAGTTTATGCTGACTGCACAGCGAATCTTTAGGTTTCAACAAGACGTCCTCCTGTTTTATCAGCACAGTCTGAGTCAAGGTTCTCTGACTGCTTCTTTGGGACAATGTGTTTTATTTCCTCTAATACTAAAACTGAACACAGCGATACCAAGTAATGATGTAAAGCACAGGAAAAAAAACTGAACACAGCTGTGTACTACAGTAATGCGTCAACAAAAACATGTTCTGTGGAAACTACATCTCTTATGAATGTGTATGTTACAGCTTCTCAGCAGCAGAGACATATTTCACATAAGGTATGATATATTTTCCCTTCACACCGTCACAGAAGAAGTGACAAAGCCATTCAATAAATGCATGTTTCCTTTCCCAATTAAGACCATTAAATGTGCAATGAGAGGGATGTAAATACTTTCTGAAGCGTCTGCAGAATCCTCAGCAGCTGGAGGTTTGACATGTTTTCACAACTAAATGAACTAATATGCATCTGATGATGTAAAGAGTAAAATTATTTTTAAATGTTTTGGTGTATATACCGTTGTACCGAGAATCAACTGATCTGTTGATCAAAACAACACAAACATCGAGTAATTGTTCAAACTTCAGACATCTACACTTAATAATTTGCTAAAATGTGTAAAAGCTCCTAAACGGAAACTTTCTATAATAAATATTTGTGCTTTGGCAGCAGCATCAGAACGTTGCTTTTTATAATTTGGATATTATTTTAACCAGGAGAGGTCACTAGTGAATACTTGTTATCATTCACCATATGAAATTACTTTTCTGTCCACTCTTCATGCATTACACCAGAAAAATGGTCCCACTCTGACTTTAAACCAAAGTCAAACACTTGTATTAATGTTCTTATGCCCCCTCCCAAAAAAAAAACAAAAACAAAAACAGCAAAAATCAAGTGTAATCTCAATTTATTCATATTTTTCGCTCAATCCTAAGGAACTTTACAATGGTTGGAAGGCATAAAACATGGCTTCTTCTCCAGAGAATCACAAACACCAGTTCCCTCTGAATAGATAGAACTTGCAACGTATAAAACATTGACAACATAAGGTCACCACCAGACTCCAACAGTCCGTACTACCTGGTCTGATGTATTTGTCAGGTCTGTTTGGCATTATCGATGTTTACCAGTGCGGTTAAAACGTTTGTAGAGATGGCGAATCCTCTTCTCTAAGTTGTGTCTGTCCTGGGTCATCATCCTATCACCCACCATCTTCTTTTTCCTAATCAGACGCTGCAGCTCATTTCCTTTGAAAGCTTTCAGCCAGCAGGGGGCCACAATGAGGTCTTTGGGATGAGCATTAAAATCTCCTGCAAAACAAAGTGAGCAGATCCATTTTTGCACAAGTGAAAGGAACACAGTTGATGAAGAACTAGGAACTGGTAGAAATAAATTGTGATCATACATTCAGCACAATTTATATCAGGAGGAAAAAGTCAACCAGAAATGAATGACGCTTACCTAAAATGCCAATGTTATCATAAACTCCAAACATGCTCCTCTTCTCAGTCCACCTGTCCACCTTCTTCAGCTGAGGGATGGCATGCATTCGGATCTGGCAGCATGTACCTTCAGACAACACAAGTTGTCAAACAAATAACGTTCTGTACACACACTACATTTCATCACGTAACCCAATAAAACAGCTCTGCACTGACTTCTACTTTTACCAAATATTAACCGTTTTCAGCTTTTCTTTAACTTTCAGAAATGTGACAATTCTACTATATGTTTATTATCGAGGTCAAACGTAAACAAACATAATGGTAAAACAGAAACATCTTTCATTATAATGCACACAGTAGCACTTTTTCTCCACCACTGAAGAAAGGCGTGAACTGTGAAGGCAAACAAGTTGCTTCTAGTCTCTCCTGGGAACTTACTCACCGGTAGAAATCGTCCTGGCTGTGTGCAGCAGAGTCCCGGCAGACTGACAGAGAGACGTGCCAGCTTTCAGTAAACCTCCCAGCACCGACATCTTTACTACGAAACATGGGAAAAACGTATAAGACAACAGGGAAAGTATACTTTGGTAGAAACGATTTTTAACTAAACTGCTGGCCTGTTTGTCCCTTGTCAACACAACATTAGCTTTCATGGCTTTTAAAGTTACCTTTACTTTGACCCTTAACTTTAGCTTTAGCATTAGCTAGAAAGCTAGCTACACCAGTCAGTGTTATTAATATTACCTGTTCCACGTCAATGGATAATCTTATACCAGCCGAGTCCTTGTTGTTTTTACAGACGATCCAAAAACTGATAACTAACGCACAGCTTCATAAGTTAGAATAAGCCTGAGTAAATAAACATAACATAAACTGTCGATGCTTCAACATGCTCCATGCTCCAAGCGTTGAAGCATCTCCGTGTCCCACAATGCAATGCTCCGGTACCGTATTTACGATTAAAAAAGCGCAAAAGCAGTGTTATAAAGTGAATACTTTTCATACATCTTTCTACCAGTAGAGGGAGTTAGCATATGAAAGTCCAACTAACAGAAATAAGCAAGAAGAAAATAATTAAAAAACAATGGAGATTTAAACTTATGGGATAAAAGACAAAAAGGGCTTAAATCCAAAGAAATTAACTATCCTAACTGCCTTTCCAGATGAGGGTTTCTGGAGGTGCTGGAGCCATGAAACCAGCGCAGACCAGAGCCTAGTTCTGCTGGAGGTATCTTCCATTAAAGGGAGTTTATTCTCTCTGCTGTTCAAGGGGAATTTGTTGTCTTCACTATTCAATTCTACACAGCTGTTTTCTAAATAACTCTGTACAGTCTTAATATTTTCACTGTAAAGTGCACTGACATGACTTTTGTTTTGATATGATAGTAAACCGATAAACTTAATTTAAATTATATTATTGTTATTTAGTATTATTATATGTGAGCTTTGTGCACTGTCCTCAACTCCATAATCTGCTCTAGTTTCAACTATATGTTCATTCTTAATGTAAAATATAACCAGTCCCAGTGCATTAATTCTCTATCTCACTGAGCTCCTCAGAGTCACTGCATGGAGCAGAACAGTGGAAAAGTACGTGCACAACTCACTGTAGGTGGAAATTCTTGCATGTAGTGTTGGTCTCAGTTACATCAGTTAGTTTCTTTGTTGGGAGCTGTCAGAGCCGGCCCAAAAGACAAGCGCCTACTTAGGGCCCCAGTCACCCCGGCACTGCTGGTGTAGTGATTATTAGAAGACTCAGAGCTCCGCTGATAATGTGTGTAACCAGGCTTCTGTGGACAGTGCACATCCAAACAGCAGGTTAAATACAACAGTGTCTCAAAAAGGGACAAATCATTCAGTGACAGAGAAAGAAATGGGAATGATGCGGTTGCTGTACACATACGTGGGACATGAAGCTGTTTCAAATCTTGAAGTGACTCTCTCCAGGATTCCTATCTGCTCAGCTTGTCTTCTTGTAGAGGTGTGTCCCAGTCAGACATCTCTGAAGTAGGAGGCATCTTCCCTGGACTAAGCCCAGAGGATGAAATATACTACTGACGGGGGAAACCACTCCTCTACGGGTGAATGATTTGTGGTCGGCACAGAGTAAGTGATTGTACCAGTAGTGATCTCCCACAGGAGGCCCAAAGGTGCAGCCTTTTCACTAAAATCGAGGTCCTGGACCACTGAAGCACAGTTGCCTCTGTAACTGCTTGACAATTTGATTCAAACTGGTGCAAGTGAAGGTTTGACTTAGCAAGCAAGCTTTGTGTTTGTCCTCGTCTATTGGTTACGTTTCTGTTGGCACAGATATCAAGCCATCACCCACATAAAAGTGCTTTTCTACAAACTTGAGTGCATCGTCACCATGCTCCTGTGCATCGTCTGCAATAGCTCTTCGCAGTCCATCATATTCAGCCACAGCAGGAGATGGGCTGTTAGAGTTAAGACGTGGACCTACATTCGATACGCAACAATAGGATAGCAGTCTTCTCTTTCCTAATGTGTATTAGAACGCCAAGGAGACTGTTACTGAGGTCAGGACCTTAAAAGCTGCCTTTTCACAACCGTTTTTTTTTTTCCAGAAGAGATGCCAGTATTGCTGAAGATGTTACCAAGCATGTTTGTTTTTGGACTATTTGTGCTGATAGTAGTGACTCAGATCATAACCATCAGAGTGAGGTCTGTGTGTGTGATGTACAGTATGTGGTGTGTTTATGAAGAGTATGTTTTGGACTAAGAGTGTTGAAGATATTATCGTAGTACATCAGTGTACTAAATATGTTTTGTCAGAGAACTACTCATTAGCAATGACTTAATCATCTGATCATCCCTGATTAATTCCACATTAACTATACTTACCTTTTGTTCTTCTTTTAATCAGACGCGAGGCTTCGGTCACGTCCCACATCTGCACAGGTGGTTAAAATGTCACGAGTTCCTCTTTGTTTTCTCCAACAGCACCACATTTATTTATGTTAATCACATATCACTTCCCCTTACTAAAGTTTGACTGTCTTCCAGACACAGGTTTAATTCGATTCAGCTTTATTTATATAGCGCCAATCCACAACATAGGTCACTCAAGGCACTTTACAGTGTGAAGTTTAAGACCTTACACATTATATAAATATATACAGAAATATTTAAAAACCCAACAGTCCCAATTAAGCAAGCACTGTTTCTCAGCGTTTGTTCTCTGTAGTGTGACTGAAAGACACATCATCTATCACTAAGGGCTTCTTGTCCTGTTTGTCCACCACTACTTGTCAGTAACATGCACAAAATGGAGGACCCAAACGCAGACCAGAGACAAGAGAGGGTTCAAACAAAGAAAGTTTATTATAAATTAACCAGGAAAACAGTATGTAACAGAAAATCACTCTACGTCAGAGGTAAAATGGCAACACTG
>JAUMHF010000008.1:7526787-7594220 GCA_032359275.1 Microctenopoma steveboyesi
GGAGAGAGAGGGGAGTGGTTAAGGTGAGGAAGGAACAAAGGACACATGAGGGCCGGAGGAGACATGACACTGACACTACTAGGTGTAGCCATTACAAATTTGTCAGTCTGTATGTGGAAGTACCATGGGATCTCAGCTTGGCTATTGTGTCACGTGGTTGTGACTACACCACTGCCTTTCATGAGGCATGAGACCTACTCTCAGGATATGAAATTATTGTGAACATAGAGACTAGAACATATGCTGTCATGGTGGCGTCCTTAATAACAAGTTCTGCACCAATAATATTTGTAGTAATGGTCCAAAACATGCAGAGAGGTACCATCAAACGCCTCTATGACTCCACAGCATCTGCAGCAATGCAGAGATCATTTTAAAAAAATATTTTTAGTAGAGGCTCTTTTCTGCTAAGCACAGAGAGGGCTAGCAGGCCAGATATTATTTATGTTATAGTATTATCTAAAGCAGGTAAAAGCAGGCAGCAATTATTTTCTTTGAACTTTACCTCAAAGTTATAGTTGCTTATTTTATGTTATGGATGTAAAACAGAAATTTTGTGATTCACTGCAATCAGATCTCAGGTTTAATCTTTATAATCCACAGCTGAACCTTTGGTTGGAATGCAGACACAAGAAGTTGCAGCCATCCAGTATGTCATTTACTCTGTGTGTGTGTGTGTGTGTGTGTCTCTCTCTTAGTTTCTCTTTAGTTTTATGCTCTTCTTTCATCTCTCATACAAGCACACACGCACACACACAGAGACTGATACTTTCAGTCTTACTAATATAAAAAGCTGGATGGAATATTTTGTCATTTTCAAAGAAACAAGTGCAGCAAAACTGATCTTTGTCTTTATTTCATTCTCGCTAAGACGTCAGTGAGTGTGTGGAAATTTAGACCAGACAAAACATTATTAAACATTAGATTCCATTCAGCTTAAACATAACACTCTGCAGTAGCCTGTGCAGAGAAAGATTAACGTCTTACTGTAAGCGCCCAGGATGTGTCTGCATATTGCTTCTGAACTTTTGACTTGACTTTTCATCTGTATAGGTAAGTCTGTGTAAAACACAAAAGGTTTTTCAGCCTAACAGCTGATTAAGTAATGCAAGAAAATAAGCTACAGCTTTTCCCCCCAGATGCATGAACTAGTAAGAAACCTCCGTTATGCATTTTCTGCATCACGGATAAACAGTCACGCTCTCATGCGCCTAACTTCACCGCTGAATAAAATGCTGACATCAGAAAATGTACAATTTTCTCGGCAGAGCAGCAGTTTTTATCGGTGCTCAACTTCCTCTGCCAGTAAAACCCAGTGAAACATTGTGTTTTTCACCTACACGTATAGACTATAAACTGTGATATTAGTTATTTAATTCTGACCACAACCGTCCTTATAATCATAGAGAAACTCTGTCTAGTCATACAGACTGAAGATTAATGCTGATATAAACGTAAAACCAATAATAGTTATATGTCAAAACCTGTGTCTGTAGCAAGAGAGAAGACAACTCAGTGAAATCTCGCCAGCCACAGGAACAAACTACTCACTAACTCAACTTCTACAGAAGAAATCTGATTTGACTATTTTCCAAGCTCTTCCTTATTAACATAACATCTGCATCCCTTGAGCTCAAAGCTGAACTGTTTCCATGTGAGGGGCATTTTCCTTCACAGTCCCTTCAGCTCATATTCAGATGCACAGGAGGTGACTAAACATCCAGCTGTAGGAAGGGACGACCACTTCATAGTGAGTGACGCATACATGCCCCCAACATTAAGAATCAAAGATACAGCTCCACAGTTTTCTTCTTTTTTATTGTGAGAAAACACCAAGCTCAGGCCACAGCCTGAAACAAATACCATAGAGATTTACACTGGAAGACACTGTTTGATGTGATTGTGGTGTTCTGTGTTAGGGTGGATGCTGGGTGGATGAGACGAAGTGAAAATGTTTCAGATTACAGTCTCAGTCACCCAGCAGTCACATGGCTGCTACCAAGGAAAATGTCTCCACAAGCTGAAGAAAAACAACTCTGAGGTTTCACCCACCTGTTCTCACTCGTGTAAGACTCTCTATCAATCTAGAAACCAATCAATCAACCAATCAATCAATCATCCATCTATCTATCTATCTATCTATCTATCTATCTATCTATCTATCTATCTATCTATCTATCTATCTATCTGTCTGTCTGTCTGTCTGTCTATCTATCTATTTCTGTCTGTCTGTAGATACATGCAAGTGAGTCTAGAATAAATAGTATTTAATGTTATACTGATAACATTTCATAAAGTAATGACACAGTAAACTTTGTGTATAAAAGAGTTATGTAAGTAAACATATTGAGATCAAACACAGAGTATGTATTGTTAGTTATAACATATTTCTGTCAGTTCAAAATTAACACTTATTGTAATCTATGTTAACATACTACTACTTTTCCATATAAATCTATTTCAAATTCTTAATTGAAAAGTGTCTCAAATGGAAATCTAAAAACTCTTTTCAGCACTTTATTAGGAGCACAAAGTGTTTTCTTACCAATTTGTTCAGAACAGTTTCGTAATGTTTAAACTTTGATCTATTTATTTAGCACCTATCAAGTATTTCCAACACATTTGTATATGTGTACATACATATACAAATGCTTGACTGGCAGTGTAGGCCTGCCTCTAATTTGGTGACAGCGTTTTATCAATTGACAATGGGGAAAACAAAGTGAGAATGGAGGGGATGATTCACTTTCATGCATACCCATTAAAACCAGCTACCATGTTACTAAATGCCCCTGTTCCCATACTGGTGATGTTGATGATGCTGAGAGCTGTGAGCTAACCAGCGTTTGTACGCGTAACTGACTGGCAGTGACGGAGGAGTGGTTTGGCGTTGCTGTTCTGTCATCTCGGTTTCAAACCAACAACTAGAACTTCCATGAATGACACACAACATATTTGTAAACAAGTAGTATTCATTGAAATGTGTGTAGACTATTAATAGAGTAGTTTACTGTGAATTTGACAAGAACCATCAAAAACAAAAAATGTACAGTTCAGATCTAAAGCACCCTTCAAACAAGTCTTACATGTTCTACTAGACACAGTCCCATACACAGAGTTTTACCATTTGTATGCTTTAAAATGACTGTGAAAGTAATTAAAAGTAGTGTTACATGTTATCACACCGTGCACTGATGTGAAGAAAACAGCGTGAAGCAGAGAGAATCCGTGGGAGGAAGTAGGTCTCCCTGTTTACATCTCTGTCTTACAGTTTCCAGGCTGAAAAAAATCAGACCGCATCAAAGCCTGGCTTGTAGCTGAAGTCACCTGATGAGCAGAGGAACTACCCAACTCTCCGCCTACATCAGCACATGGGGTTCATATATAAGGTTCAGCCCAGCTCACAGAAATGCATCTGAGAACACGTCTAGTAAAGAAGAAGAGAAAAAAAACTCTTCAGGCGGCTTATTTGTGGATTAAGTCGAACAATAGTGCAGCTAGAAAACGAAAAATCTGACCAGAAACAAAAATAACAAAATGATTTTGGAGTGTTTCGTCTTCACTGTGATAACCTTCCTTGTGACAGGTAACTTCTTTTTTATTTTTAGTAACTTGGCATTAGTCTGACTTTCGCTTTTGCAAACCTTCTGAAAATAATTTTTTTTTGTTTGTTCTATAGGAACTCGGTGTGAAGTCACTGAGGTTTTAGCTGGAGAAGGCTCTGAAGCTGTCCTGCCATGTAAAAGTAGCTCTCTGTCTGATATTCCTGCCATCGTGTGGAGTAAAGTCAACAAAGGGTAAGATCACTCTATCCCTAAACACCTACGTAACTCCTATCTATTTCTTAACTACAAATCAAAAGTCTCTACATGTTGATGACACTGGTCTTGTGACACCTCCATCAACAGCACTGTGTGGAGAAAGCAAAAGAGTGGTCTGCAGTACTGGGGCGCCAGCTGGTCAAAAAAAGGGTCCCAAGGGAATCGCATAAGATGCCCCCACTACCAGTTTGAAAGAGGTGACTACAGCCTCCAGATCAACAACCTGACGGAGGAGGATGGAGGCATTTATACCTGCAACGTGGAACTTGATAATCGTGTTGTTGAAACTGTTGTCGTCCTCAGGATCCTTAAAGGTAACAAACTTACACACAGCCTTCAACGTGTGAATGATTTATATGTGCGTACACGCACACGCAGCAACCACTCCGTGAAATAAGTGAACAGGATTCTGATGTGATAATTTGAATATTGATAAAGCACTATTTGAGCCTGACTCATAGAATTCTATCAAATGGTGAAGATGTTTTACTCTTACATTCAGTGAATGAAGTTAGAATCTATTTTATTTAAATACAAGAATATTATTATTATTTAAATATGTCATTTTAATGTATGAATTAATGTGTTCTGCATCCCTTACAGTGACCATATACCCATCGGCTCCCATATGGGGAAGGGCAGTTTCGGTCACCTGTAATGTGACTCCTCTGCCCTATGGGTCGTCTGTGCAGTGGTTTTTGAACAACAGCCCATTTGGGCTTCGGACTCGAATAAACTCAGACCAAGACGTGTCTAAAAGTGTTGTGAGGGAGACAGCAACTGTGAAACTGGCAGGAAACTGGACCTGTGTTGTCAGCTTGAAGGGCAAAGAGGGGCGATCTTCAGCAACTATGTCTGTGAAAGGTGAGATGCTGAAGAAAAAACTCTGATCTGAAATAATTGATCTGTTTTTTTTCATGACAGATGATCTTAATTCTTCCCTGTTTTCATTTCACTTAAAGGAATTGTCCAGCCATCTGAAGACAACACCAAAGTGTATGCTGCTGTGGGATCTGCAGTCATGCTTCCATGTATCTTCTCCTCTGATTTAATTCCCTCTTCACCCGACTGGGATAAATTGAAACCTGGCATCCTTCCTCCGTCTTTCTCTAAGATCTCTCCATTCCCTCAGTTACCTTGGGACATGTCTGCTAGTTTGAAAGAGGTTGCATTTGATGATCAGGGCTCGTATAGATGCTCTGGAACTGTACAAGGACAAAGGCAGACTCGAACTATGCAGCTTGTCGTTGCAAAAAGTACGTTCAAGTGGATTCAATTTAAGCTTGAGTAAAAATTCACTGAATAATCACGTTTCACCAACAATTAATTTTATTGTCTTCTTTCAGTTGACAGTCACATCTCATCAAAGAAAAAAGGGTCCGTCACACTGACCTGCCAACTGTCCGACACAAGCGAAGTCACTGACTTTGAGTGGGTTCGTGTGACCTATGACCTCAACGGGACCAAGTCATTTGAGCCCATTCAGAAGGGGAAAACTCTCAGTATCGGCAAGGTGTCAGAGGAAACTGAGGGTGAATGGGCATGTCGGTTCTATGGGAAAGAAGGCTTTCTGGGAAACATAACACATCACATCCCCCTGACGAGTGAGTCTCTCTTTATGCTGCTATGATAATGTGCCGTAAATATACTCACAGCACATTAAGTTCTTACTACATTTGCATGGATTGTATTGATATCAAATTGATATCAATTTTTCTGTTTTTGCTCACAGGTGCTCTGACAGGGCAAAAATCAACTCAGTCTTCCTTTAACACTGCTGCTGTGGTCGGTCTTAGTTTTCTCCTCGTTGTTCTGCTGCTGATTCTGGCTCAGATGTACAAGAACCATCAAAGGGTAAGACTGTAGAAAAACAGCTTAGGATCATTTCAGTTGTGAAATCTTGAAATTAATTAGGCTACGTGTGTGTATGGATTCATACATTGCTGTTTAATTCTTCTTTATGTTGCTTATTTTAACATTTTACTAATTTTTCCACAGAGGAAACGGATCTTGCAGTACCCTGCGCTAGAGACAATTGTTCATTCCATCTCCAACGAGCGGCAGGAGAGAGAAAGGAGCCGAATAAAAAAGTAAAGAGACATTAAAGCAGTGGCATCACAGAAACAACTGAAAAAAATCTTCTTCATGCCTAGTGAAGCCTAATATGTTGGGAGACTTTTGTTTGCACAAGTGTTGTAAATATTTTCAGAGCAGATGTAGCAGTACTGTTTAAGAAATATCTAAATTAAATATTGAGTTGTGTTATTTCAGGTGTACATGTTTTAACTGATGTATCTATGATGTATGCGAAGACTTGTTTGTGTGCTATATAACAGAATATATTACATAATACATTTAAAACAAATAAAAACATTAACAGATCTGGTCTAGTCTTGTTTATTATATACAATCTGAATGTCTTCAATGAGTGAGAGTAAGAAATATATTTAAATAAAAATACCATCATTCATAGAACATGTTAAAACGTTATATTTACACAAAACACTGAACATGAATATATATATATATTACATATATTATATATACTCTGAAACAAATATAACACCATTTCCATAACATAATCTTTGTTTGTTCTTGTTTAGTTCTTTCTGAAGTTCACATTCACACACAAAATTTTCACTTATTGTCATGCATCTGCATCTGAGCGTTGATTGTTGATTGTCAGTCTAGTCTTGGATCCACTCAGTATCAACAGGAGCTACACCTGGCTACATTCCCCGTCTTGCTCTAAAAGATGCCAATTGGGCAACGACCGGCTGATGTCCTCCAGAAGTCCTTCGCCTCCGTGATGTAATTGATATATGACTTCATCATCGCCAAGGCACCAGCCTGGCCAGTCCACATTTATACCTAAAACACTATAAGAGAGGTTAAAAATGATTATTGTCTCCGAACTACAAAATACAATATGTGTCAAAGATTACTGAGCTGCCAGTCTACATTATTTAGATCATTTTAATTAGAAAAAACTGCATTATTATTTTAATATTGTGATTGCATAGAATACCTGCTCTTTAAGATGCGTTTGCAATTTGCAATTTAAGTAAATATTTTCAATGAATGCAATACATACAAGTCATTTTACTGATGTTTTCATCACAAAACCACAAAACTTCACAAGAATGATAGTTATATTAGTTAAATATTAGTTCACACTTAAAAAAATATAAAGAAGAAAGAAACAAAACAAGAAACAAAATGTTAGTGTAACCCAAGTACCATGAGTTAAAAAAGGTTTGAGCAAATTTATGTGATACAAAATGCATTAAATGTGTTAATTAGGACATCAGGATACTGAGCGTTGTGGTTAGGAACATGAAAAAGTTATCAGGGTAATTTTGAGTTTCCATTGTCACATAACAATCTGTACTTTATCTGCCTACTCCTCACGGAAAACTAATTTCGGTAGTCAAGGTTTGACAGTGCAAAAACACATTTCTCAATTAAGTGGCGTAAGTAAATTTCACTAGAATAAAGCAAAGTAGCCTACAAAACTGCTTGCATCCTAATATAAATAAATGTAAAGCTAGGTCAGCATGTATATATAATATTCTAATTTTCTTAGTAAGTATCAGGGTTGTGCACCTCTATCCAGTGGAGAATGTGAGTTCAACTCACAAAGCTGTTAGTTTTTTATGTCTTATTAATATTATTAGTAGTAGTAGCAGTAGGAAAGTATAAAATAAGGTAAAATAAATTGTAATTTCTACTTCATCTGTAAATTAATTATTAATTGATTATTATTTTCTGTGATTGTCAATATCATTTAGTCTTGTATCAATTTGATCACAGTCACGTTTATGTATGTTTGTTTTTATCGTTTTTCTGTGGCGTTAGTTGAAAGATCTAATGTTCACTGACCTGAATATGAATACTGTTGATAAACCTGAATTAGAATTACAATGCTAATTTAAGTTTCATGAACGCTTGTTGCAAAGAATGGCTGTTTCAACTGTCCTCTTTTAAGTCGTAGAAAATAATAAGTTATGTCAGTTCTGGGGCAAAATGTATTGTTTGACAAATTTACTTTCATTAAGTCATCAATAGTATTTATTGGCTGGTACTTTAATACTTGTCAGGTTTCTGAGTTACATTTATTCCTTCCTGTGTTTGTTGTCTTTATGTCTTTAGTTTTGACTCGTTTGGATTGTGTCTCTTTTTTGTGCATAAGCAAGAAAATATTTTTTGATAGGTAACAAATAAGTCCCACAATAAATAATGCATTAAATACTAACTTGTTCCTCTTCTCATCATCGTCTTCATCCACCAACTGCTCCTTCCATACTTCACTCACTGTGGAGGCTCGGTGTCTTGTCAGCTCCACCTCCTCCTCCCCCCACTCTGTTTCTCTGTCTCTATCACTGGGTGTTGGTGAGGGAGTAGTGGAAAATGAGGAGGAAGGAGAAGGACACCTCGAGCTCAGACTGTCCGTCTTCAAGTTTCTGTCTCTCTTTAATCCATCTCGCTCTTTCCCTTTCTCTTTGGCTCTTTCCAGAACACTATCCAGAAGTGAAGAGTGTCCATTTAGATTATGTCCTGATGGAGTCAACTCTGTATTGTGTATTTGGGGTCGAGTGGACATGCTACTGTTCTTGTTTTGATCAGGTAGCTCAGACTCAGACAAAGTTTGGAGATCTAAAGATTTTATATCATGGATGCTCAAAAACATGCCTTGGTTTGGCTTTAGGGAGCCTAGCTTAAACACCCGGTGTGAATTAGAGCTTTGTCCAGAGGGGAGAGTTTTTATGTTGCTTTGTGAGCAAAGCTCTCCTGAGTCCTGGTTGGACACCCGAGCCAAGGGGTCCTGAAGGGTGCTGACTGGCCTCCTCCTTCTTATCGATGAAGGAGGAGGCCTACAAGGCCTATTGTAGGGAGACTCCCTAACCGTCTCCATGTCATCAGTAGTGTCATCTTCATTTGTTGGGTAGTCAACATCTGGTAATCCACCCGGTAAAAAAGCCTGAAGCCCAGTTGTTTTATAGCATGGAGAATCTGCAGCATCATTAGTAAGACAATGATCAAACTCGGAGGCCATATGGGTATAAGATTGTTCTTCTGTCTCCATATCATCCACTTCTGTCTCCGTATCATCCACTTTAGGTTCTTTGACATGTTTGGCATTGACCTGCTGTATTTTCCTTTTCTTTTGTAGCATGTTTGCTTCTGTCTCTCTCAGGACCTTCAGTGTTTCCTGACAACATAACACAGAAAACAGTTTCATATGACTGCAGTCATGCTAGCAGCTCTATGAGGCTGTACTGACATGTGGTAATGAGCTTCTGAGCTAAAAGTTGACATCAGCATGGTAACAGGCTCACAATAGCTTCTTTTACACTGCAAATCATCCCTGCATTGCTGCTGGAAGCTGATTGTGTGACCATAAATCTTTATGCTCATGTTGTACGCAACAAGCATTAAATTAGTCCAGATTTAGTTTTAATTGTGCAAAACTAGCAGAAGCAAACCACCAGCAAAGGTCTGAAGTTTTGAAAGTTCTGTTGTGATTTCTATCTAATGTGGAAGATATTCGTCATGTCAGATATCACGTTAAACATTATCACTAAAAACATATCAAATGATCACTGGAGCACCTTTGTTGCTTAGTGCAGCTGAGGTTATTAAGAACTACTTTAGTATCTTGTCCTGACAACTGCAGTAGACAAAAAGTCAGATAAAGTCAGAAGATTCAAAACACAAATGTTGGTTCCAAATCAGTCAAGTTTTCATTCTGGCTGTATAACCTCTACTATATCTAATAGGTATAGCCTCTACTATATCTAGTAGGTATAGCCTCTACTATATCTAGTAGGTATAGCCTCTACTATATCTAATAGGTATAGCCTCTACTATATCTAATAGGTATAGCCTCTACTATATCTAATAGGTATAGCCTCTACTATATCTAGTAGAGATTAGGGTGTTTCGAGTCATTTTCATGGATCACAAATCTATCTCAACAACATCCAACAGTCAACATATTCCATATACATATTGCTACACCAAAATTGTGGACAAACTGCATGACAGATGGATCAAAGGAAATTTCTACCTTTGCTTGGTTAATGGTGGAGAGCCATGTAGAACAGCTCTCTGAGGTGCTTGCTGCAAATATGTAAACATTCATGGCACTGTGAAGCTCACCCACCTCCACAAGAACAAATGAACCTGAGAGAAAAAACAGGAGGGGGGGTTACGGGATCAATGTTCACACAGTATTGAACCCTCTGGGTATCTTACAATACAATTTACTCACAGCCGTCTTTGAGCGCTATGCAGTGCGTTCTGTCAAGAGCCAGAGGAGGTCGAACCACCTTCAGCCGCTCTCCTTTTTTTTGGACTTTGGTGATCAGAAGCACATCTGAGAAAAGTAGAGCAACCACTTCCAACTGCATTAAAACACATGAAAGAAAATTCAGAGAAGTAACAAAAGCATTTTTCTGTAGAGACAGGTGTAAAGGTGGGGTAAATGGCTGCATCAGCTCTGCTCACCTTGTTGTCTTTTCTGCCTCGAAGCTTCAGGTTCTCCTCCAGAAGCAGCTTACGCATGACATTAGAACCTACTTCTCTGATGGGGCAAGTCAGGTCAAACTGGCAGATCTCTTTGACATGCTGTCAAGTGAATAGATGACGAGTAGTCGTCAAAAGTTACAGCAGATTCAAATCGTACACTTTGTACTGAACTGTTGTGAAACTGCTTAGAATCTGAACTGTCACTGTTCACATTTCATACATTCAAATACTATGATGAAGGTATATTTAATGAATACATTTCATATTAATCATCTTATATGTGCCTCATAAGCCACTTTAGCCGCTTGGCCAATAACGGCTCTGATCAGTCCATATCCTCCATAAACAGCACGACAGTGAACGATGGCTGTGCATTACAAGTACTCTGAAACCGAAACAGCTAAATGGAATTCAGTCATCATTCATTTTTTTACGCACACCTATGCTTTTCTCACAGATTGTCTTTGGTGGAAAACGCTTACACGAACTTTAGTTGCTATATTATACAGATCATACTTGCACTCCAGTGTATTAACAGACATCTTGGTTTATAGAAGTGTTAACAAAGTAATAATTAAAAGTAGAATATTTTACCTTGTCAATTTCCTCATTTATTCCCTCCACCTCGTATCCCTCCACCCTCTGAGCAGAGATGGACAGAGCAAGCTCCTCGTCTTTTAGCCTCAAGTGTTCATTGATACTCTCCAAAAAAACATTTACAGTAGATAACTGTAGAAAAAGAAATATGGTTTGATGAGTCTCTTGGTGTTTGTAGCTCTGTAGTTGACACATAAATTGTGCTGAATTAAACAGGTTTGACACTTTGACGTGTTAAATGCTCACCATGCATCTGAGTCTGTGCTGCACATGAGTGTCTTGGGTATATCTGAGCACAGCTTTGAGCAGCAGGGGATACTTTGTGATCCTCTGGTGGGGTTTGGCCTGCATGTCCCCTAGCCGCATCCGGTTACACTGAGGGTGAGTCTCCACCCACTGGACAGGCCAGAGACAAAGGAATGTAGGCTTGTAAGAGGGTGCTTTTCACAGTCTTTTAAATTTGTGCATTGTAGTGAAAACATGTGAAATCAAATTTGTGCAGAACAGCATCCTGCAGTGCAACATATGGCCTAAAAAGAGTATAAGAACGCATTTTGTTTATGCTACTTCAAGCATTGGAAAATTAAATTAGCAAAGCTGAATTCTTCCATTCACCTCAAGTGCGCTGGAGTGGTTGTGTAAGACTCAGTGGTTGATATTGCAAAGGTTTGACATATAAAACCACATTTACCAAAACACAGACTGCCAAAATGGGGTGGAGTAAATGGGTTGTTTTTGTTTTGATCTGACATGAATGTGCAGACCCTTTAACACCCACTGGGTACCATTTCTTTGCAAAAGACCTATTCAAACAAAACAATATCACCTCCCACTCAGGATGACAAGCTGAGGGTATGACATAAGTGAAAGAGTAAGTGTTCAACGCAAGTATGCCCTAGTGTTTTTATATTAGATGAATACTTCTGTAGGGTTTGACTAAAGTTGCTGGGTGCTATGCGAAAGTAATTTGTGCATTAATGGTCATTCAAGTGACTGATCTTCAGCATCTTGTGTAACATGTGGTGCAGGAAAGCTCTGCAGTGACTTTCCCCAGAACATTTCTTCAGTCAGTTTAGTGAACTAGAAATCCATCACACACTGTCTGAATCATTTGGAGAAGACGTTGGTGTGGTGGTTGCCCTTCAGAAAGTGGTATGACAGGTCGCCCACAAGGTTATGAAAGCATCACAAATCACACAGAGCTACTATTAATACCAGAACAGTTAGTTATTACACTGAATTCCATTTAGATGGGAATTAGGTTGGTGTAGCAGTACATTTAGATGAACCTTCATCTTTAAATGTGTGTATGTTGGGGTTACATGTTGTGCATATGGTTGATTTCTGCTTTACTGTACCTGAATATAGGTTTGGAAATGTAGGTTGATCTCCATTTGTCTGCGTGTGAACTCAAGATTGTCTTCCTCCTCCCAACAGTAGTGTTTATAGCAAAAGAAACGCTCATGAAACTGCAGGCAAAAAGAAAAGGATTTTTAGTAGTGCATTTTTAGTTTTTTCTGTAGTGCAATGCTAAATCAATGGAGTACAGCTTTACACACCAGTAAAAAAAGTTTACTTTTAAATAAATGATTATCACACAGCAGTTTTATTATATTATTGGATTTTTGTCCAATAATATAATTGGACAAAATGCAACCTACACATTAATGCAAGTGCATTAATGTGTAGGTTGCGAATAATGTATAAACGGATACAGTTTGAGGGCAGAAGGCTGTTTTCCCTGTTCTCACTTTAAATTGAGGCCAACATTTTTAAATACATGTGAGATTATTTTGTGATATAAAAACTGGGTTGTAGCCACTCGTGGGCCAACTCTGATACAAATTTTAAACCTCCAGCAAATGCACACTGAGAATTTAGTTTCTACTAAAGAAAGAGTCAGCTCGTGGATTGTGGATGAAAACTAATTTGACATAAATTCTTATTTTTTCTTGTTCTAACAGAATAAATGAAGGAGACCTCTGTATAGATAACAGTGCATTATAATAATGTGAAAATCAATTAAAAAAATTGCAAATACTAAAAGCATGAACAGATAATAACGGTGCAAGTACCTGCACTCTTTTAAAGTAAAGATTAAGGGTTATCGGGTGTAGATCATTTAATTTCCATCACTGACTGACGCAAACCAACTCATGCATGTGACTGATCTTGCAAACAGTGAGCTCTTACCTGCAGGCAACCAGCTTCTAACCTTCGGGGGTCAAAGGGTTTGCCTGTGCTTCGGACCTCACAAAGCATGGGGTAAATCACTTCCTGCCAGAACAGCTTGTGTGCGCTGAGGATGGAGGCGAGGTTGGAAAAAAGCTGCTCAGGGGTTACCTGTCATGACAAGAAGTCAAAACAAAAATAAAAATTATAGTCTTAAAGTGAAACGCCCCTGCTTTGCGATAGTTTCCATCTTCTCAGTGGAAATGTGTTGTTATATTTTCCAACTCGTGTGTTGTATTCTGCATGAGTTTGAGCGGATGTTCAATGTATGTCAATTAGATGCAGATCAGTGGAAAATGCAGATTAAGATTGTGCCGCAAGTTTGTTTGTTTATGTGCCAGGGCAGATTTGGCTGCATGCTTTGCAGACTGACCTCCAGGAGAAATCCGTGCTGGTGCAGGTTGATAAGAGCTGCAATAACCAACTGTGAGAGGCAAACACAGCATTGTTAGACATCCTTTGGAAAATCCCTGCTCAGCATTAAATCAAATGCTTTAACATGAGAACATGTAGAGAGTGCCATCTCACATCTTTGATGATTATCAGCTTGTTGATGTAGGTGAGTTCAGTGTGGACAAACTCCCACAGCGCCTCCTGTTGATGCCTCTGAGACTTAGACATTGTCTGACCATGTAAAGAAAATACATAAGGAGAAAGGAAGGGGACAGCTTTACTTTACTTTGCCTGGCAGACACTTATCCAAAGCGACTTACAGGGAGCTAGCTTTGGGTGTCTGGCTTAAGGACACACCTGGTAGGGGATGGACTAGGAGTCAGACAGGGTTTCGAACCTGCAAGCCTCTGGATCCCAGTCTGACACCTAACACATTAAGCTACCAGGCCGCAAGGTAGTTGCAAGACAGCTGTTAGACATGATTCAAGAATATGTCAAATTTAAAAAAATGTGAATATCTTTGACTTTATTAAGTTTTAGCCAAAACACTATTTGTTAACAGGACAGCACTATTGGTAAAAGGATTGTTCTTTGCAGTTTGTATTTTTTATCTGAATGTGTAAACAAATAGAAAAGAAAATGTTAGCCTTAACAGTCCGTACCGCGTGAGACTGCACTAAATCTGTCCAGTTCTGCTCAAGAATTGTCCCCTGATTTTCTTCGTTCCAGCTCCACTTTAGACTGCCTGGCACAGCAAAAGCCTGCAGAGCCTGCTTCAGCAGATCCAGCTGACCTCGTTCCTAGGTGGTTGTAAAAGACAAGGGAGGTGCAAAACCCACAAAAAAACTCTTACAAAAATCAGTGGAAAAGCTGATGCTGCAATCATTAAGAAATTACTTTGAAGATTATTTGAAGAGTTCTTTTGTATATTTGTGGTCATACTTTTACATGCATGTAACTTGTACATGCACGTGAAAGCATGTAAAAGTATGCATGTACATGCATGTAAAAGTATGACAGCTGAGGAGAAGAAGTAATTCTGCGGTTGTTGCAGTGTTGGAGTGGGTAGACACAGTTAAACCAAGTCTCTATCTCTATCTTTCTATGCATCTCTGCAAGTAATGTTATGAGCAGTAGACAACATACATATACAACATACCTCAGATACCGGGTTCTTGTCAGACACTCCCTGGTTAAACAAGGCCTGTTTCAGTGCAGCTCTAGGTTTTCCTCCTGCAGATGTTCCTTTACTGACTGTTGCAAAATCAGTCACAACCTTCTGCTTGGTCCGTCTCTAGAATTGAAGAAGAGAGTCAAACTTTGTGCATGTTTCAAAGACTATATCAATAAACAATCATAACATAAAGAAACATTTTAAATTATTTTAAAATAATAAGATATGCAATTTACTGGAAGGATACATTTAATAAAAAAACTGCACATTTATTTATTCTCATACATTCTTTTATAAAAATACATAAAATTAAAAACAATTTAAATTTTAGCAGTCAAGCTAAACTAAATAATGGTCATGTGCCATGGCATGCGTAGTATGCATGACTATCACATTTCCACCACCATACCATACATATAGTATTAGGCATCCATCATCTTTTCTTAAGTTCCGCATCTGAGCTCTGCACTGTATGCTATTTGGTTGAATATAAACATGCACTCCTGAGTCTACAAGACTTGGTTCCAGTCATCTAGATTTACTGTGTTTTGGCTCACTGCAGCTTTTTCCTCCAATTTGCCAACCATAGAAAAGTTTTTTGTCCGCACAAGAGGTCAGCTGAATGAATTCTCACATACAGTGTCTGTGCACACTACATTCTCTTTAGTTTAATTCAATGATTCAGCCAATTCAGCAGTACGCAAGAGAATTACGGCCATGTTATGACTTTTTTCACAATTTTGATAAAAAAAAGTTTTGCAAAAAAGTCAGAATTCTGACTTTAATCTCAAAATGCTAAGATTAAATTAAGAATTCAGAGAAAATAGTAATATTTTCACGCTGGCCCTAATCTTCTTCCATAAAGCAGTGAGTCTGTTTCACTGTTCGTTCACTCTTCTGTCATGATTGGCTCCCGTTGCAGCATGTGTCTGGAGACTTGCACATTTTTTAAAGAAATGTATGTCTTGGATGTATGCGTCAGACTGGGATGCAGAAGGTTGTGGGTTCGAACCCCGTCTGACTCCTAGTCCATCCCCTACCAGTTGTGTCCCTGAGCCAGACACCCAGCAAAGTAAAGTAAAGTAAAGTAAACACATTTCCTTTCTCAAAAGAAGTATAGACTGGATAGTTAGAAAGCTGTTTTTGTTTGTCTATGTTTAGTTCCAGTTTACACTGAAAATGACAGGTCACCCTTCCTACAGAGGAAAAACCAAATGGAAACTCAAATTATTGGGTTACTGGACATGAGCTTCCAATACTTTTTAATACCTTGTGAAACTGTAATCTGTAAAATTGACTACATTGATAATCTACACAATGCAATAGAAATAATAAAATCAACACTTTTTATGTGGAATGCGTCCCTTCAATTATGGAAAACACTGATGCATTAAGGTGTATTTTCATATTACTTAATATTTAGTTGTGTTGAACACAGGTTATAATGTTACTACCACATTTGAAATATAACCAAAGGAAAAAAGCATGTTATATAAAAGTAGTGCCACAGAAAATAATAACTAAACTGGAAAAGAACTAAAAGTAGTTCACTACATTCCACTCATAAATATTCTTCTTGTCCTACGTCACTTGCCTGATGACCCAGCGTGCTGAACTTGTGTTTATCTGCTGACCCCCTGTGGTGATGGTTTGTCTCTGCAGCTGCTGTTGTCCCATCAAATACATCTGTCTCTCTGCTTTCCGTGTTCCTCAGCCTCTCTCTGTCCACGCTCTCTCGCTGCAGCACTGTGGCCTCTTCCACTGATGACTCATTTCCCCCGTCATTGTTTACATGAGGTGCTTTTGAGGAAAGGCTGAAAATAAGCAAACAACATTACACAAGTCAGCACGTGTTACACGTGGAAAGGTTCAGAGGAAAACAGTATTCTACAACGAAGATATTTAAAATAAAAACAAGAATGATGTGACATATATCGCAGGTTTAGTCACATGACTGTGTTTTAAGCTTCTCACTGAAAATAGAGGTCTACAGGTCACATGGTGCATGTGTACACAGTCCGACTGGTATTTTTCCATGTTTAATTAGAATAGTGAAACATTAGAGCATAAATCAATACTGCTACTGTCACAGTACTTGTATCTTAGCTATGTCAGTGACCGGTCATTTTCAGTGTTCAAACGAGGCGTCAGAGAAGCACTTTACTTCAAGACACTCGTTAAACAGGCGTGGTGGACAATGCAGTTCTTTCAACTGTACCCAATAAGTTTAATAGTCATTCACACTCTGCTCAGGTGGTCACGTTAACATATGCGTAAGCCAGGGGTAGGAACCACCCACAGGTGACCATCAGTCACCAACTTGAGGCTTCTACGCCCTTTTTTTAGATAACCATGACCTGGACGACTGAGAACCTTCACAGATATATAGCTTAAGCTAGTTCGTATAGCTTGTACACACATCATTTATGACTGACCTTGTTTAAATGCTATATACCAATATCTTCAATGTGAGTTTAAAAGAATCCCAGTGAGGATGCATAAAAGGTAACCTTACAGTTCACCACTGTTACTGTGCTAGAAACAGGGTTCAGGGTTCAAATTTCAGGAACTGACCAAAACATTATCTTCTGCTAACTCATTTTTTCTAAAGCACTGCTTTTCTATCCAAAACCTTTAATGCACAACTAAAGTATCTCTAAGAGGTCAGAAAAACTGCAGTAACCCAGACAAAAAAGCAGAAATAGATCAAATGTAAATGCATAACACATGTATAGTGTGGCAGAAATACTCAGGTCAGACACAACATTAAAACAAAGTTGTTGTTAACAACAACAGTTTCCTTATGTCACCTTATGTGTTCTCTCTGATTGATCTGGAAACTACCGCATGGCTCACACCCAAGAATTTAAAACCACCAGTTCAGAATAAAATGCAGAAAGTCAGTAAACAAAGACATGTATTTATGTAGCACTAAAGTAGCATTGTTTAAAAAAAAGAGCAATAAACAAAAGCACAGAATTCACATAACGCCATTAAAATAAAAAACAACAAATGTTTAGTGTGTATTCATTATTCTGAGTTGCTGAGCTGCACTGGGACAGACCTTCACATAGCCCCACAGGAAATCCGGATGTCTGATATTATTGCTGTTTCACAGACTGCAACCATATATGAAAAGGACACACAGATTTCTCATGGATACAGCTCCAGTTACACATCTGGTGTCATTCCAGGACTTCACCCACATTAGTTTCCACAAATCTGACATTACTCGTAGATTTAAATTACAACAAAGAATTTGTCTTGATTCCCAGGAAGCTACTGTGTCTCACTGGAATATTTCAGCCATTAGGAAAATAACTGCTGAGTCAATGTTGTAAAATGCAAATACTAAAAAGCAGTGAGGGATTAACTAGTTTAGCTGATCTAGTCTTAACCCTATTTATTCCATTTTAAAAAGCACCTATAAAAGCCGACACAGACAACAGACACATAAGCAAACACAGTGCAGGTGGCTACACTGGACTAATCCACTCACTCTATACTGTCAAACACCAAAGGACTGACACAAGTGCTTTCATCACACTGTCATACCTGCTTATAATCACTGTCTGTATGCAGCTGAAACACACTAAGCATGCCCGAAACAAGATTACGTTTCATTTACAACTTTGGCTCATTGAAAGAAAAAAAGATCAAGAAACCAGGCTTAGTGGTGGATGTATAGCCTCAGTAAACAAAAGCAAAGAAGAGTAAGCAAATCCACACAACAGCAAATGAGGGTGACATGCACTGGTGATGACATGAAATACAATTAACTCTGATTTACTGAATCCACTCCCCGTGTTTAACTGCCGGATTTACAATAAATAAAATTACACACTTTACCTGGGCTTGGCTGGATCCATTTTGTCTTACAGTCATGTTTGGTTTCTGTTGCCTTTCTCCTCCTCCTCCTTCTCACAATCTGGATAAGTCCCTCCCTCTCTCTCTTCCTTCCACCTGCACCCCTGCCCTCCGCAACTGGCCTAACGGGAACAACTGCATTCTGTAGCCAAAAAATCAGTGTTCAGGGTTGGTAATGGGCTGTTGCCAAGTGCTAAATGGAGTAGTGGTGCTGACGGATTCCTTTAAGGACTATATGTTATGGTTTCATGTCAGTCCCGCTTATTGATCACCCTTTACAAACAGGAGCAAATAGTTTTAAGAGAGGAGAAGAGGTGTTTTCATACAGGAAAGCAGCAGTTGCTCTGTGTCATTACGTAACAGAAAGAGATGCACTCATGACGAAGTGAAGCAGCCATTACAGCAAAGCCACGTGAAAGAAACAAGACAAAACGGCCAAGTCATTTTTAAGAAACGCAACGACTTCGCATGGAAATACATCGATAGACGTAATTAGACGTAAAAACGTTCAAGCTGGAATGTAGACTGGCAGCATGCCTGAAGCTAAACGTCTTCTGATTGACACACACACAGATAAATGACACATGTATTTATTTATATACTTTAAAACCGTAACACAAATAATCCAACAGACCAACACGGTTTGGCGTTGACTGTTCACTCAATAAATGTTTGTTTGATAAAGTATGACTGTCACATACAGCATAAAAGTGCTTTGAAATTACTTGTCTTCTGTGTGTAAGAGCGTGAGTGATTCATATCACAATCTACAAGCTGAGACTGGTATCTTGAGAGTTTCTTGGCTGACACTGAGACAAGGCGTGTCCTGTTTGTACTAACCGTAATGAATAATGCTTGTATGACGGGGCTTAAGTGAATGCTAATGGGGTTTGTGAAAAGCCTGCATAAACGGAAAAAGGTCTGGTCTTGATTAGAAGACATTAAAATGTCCCCTGCCCTTGTTTTTGTTATAAAGAAGACTGGAGTGTTTTCAGCAATATAACCATGAAATGCGAAGGAAACTTTGTGTGACAGGCTAAATGCTGACGGTGAATAATTACAGTATTTCATGTTGCACTTCCCTGTGCTAAAAAAAGGAACTAAAGAGTTTTATATCTAAACATAGCTGCAACAGTGATTTTTGTACATACATGAACTAGACTAATGTGCCTAGAATACAAACCATGAATACAAATGATATAGACTGATATAAAATGTTTTGATGTTCAATAAAAAAGCCATATGGAAAAATACCGTTTGCAACACCCAAATCAGGAAAGGTGTGTGATAGAACCTGATCCGATAAAAACCCTATTATTTACCCATATTTCTAAATATACAGTATAGTGATAATGAGAAACAGTGCATTGTAAAGAGGGCTTCGTCCTCCACAAGAAATTATTTTGACATCTTGGAAAACGTTTGGTTTCCTGCCCAGAGAGAAAATAAACACCACTCTTACATATGTAAAGTAGATTTTAAGCTACAAATAGTAGCCTGGTATTTGAGAATGAAGAATGAAATCAGGGAGTAACAGTCTGCTTTAACCGCTTCCCCCCCGTTAAAACCACAAATGGTGGTTTCTACACTTTTATTGTTTTTTTCTATAGGTGATCTTTAGGTCTGATACACAGACAGAGGCACGCTAGTTGTTTCCACCCATTTCCTCACTTCCTGGTAAGCTAATAACCTGCTGGTGTTCATTTTTACAGACATGAAAGCGAACAGTGTTTTTGTCTAGCTCTTAGAAAGGAGAAAGCAAACTATTCCTTAAAGACTAAACAAAGAAAAACACACTGGTAAAAGTTCTGTAGAAATGTTTTGAATAGAATTCATCAGTTTATCACCCATGTCCTGTTCACCCTCCTCCCCTTGAACCATTTGATCCGTCCCTTTCAGTAGTTTGGCTCAGGCATCTCAGTGGGGATTAGTATGAGAGGTAGAGTGCTCAGTGCTGCTGGCTGGCATGTGAAATAAAATGCTGCTGAGGCATGGTAGCACCGGGTCTGTGTGAATGCTTTGAAGCCTTGAAGCCGTCTGCGAAGGCACTAACTATACTTGGATTCATAAGCTTTTTGTTCCTCTTCGGCACAAGTTGCATAATTACTGAATGTCATATTTTGTCTCCAGCTCCTCGGCTGCTCGACCCAGGTGAATATTTCTAAGCTGATCCAACAACTCATACAGCAACGGCGAGTGCAGCATTCTGCCTCGTCCTCCTCTGCCTGCACGCGAGCCCCTCTCTGCCCACACCCGCAGCATCTGGTAGTGAGCTTCCCGGCAGGACCGCTGATCCATCTCTGCTTGTTCAATCTCTGTGTCCTTTACACCAAGAGTGCGCACAAGTTGCTTCACCTGCGGCACGGGTACTAGATCCAGCACTGTGTAGATCAGCTCAGGGACTGCAGACGAGTGAAAGAAGAGCAGTGTTGAGGGAAAGAGATAACAGTTAGTACAATCGTTTCAGTGTGTGAGGGAACGCATAGTGAAGGACTGTTCAGGAGCATGTGCCCAGTACAAAGTCCACTCACTATTTATTTCAGGTGGGACACAGTCAGGCAGGTTGCAAGACTCCGGTTCACTCTGAGGGCTTTGAGGAACAGCTTGAACTTGGTCGCTCCAAGACGGTTCATTGCTGATCAGGACCTGCTATGAGACAGTAGGTCAAACAAAACCCACTGTATGTGGACGTCTGGAACAAAACTTTACCACAGACAGATCAGTTTACCTTGCATGAGTCCTGGGAAAGAGTGGGCTGTTTGTACGACAGTGATCGTTTTGTTGTGAAGTAGGTGATAAGAACCACCAGAATCACCATTACAACTGCTGAAACTGCCACTGCTGCAATGATGTTAATAAGGAAAGTGATTTCATAAGGGGGAGCTTCATGAGGATCCAGATGAGCACATAGGAGAAATGACAAGAAGATGTATACAAGTTAAAAATCTTTAATCATTTGGCCGATGCCTTCTGCCAAAGCAGCTTCAAACTGAAAAACACGCACACATGGCCAAGAGGAGTTATCAAACTACAATACAACATCTTCTAATGTCTTTAAATAATTCTTTACATAGCAAATTACATGAATGCAACCTGGACCTGGGTCATTGAAAGATATTAGATCAATAGATGAGCACATAAAAAATATTGGTTATTATTATTAGTGTTTAGTTTTCTGAGGGTAACCCTCTTCAGAGTGAGTTTTAGTTACAAATATCTAGTTTGTCCAAAGCGAACCTGTCATCTACAGTTTGATCCTCAGAGCTCACCAGACTGCTCATAAATACCTACCACATTTTATCAAGAGTAAACCGCCTCTGAGTGCTCACCTGTTACAGTTTTAACAGCTGGTGTCGAACAGTGATGACTGCACTGGGGGGTGCAACTGCGGAGCACAGAGACAGAGACGATGTTTCTCAACATTGAAAAGGAAGCAGCGCATCTCAAGAGGAAATGATTAACATGAAGGGGAAGACACTTTTTCAGAAGGAGTTCAACGAGTGCATCCTAACATTTAAATTTACTGTAAATGTCATCAACTGGTGTCATTTTAAAAAACAGATCATGAGAAGAACTGCATGGTTACTACTTAATAATAATGCAGTTCTATGCAAGTACTGATACGTATGAGTATGAATAGTGATGTACGGACCACCACCAAAATCTGTGACACATCTCTCTCTCTCTGTCCACATACTAAACGGTTCACAGAAACACATTTTTACAAAAATCGTTTTCATATACAACCAGTTCTACTTTTGCCTAACCAGGAAAACTTGGCCAACGTAACATAAACCCCTTTGTGACACAGTTGAAGTGGTTATAATTGCAACTTTGTTGACTTCAACAACACTTCTTTACAAATTAGTTAGACGTGAATGTGGAAAAATAAAAATATATACTATAAGACAGCATAAAAGATTTATATTGAGTCCCCTGAACCAGGCAAACAATACATTCAATCACAAAGGAGGCTCTTTGTGAGCACTTTGTGAATTTACTGTTGCAATGTCAGAAACTTCAGTCTTCGTGTCTCATAACTTCTCCTTCTTTCAAGAGAAGAGTGTTGCAAGTTTCAATTCAATAAACCAACTTCCTCATCAGTGACTTTAAATGAGATGATCCTAAACAGCAGGAAGGGAACAGCGCATGCAGCAATAATGATATATATGTCCTTCTGGTGCTTTACTCACTTCCTGCATTGTTCACACTTGCTTTTGATCCTGTAGTAGTTCTTCTTACATTCACACAGAGTGTTACTTGTAGCTGTACCTGTGCACAAAAGGAATGATTTTATTTAAAGCGTAGGCAAACACACAAGCATAACTGTGTACTACGAAAGTCAAAGACTTACAATTCTGTTTTATCACTTCGTTTTCTCCACACAGTTTACATTTGCGACACTCGTACGAATCCGAGTTGATCACACTTTTGTAAAAACCAACCTTACACTGACAAACAGCGTTACGGTTTTTTTGACATTCCGATACCTGAAATTCATTCTTTGACGCTGTGGAAAAGTTAAAAAGAGAGTCAGAAAAGTGAACAATTCAAACTAATAGTATTTTCCAAGAGGTGAAAGTTAGCAAGGTAACGTTACTCTACCTTTGCAGCGTGTGCAGCTTTTGCAGTTTTCAGCGAAGTTTAGCTGATCTGTGTATTGATTGTCCGGACAGGGCGTGCAGTTACTCCTGTGACCTTCAGACCCACACTCCTTAACAAGCTTAGAACCTGAAAAATATCCTCAAACTTAGACTTTGCAAAACTGATCTAAGAGCAGAGGAAGACACCTGTCAGTGTTATATTCTGTCAAATGTTTCCATACCTGGTGCGCATTTGTTGCAACAAATTTGTGCTGTAGAGACATAGTCCCCAAGTGGACAAGATGGTGATGACGAAGTGAAAGTGAACATGCACTGCAAGGTAAAACATTAATTGTCCATTTAAATGCAGTTTTACAAGCCGTTTGTCAAAGTTTTAGTAAAGCCCTTCCAGTTTCTCTCACCATGAGAAACAGCACTGTGTTAGCGGTAGCTTTATTCCATCTTCCTCTGTGCCCCTCCATTGTGTTTCAGCTTTCTCAGTCCATCTGGGGCCAACTGCACAAACAATACTGTGTAAAACACTAATGTTTATATACAGTTTTACTGGATTATGAACAGACAACATCCTATAATCAGATCATCGACCTGCCAGGAGGCTAAATGTTAAAAAGAATGTGCAAAAATCATTTCACTGTGCAGACAATAACATGTTTGTTGTTGAGTCATTTGTTAGGATTGTTGCTATGCTCTGTTCTGAATTACTACTGCCCCGACTTTACTTGTGCCATGACTCCTGAGCTCCACTCACTTCTACGACCCCCGCCATCTTTTTATAATTACAAACCAGCTGACACACTGTGAGGAGGCTTTTGGGAATCTAAAGGTGCATTCCCACATTTCCCGACTGGTGAACCTGCCTGAAAATACATTGCCTTATGTGTGCTACAAACAGCTGTTGTTGTTTGTAGCTATTCTCCCTTAGAAAGAAGAAGTCCAAATAAAAACAGATGACTTATCTTGAGTAACCATTAAACTGAGGAGGGGGCTGGAGTTTCAGATGTTATTTCATCAACATCTAAGCACATGAAACGAAACTATAGGAAAGGTCGTGTGAAGGTAAGCAGGGTAAACGAGAACCTGTGTTTATCGCTTGATCTTTGAGTCTCATTATTTACTTTTTTAACTTTAAAGTTTCATATAAACACGACTGTACATGTGGGGCCATTCCATGGTTTAGATGTTGAGTAGAAAGACGAGGCTCGCTGTTCGCGGAACAAAACATCTCCCACTTTTTCCTGCGCCACTTGTTTGGCAGCTTCACCCACTTCCCCGTCGCTGCGAATCTCTCACGTTCAACTGAGCTTCAACGCGTCAAACACGCAGCCTGACAATCGGGATGTACATTCACAGATAGGCTCTGACCCATTTAACGACGCTATATACTATACTGACGATTCTGCTGTTTTTTTTCTTGGTTTCGTTTTGGCTCGGCAGCGGACGCAGCATGACGCCCACTGCAGCCTCAGCTCGGCCGATAAGAATCTGTCTCCTCCGCGCGCTCAGAGCCACAGACACAGTCACCTACCTGGACAGCTGCTGGTCCACCGAGCGGGGTCCCTCCACCTCAGCTCCACAGGTCCGCATGCACCTATGTTTGATTTACTACACCTTTTTCGCTGAGCGCACAGCCGCGGAGTCGTTGTCCCTGTCTGACCGAGGACGCGGAGGCGGACCCAGACGGGAAATAGCTGCGTCATGAGCCCATTTCAAGGAATCTGAGACACAGTTTGGCAAGAAGGCACCTGGGGGCAAAACACGGAGACAACACACGCGTGACTGCCCGGTGGGGCACAAGTGCACAGCAAACCACCAGACAGTATGATTAAAGTGCGTGAAGGATTCAACCAGGATGGAAGATTTGTGTTGATGAATATAAAGGCTGTTTATGAGGCTGCACCTGGAAGTCAATAGTAACTAAAGATATCAAATAAAAAGTAAAAGTATTACCTCTCAATGGGAAAAAATGAAAATACTCCAGTAAGTTACAAGGACTGCAGTACTTGAGTAAATATACTTAGTTACTTAGTAGGTGGCAGTCCAGATCTTAATATTACATTTTTATATTTACATTCATTCATTAATAATAAACAGTCTTAGGATTAGTTAGTTAGTTAAGATCCTCCTCCTTACTCCTCAGCTGACCTCTGAGTTCTCAATAATATCACAAAATATTTCCTAAAAATGAAATCTTCCTCATCTAGTTTGGAAACATTGAGAACATTTATTTTTTCAGTCTGAGAGAAATTCATCCACACAGAAAAGTCAGTAACCATAGTTTCCCGCTTATAAATGTACATTATGAGTATTATATACAGAAAGGTGTCACTGTGTTCACTAAACAAAAAGGAACAGTTCACAGTTCTTCAAAAACACAAACCTGTGGAAGATGTTTTGATGATGATTTGTTTATGCTACAGATACTATCAGCACAGATGGTGAACTCTCACCGCCCACTAAAAACTTCCCTTCAGTAAATGAAAAAACACAATAAACAAATAAAACCTTAATCAGAGATATATATTATGGATTCATATGTGCATGCATACAGAATATACATACACAATATAATAATATATGAGCGGCCTGGTAGCTCAATGGGTTAGGCGTCAGACTGGGATGCAGAAGGTTGTGGGTTTGAACCCCGTCTGACTCCTTGTCCATCCCCTACCAGGTGTGTCCCTGAGCCAGACACCCAGCGCTAGCTCCTTGTAAGTCGCTTTGGATAAAAGCGTCTGCCAAGCAAAGTAAAGTAAAGTAAAGTAAAGTAAAGTAAAGTAAAGTAAAGTAAAGTAAATATAATTATTTTTAATATATATGTTGATTTACAGTTTCAAGGTACATGATCAAATATTTTTTTTTTATTCATGGTGAAAGTTCATCTTATTTTTAGGTATGTAACATTCCTGTAAAGAGAAGTCAGTAAAACAATAACTTGCACAGTAATTATGAAGACTGAGAAAAAATCAGCAGGCTAGATGAAGCTAGTATTTTACTCAGCAGGCCAGCAGAGTGTGTCCTCACGTGACTTTTCAGGACACAAAGAGCTCACTCAGCAAGAGAAACTTCCTCAGAAAAACCACATCCTTCTATTTTAATTCAGTTCTCTCTCTCTGGGTGTTTGTCAGCTACCTACAGTGGCACATTTGTCGTACTGCACACACTCTTTTGGAAAGGCCTTTTATGCACGCATGCCTAAATCTTCACACACAGTATTTCAGGCTGTGAGAGCATCTTCATTTCTAGCCGTCAACATTTGTTTACTTTCTGTTCACATCCTAACAGCACTGACAACATTTTCCTGGTAACAGTTTCATTTAATTCATTTAGCTCTAATTAAGCCTACTAATCATTACGGTCAAGTCGCATTAATAGTGAAACCTCACGATAAGCATGACCAGGTATTACTCAGTGCAAAGTGATATTTTTGCTCAGTCATCTCTCTTCCAGTCATCCCTGTACTCTGGTTCTCTGTGAGCCTCGCAGACAGCCCCTTTACTGCTTCCTCTACGTTCACCCCTGTTTCGGTTGACAGGAGGTCACGTGATGTAACCTGGTTTCATGAGCACAAGCAGAGGCTACAATGTGAATGTGGTGTAAGTGGAAATATTTGACCTGTTATCTCATGGGATCACAAAAGCCTTATCAATTTTTAGGTTCTTATGGTAAAATTCTATTTAAATACTATTTCTTAAATGCATAAAACATTTAAATTAAACTTCTTGCATCTACTTTTAAAAGTAGATTAGACAGTAGATGAACTATGCACTAGAATATTTGGGAAATTTCTGTACACAAATGCAGAGAAGTTTGTTATCAGTGATAAACTTAAATTCTCACGCCTACAAAGTTGACAAGTTTCTCAGAAACAGGTCTGTGGTCCAGCAGCAGTAGTTCTTACAGTTTAGTGTGACTTAAAATATCATCAACCACCAGAAGAGGTCTAAGGAATCCACATTAAATCAACATTTGGTCAGAAATATCAGATTTTTCAGATTTGTATTTTCACATTCATGATATGGTGCTTGAGAGTGTTTATAAAGAATTTAGCTTTAATGTCAAAGTCTACCGTGTTGCTAAAGGTAAAATTTGTTTATTGCTCACTTGTTTGTGTCATAAAGTTACAGAGCAGCTCATTAGCATATTGCAAATTCTTGGAATAATGTTTATCTTTGTAAGAGCTTTCTGTAAGAACAACAGGAGTGTGTGGACTTCAATGAGTCATGCAAAGTCGGTTTTACTGATATGACCTCATCATTCAGTTGTAACGCGTAGAGGAAGATACAGGCATGAAAAAGAGCGTGACGTTTTGGAGCCAAAACAACAATTTTGGATGAAAACGAGAGAGATGGTGCCTGTGGAAAAAAGTGGAGGCTGGAAGGGTGCATGTTTTATGTGACCCAGGGGGTCTCAGCAAAGACAGAGACAGTTCAAAGACATTAGAAGAAAGGCACTTTCAGAATGACTCATGAGTGACATCTTATGATTGCATACTTCTCGTCCCCTTTTCAGTCTCATACTCAGAGGGTCCCAGGTTACATCTTGTCTCATCTTCTCAGCAACCGTAAGTACAAAGTAAAGACATTTTCAGCTTTAGTTGTTGGTCAGCAAATAAAGAGATGCCAGACTTAATGTTTGTCGATTTGTATGCTAATCTTCCAGTAGTTGTTTTTAGTGTAGTGTCATTGAATTAAAGTAGGGCAGAGTTTTGTATTATACATGTGTGTAGTTCGTTATAAATGGTGCAGCTGTCATTACTTGTGGAATTTCTGTTCAGACACAGTCTTTCACTCAGTGACTGTTGGATTAATATGATGCCTGAAATGCCTCCTCTGTTTCACGTCATCCTCCTTTTCTTTTTGTCCTTTCTCCTGTTTTTTTTCCTAGATGCAGAAACTTTATTTAATTCTTACCTTTCTGTCGAGTCTCTGTTTCCATACTGCTGTGCCCCTCACAGAGTGCAATGACACCACACAATATGCGTGGCCAATGGCAAATCCCACAAGATGCTGTAAAAAGTGCTTACCAGGTACAGTGGTTTCTTTTCATCTGGATACTTGTACAGTTTTTATTTGAACGGGTTGTTTCTTTAATCAACTGTGTGCGGTTGTAGGTCAACAAATGAGATACCGTTCATCAGAAACCTGTGACATTAAGTGTGTCACTTGCTCCAGTAACCAATTTAGCGATTCCCATAATGTGGAGATGGACTGCACTATTTGCAACAGTTGCAGCAAACGTGAGTAATTTCAGGTTTTGGTTTTTTTAAGTAAGTTGTTGTGTAGCGAAAGTCATAATTCCTGCTGTTTTGTGTTTAATATTCGTTTTGATTGAGTTTGATTATGCCGGCGTAAACGTGACTGCGCGTGCGTAAACTCCTCTCCACGCGCCACCACGTGTGCCAGCGCAGAGCGCGCTGCTACAACAGCGCTGCTACAACATCTGTCGTTTAAAACTCCGAGCAGTGGACTGAGCTAGCTGCGATTTTACAGAAATAACTGTGATTACACAACACTATAAAATGGTCGGTCCCCCCCAATCCCGCCCTCTGTGGGTCGCTCTGCGCGTGTGTTGTGTGTGTCTGTTGAGCGTGATGTGAGTGATTCATCATATCTAGTCATATGTAGTCCCGACCACCGAGGTGTACCAGATACAACTCAAAACCTTACAGAAGACAGGTCTGCTAGTTCTTACTCAACGGTGTCTTTACATTGTGATTTGAGAGAAGTCTGCAGAAAGACACTTAAGGTCACATAAGCAGGGGGTTTCCCATACTGTCTACCATGGTGGGACACAGTCAGACAGAATTTAGGAAGGGGAGGGCTATGATGTCTCTGCTCAGTGGGGTTATATTACGGTGGGATTCTGCAACAGAAGTTCATGTTGATAAGATCGTGACAGGAGCGTCACCAGCACAGCCCACCAAGGGTGGTAAAAACATGAGGGGGTTGAAAAAATAAGAAAAAAATTAAGTCATGTCAGTGGAAAACAAGAAAAACACAGAAAAGTTGTAAACATCGGAAAGAGCAGCAGACAGAAATGTCATGTTCTAAGTTATTACTCAGGTCTTTGCCCTGCTACAGGCGAGCAAAAACAGCCGGTTGTGCTTATTTTTAAATGTCACTATGGAAAACACAGAAGTGAGAGAAAAAATGTCATTCTCTGTCAGAAATTTGGTTCATTTGAATATTTTAGCACAGTTTGACTTTTCTGTCTACATCAATAATCTCTTGTTACCAAAGCGTAACAGGCCGGTGAAGGAGCGCAGCTCTGCATGCACTGTCCAATACATGCACAAGCGCTTTTTTGAGCAGCACAGTCTGGGGGGATGCGGGTGGGTGTCCAAAATGTCAGAAACCTTTAATCCTACACAGGAAGGGCTTTGTGCCAATTAACTGCTACGGAAACTAATTCAGGTGGAAATGATTCCTCCCACACAGCAATCTCTCTTACTGATCTCACAATACATAACTCTAAATATTTTTTTGTTGACCTTTGGACTTTGACAGTGCATTACCAACTTGTAAGGGCTCGGATGTTTAAAAGGAGTTTAAAAAAAGATATATTCTTAACTGTGATCCTAATATTTTTCTAGAATGTAACATTTTTGAAATCCCCTTGAATGCCACCAGTCACCGTAGCAATTATTTCTCTTGCTCATAATCTGCAGTCTCTCATAGCTGTTATGTATTATATTGTCCTCTTCTTTTCATTTTCTTATACATATATCTTATATATATATTTATAACCACTAGACAGCACTATTCAGTATTCTATATTGCAGCATTCACTGTGTATGAAAAGTATGATATGGACAAGTGTACTTAGGAAAATAATACAGAGATAATGTAATTACACCCAACAAATGTAGAAAGGTCAACGTGTGCTTTCATCTGCTAACTTTGACTACTAAGATTTGACTCTATGAACCATGATTCAGGATGTCAAATGGTAAAACTCATTGTTAGTTTTGGTCTTATGACAACAAATGTTATGTGATGACTCTGTCTATGCAGGACTCATACAAGTAGTTTTCTGTTTGATGATATGTGAGATCACATGGAAGTGTGTGTGTGTTAAAGCATACTGGCAGAGAGAAACTGTTTTATCAAAGTGAAATACTGCTTTCACTAAGCAAAAACAGTTGTGTCTACCTCTAAAGAAGTGATAATATAACGACGTTTTGACTTAAGTCTAGAATCTTTATTTGCCTTTCCCAGGTAATGAGTCATTTCTCATTATCTGATATATATCATCTTTTAAAGACAACATTTGCACATATGTGTGTGTTCATCACATATCTTATGAGTTTGGATTATACTTTATATTTTAATATGTTTAATGTTGTTTTTGCAGCAAACATGGTTTTGAAGTCCTCGTGTAACAGCACTCATAATGCTGTGTGCACATGTACAGATGGGTACAAATGCAAGGACTCAGCCTGCACACAGTGTCAGCTGGTAGCAGCCACCACCAGACCCACTCTCCCTCCATCTACTACAGGTAAGAGCTGCTAAAATCTTTTTGCTCATAAAATTCCTTTAATGCAAACTGTGCAGAATTAACCAGATGAAAAGTTCAGTTTAGCCATGAACTCTTGCACCACAACCAGTATCCCTATGTTAGGTGTGGTTAGATGTCTGGTCTTTTGCTTTCCCACACCGTACAATGATACCAGAGAGTATAGGTCAAACTAATACCCAAATAACTAAGCATGATTTTAGGTTGTAAATGTTACTTTCCCCATCACTGCTGCTATTGCCTGACAGGTATGACATGTGTAGATCTACTGGAATTCAGCAATTGTTTTAGCAAGCTCAGAAGACCAGGTGGAAATGATATATTAATATGTATACATAATAACACTTACCTCAAGTAGAATTGAAGCTTGTCCAAATCACATATAGCACCTCCAAATTGACAGGCATCTTTATTTTTACCAAAAACAGAAAAGATATTTGAGTCCACAAATTTCTCTTGTATGTAATTATGGACATAATATAAGCTACACTTACCAATGTTATTGTTATAATAACTGAATAGTGGCTTTAAAGACCACCTGTATGAGCTCACAGTGTCACAACAGTGTTGTATTATCAATAATTGTATATGGCTACTGAACTGAGATTCCTCCTCTGCTTTCAGCCTTGACTACTGAAACCAGGACAACAACCTCGAGACCCTCACCGGTCAGAGGTGAATCGCTTTTTTGTGTCTGTGAAATGTTCGAAGTCTCCCTCCAGTTGGTGTTTATATAAATTCTGTTACATATATTTAACTTTATATTGTATTCTGACAGACACAGTGTGGTTCCTAGTGATAACTGCCCTCCTGTGTGGCGGTATTGCACTTGCAGTTGTAACAAGAATCAAGCCCTTTCTTCTATGGTTCAGGACTAAGCAGGGTGGGTATGATTGGTATTCAAAGGATACAACTGTAGATGCTTACATACATAAGAAGTAACCAGAGAATAATGCTCATTTACATTAAAGTGCACGTGTTAATCATTCTTACCTCCTATTCCAGTCTAATCTTTACAAAGCCCCTGTTTTTTCTTGTTGCTCAGGCTACTTTTTTACTCCAAAACCTGCACCAGTGCCACAGTTTGCAGAAGATGAGGAGGTATCCAAGCCCGTCCAGGAGGTGTGTGGGAAATGTGATCAACTTATTGATGTATGAGCCAATGAACAGGCAGGTGTACCAGGCATCCTGCACTTGGATGGTCAAGAATTTGACAGGTGGGACTAAGCAAAACATTTTGTGTTGCTTTGGACATTTAAAAAACATGGAGCCGAATGTCACTCCGGTCCGTGCTAACATGAGGAACCACAGACCACTCTATGTCTCAGGACTGATACCGTTTCCATAATGGAAACAGGACTGTTCGACAACTGTGATGTTAAGATGATAAAAGTGGATAAAGAATCTGAAATAAACTGAAAACACAGAGTGGGATACTGTGACAGTTGTGACACATGTATAAGTGGAAGTAGTGCAGCATGTTTCTGAAAGGTGGTATGTACTATGGTACACAGAAGGTAAAGATATTTCATATCTTCACATTTATATTTGTGTATACAAATAAATGTTATCGCCTAGTTTTGTAGTTTTGTGTTTTGTAATATTGTACATTTCTGCTGTGTTTTCTTCATTCAAAATATATCTTTATTGTAATTAAAATGCCTAATTGAACATAAAATATTCACATTTATTACTTTAAAGAGTGTTGACAAGCTTATTAAAGCATATGTACATCATTTCTTAAATTATAACTTACAAAAAGAGACCATGTCCCAGCCATTCTTTACAGAATCAGAGTTTCTACTATAATATCATGGTGAAGTTCTGTGGTCCCTTCACTGTTAAAGGAAGATGAATGTGGTCCACGCTCATTTATGGTTTGAAAGTTTTGTAATTCCTTTCTTTAGAAGAATGTGTTTACGTTCAGTCTGGGTGCCAGGAGTCATAACCACCAACAAATCTTCTTGGAATTACACAGTGCATTATAGCTCCTCTTCTTTGGACACGTGGCAGTCCTTCCCCTGTTCCTGGGAGGGGAAGAAAATGCTGTCAATCTCTCCACTCCTCTCCTCCTCAGAGAGATGAATACTGGGAGAGGATGTGGGATGAAACACAGGACAGTCTCTTTCATCCTCTTCTTCTCTGCTGCTTGATTTCTCAGACGTTTTCCCTTCAACTGTTGTGCCAACTTGGCCTGTAAACTGACTGAGCAAGCTGAAGATGACTGTACCCGGATTGTGGACATGCACTGGACCTAAACATACATTAACAAGCAGAGAGAGAGCACATGAGGGAATTATTTAATCGTGTGTTTTAGGTATTTCTAGAACATATAGAACATATGGTAAAGTAGGCATAACTCAGACTCATAACAGTTGTACAGTTGCATCTTTCACTTTATTTTTTAATCACATAAGAAAGTGAGTCAAGCATTTCATATGAAAGTTTTCATTTCACTCATCAGTACCCAGATTGGTTGCTGAAAGGCATGATGGTTGCTGCTTTGCACTGAATGAGTCTCTGGGGAACTGGTGAGTTGATTCTCTTGCCTTGTGGGAAGCTCTGTGCCCCCCCTAAATGAGAACACGAATCAGTTTAGGACCATCAAATGAGCAATAATGCCACATATATAAATACATAATAGAGTGAGCGACATAATGCTCTGGTTACGTACCTCGTTGTATAATTTTACAATAGCTGTAAAGACGAGAAAATTAAGTAATGAGTAATAGAAATGGGTTTTAATGATGATTCAGTATGTGCACACACATGATTTACATAGCAACTAAAAGTCTAGATGTTATCCCCCTGACAAATCTCTGCTTACAGTAATTTATACACTGCTGTTCAATGTTTGTTTTCCAAAAGTGATATAACCCAAAAATTCAACTGCAAAGACATCAGAAGTGGATGACTTTTAATTCAGACTTAACACTGACCTTGCTTGAAACACGTTTCATCTCCTGGCCGACGAATGCAGAACAGGATCACAAGGGCCACACTTCCCACAACAACCACTGGAGTCAAGATGACTGCCAGGTGGCTCTGTGCTGTGTCTGAGAGAAATAAACAGCGCTGCAGTCACACTCGTGGTTCTCCTAACATTTAGCTTAGTTACCAGGTAAGCAGAGCATATACATCTGAATTCATCTGACAACTTTGACCTATTTGGGAGAAAATAGCAGATTGTTTTATTAAAAACTAAACATGTCATCTATGGGGGGCGCCAGAAGACAAATATAATGCTCGACATAGTCAGCTACATTCATCCCACAAGAACCACAATCAACTGATGAGATACACCTTATATTAAAGGTCTTAGAACGCAATGAACCCAGTGCACAAAGCAAGGTCCATAAAAACAGGGATGAGTGAGTTAGGTGTGGAGTAACTTGACTGGCCCGCACAGTGACCTGAACTCTGGAGCGGAGACTTTGACTTTACCTTCTTATACAACATCAGTGCCTGACCTCACAAACATTCCTCTAAACATTGTGGACAGCCTTCAGAGAAACGTTTAGGCTGTTATAGCTGCAAAGGGTGGACCAGCTCCATAATGTGTCAACAGACTGAAAATGGGGTGTCATCAAAGATGTGTGTGTAAAGGGAGGCGCTCCAACACTTTGTAGGGAGTCTTCACTCTAACTCAGGCCAGCAAGCTCCTCCACACTAAACGTGCTCGTGCCTGTCCTTGTGGACCTCGCTTTGTAAACCAGTTCTATTAATTTGGTGGAGTGGTATTTCAGTTTGTTTCAAAGTGATTGGTTGACTGACTTGAAAGACAGATTCTTGTGTAACAAAGCAATGCAAACCATACAACTGTAACCTGATCACATGCTTTTCACTCGCACATTTTCTTAACACTCTGATACACTTACCTGTTCTGTTGGATGTCGGCGAGTTCGTTCGAGGGCCACACCTGCGTGACAAAAGGGTGGAGCATTTATTTCAGATATGTGACCCCACAATCAAGGTAAGTGACAGTGTAATTTGAATTATCCAGATCTGAATTGTCACATGTGTGTAGACGCCGGTCTGTGAGGTATTTGTGACTCACTTTGAAAATTGGCAGGACTTGGTAGAAAAGCTGTCGTATCCTGAGTAAACTGAAACAGGCATCTGCTCATCTCTTCCTGAAGTCACAATTTGAGGCACTGGAATATAAAAACATTACAAGTTTGTCTAAAATGACAAAACAAAAATGGAAAAGTTCAGAAAACTCGCCGCAACATTTGAATTGTTTTCATGTACTTTTAGTTGTGGTTAGTTCTTTGTGAAAATCACTATTGGTGGGTAATCATCAGACATTTGGGGGCCTGAGGGTTTTACTGCACTGGCTGTGAACCACATGCCATTTCCCATGTTGTTTCTTTGTTTCCTGTCCCCTCTCTGCAGTACAGTGTCTGATCTGAATGTGTTACATTAATTTCTTTCGTACCTCATAAACATTACATCACCAGTTTTTAGGACATACTCGTAGCTCTCTGACAGGGGCCTTCATCAAAATCTGTACCTTACGTTTAATATTTGTGTATAGTTTGATACTCGCTCATGTTTACTTGCAATAAGTAGTAGTTAATGCAGGACTCTGTGTGTTCACATGGTGTAATTACCTTTCTTAGCAATTAGTCAGAGCAGTTCTTACACAGCTCTTCACCTCATGGAGAGGGGAGCCCCCCGAGCTCAAAACAGAACCACAACACTACTTCTTACTATTCCATGTGCAAACAACTTTTTGACAGAAAGTGTATTTTGTTTATATTTAGGGCCCCCTGCTGGCCGAGAAACATGAGCGCTGACATTGTTAAATGTTTGAACTGCTTAGTGTTTACCCTGTGTGGTTGTTTCCTGGACACAGTTTAGGCAGTTCTTGTTTTCATCCTCCTCTTCGCACGTGAAGCCTGCACTACAGACACACTTTGTGTTGGATGTACGGTTGCAGTTCTGAACAACCTGCATATTATATTCTGGGACAGAGGAAAATAGAGGTGATTTCAATTATTCTCAGCAGCATATTATTTCTGAAAATGCTAAATGATATTTGTTCTGTTAACAGAGTTTCAGTTTATTATTAAAACTGAGAAATCTGGTATCATCACAGTCCTGACAGGGACAGATGAAGCCGGTAACTAAGCTGAAACGACTCATTGTTTCTCTACCTGGTCTGCAGTCCCCAAAGCAGCGATGGCAGCTATCTTCTTGGTTCCAATTAGTTGTGAAGTGTCCAGCAGGACAGGGGTCACACTCTTTGCAAGATTTCCGATACTTACCTGACAGAAAAAAAGAAACAAATGAGAACAAACGGATGACGGGAACCACCAACACTTGCTCTTTCAGGGTGCATATTAATGAAGGATGTGGTCATAGAGCACCGTGCAGCAGGTGTCTTTTTTCATGAAGACAGAGCCATGCAAAAAAACAGATGCAAAGAGAGAAAGACTGATACCGTGTGACTCTGTGTTTCGTAATAATCTGGCAAACAGTTTTAAACAAATGAATTAGCAATGATTAATATTTGCAAAGTAGAGAAAAGAAATAATCTCATCCGGTAATGTTCTTTTACCTGGGGGGCACCACATACACTGATTAGTATCAGCCCTGTCTGCCTGTTAACAAGCAAAGGCAAGTAGAGAGAAATCAGACACCAGCAGAATAGCTTATGATATAATTTACAGCTTAAACTATGTTTAATACTTCAAAAACGCACAACATGGGGCGTTATTGTAAGAATATACAGAGATTAAGAAGTGTTACCGTGGGATAGCTGAGCACCAACTGTGCAGATAACATCAGTGCAGTCACAACGTATTGCACAAATCCCATTCTATGGAGGAAATATGAGAAAACGTCAAATACGTATGTTCTAGATGTGTTAGTGCACAAAAATGATCATATTATAAATAAGACGTGTATATTTGATGATACGGTGGTTTAGAATAAACAGTATATGACATAATTCTAACACAAAACTGTCGCCTTACCTTTACAGTGATGACTTTTCTGTTCTTGTATTGTTTTGTTAATTTCCTTAAGGTGTGACTTTGAATCACCCTCTCCTTTTCTTTCTTCCTTTCGCTGTCTTGTCACACACTCAAACCCATCCTCTGTGTCAGTGTTTCCTTACCTGGTTACGTCTTCCTGTCTCCCCACCCACTGATCTGTATCAGTCTGCTGCTGTCCTGTTTATACGTTCATCTCTCACACTCAGACCCATCCTCTCTCTGACTAACGTTTGTGCATCAAAGCCTCATCACTTTCCGCGCAAACTGTAAGATCTGACGAATAATGAAGAAAAAAAAAAGTTCTGAGTAGAGTGAACTTGTGTCAAAACACAATGGAATAGTAGATCGACCAGATAGCGATAGTTCGATCGCGGTGCTGGTAGATGAATTGTGGTAAAACTGTTGGTAAAAAATACAGCAGTGGTAGTTGTAGGTATTTAATTCAACATCCTACTGTCCCCTGTGTTGTTGACTTATATCTAATGCAGGGGCCAAATTCTACAGCACAACATATTATTATTCTGTACTTGGTTCAGGTGAATCTGTATTACATTATATACTGACCTTAGTCCAGTAACCTCCTTAGTCCCAATCTAAGGGTTGAGTTCTGGTATTAACGAGGTACTATGAACATCTGAAATATAACAAGAAACTACAGTGCTTTTCAGAAGGTCACAAGTATGAACATTTTTAAGAATCCTTTATATTTTATTGCGCTGACAATCTGAACGTAACTCCAGCCGACCAACAAATAAAGTGAAAACTACAATATCTTTCTCTCCAATGTGAAGTAGCAACAGTTAAGTGCAGCATATGACTAAATATGCAGATTTCAGTTTTATATGCCGAGAGATTTACATCGCATGACCAGCACAACGGTGTGTTTCATTTCTGGATAATCAAATCTCACAGTCTCGCTTCTTCATTCATGTCTTCTGTGCATTGTTTCTCTCGCACGAGATGCTGCTGCTGATTTGTTCAATTGTCATTTTTCAATTTGAGCTGCACAGACAAAACTTAAATCCCCTTTATCGTTTGGAAATTTGAGTTAACTTTCCCTTTAATATGAACATGGAAACAAGGGTTCACAAAAACACACTTTTTCGTTTCTCAGTTGCATCTTTTATTCTTTCAGTCTCTCGATAGTTACATACTGTAGCTCTGCAGTGAAGCTTTTTTGCCAGAATTGCTTGAAATTTGAAGCTGCAGTCACATCTGTAGTTAGATCAATACCCAGGACTATTATCAATTATTATTTATTGGGTGGCATGATAACTCAGTGGGTAGAGCAGTCGTCTTCAAACCCAAGGGTGAGCGTGTTCGATTCCCAGTCCCACCAGGTTACATGTCGAGGTGTCCTTGGACAAGACACCGATACCCTGTAGTAGTGCAGACACGGGTCTAGCAGCTGTCCAAACAACAATTTCCCCACGGGGATTAATATAGTATTCATTTACTATTATTACTAAATTGTTGTGCGACACCAAATATAATCAAAATATGGCATATAAGGCTCTTCTGCAAAGACACAGAAGAAGAGACAACAAAAACACCTTTTTGTCCCATTGAAAAGAAGCATAAGAACGATCAGATCTTTACTCAGGGTTTTGAAAGCTTCTTTTCAGTTGTGTGACTGTGGACATTTGCAGTCTTCAAATTCATATATATATTATAGCTATAGCTATATTTCCTTTACACATATGATATAAAAGCCATTGTACAGTCATTTCGCTAAAGCATTTGTATTTCAACTATTTTTTTTTCCAACTTGAGTTATTTTTAAACAACTTTACTTGGCAATCAGATACACTCAAAGAGAGAGTACCAGCATATTGGAAAAAGCGAATAATTTTCATTTGATTTGTAAGTTTAGCATTTTTGATTATTGACAAAAGACTGTTTCAAATCTCACTGCTGATGAACGTCAAATTGGATTTGCCTTCCTCCTCATGTTGTACACGTGCCACAGTAAAAGTCTTCTTTAAAAACACTCACTATACAGACATAACACCCAAAAACACACACTGGCACATGCATACACGGACTCACTCAGTGTGTGAAAGTAAAACTATACAAAAGGAAATGGTGCATTTAATGTCTCACACTATTTATCACTGTCATTCTCCTTCTGCATTCAAACAGTAGTGAAACATTCAGATGAGCGTTAAGCTGATTCCACACATGCATGAGTTAATAAAAGCCTCAGATCTGTCGTGTGTGTCACAGTACATATCTCACCTGGTTCTGTTACATGTAGGAAACTACAGTCGGGGCTATATTTAGCCATCAGTATCTGATAATAGATCATGATTTATAGGGGATCTTCCCCTAGTAACAATTTCCAGCAGTATCCTTATACACTGTATGTTTCACTATAGTGACACTAAAGTGTCCAAGGTAATGACTAAATATGCCCCAAAACACACATAAATATGAGGTATCTGAACATGTTCATTATTTATTCTAGTACTCCGCTCCACCATTCAAAAGTTTGATGACATGTTTACCATTTCCAGATATTTCTTAGTAGTTTGTGTAATAGTGCTGAATCTTTCTATTATATTTGCTTTGCTCTTTGTTCATCAGCGCTAACTTTTACAGGCTCAAAAATAGGTTTTGCTATATACATCAAGCACCTTGGTGATGTCGCTTCAGCAGCTATATTTAATAGTTTTTTTTCCTGCAATATCCTGTTGAATCACACCATGTTTTATTTTGGCACTCAATGGCTAACTCACATTATCTAATTACCTTTGTGACGGTATTCATTTATTCTGCTCCTCAACCATGCAGCTCTGCTCAAACAATATCAGGTCTTCTCACTATTCGAAGCACTACTGCTGAAAGCAAAACGAGTTAACAGCTCCTCTGTATGACACAATGGTGTCGTTTAGAAAATGGCAAAGGCAATGTCACACTGTGTTCACTGCGACAGACAGAAACTATGGCTATATTTAAAACTGAAAACTAGTAGTGCAACACACCCTCTGACACAAATATGCCCATGAAGCACCACTGAAAAAACGTATAACCCTCAAGCAGAATCTATTGGTGTGCAATGCATTTCAAATGCGATGCAGTTGCCTATTCTAGGATGCATATCTCTGGCTTTGGGGAAGTGCAATTTTTCCTTTCTTAAATCTGGTACTATAATTGTCCTAGCAGTGGTGTAGCCCTGGGTATACGTAGGTATACGCTGCGGACCTACTTCTTGTTCTGTCAAAACCACTTCTTCATCAACCCTGACACACTGACCCACTGATGTGCTGAACGCCAGTTTTTTCTGCCTTTACTGGTCGATGTGCAGCTATGAGGTCGCTCTCGGTGGAGCTTTATTTTCTGCTTTGTTGTGGCCTGACTTAGAAACCATAACATATTTATCACTATCCGTATCCATAAAGACATGAATAAGAAAACGTGAGAAGTGGCCGGTGCTGTGTGACTGCAGCAGCAGTGAAGCACGGAGAGAGAGCGTTTACTAACCAAACCTCTTTGTTCTAACAACACGGCAGCTGAAGCTGGTGATCGACTTGAATGGTTGCAGTCAGTGATCAGTCACAGCCTTAAACCTAATTCAATCACATAAGTAGAAGATTATAAAGAACCGGTACAGCACCACTAAACCACTGGATGCTAGTAAATTATGTAGTTAGTAATGAAATGTATTTTACCGTACATTTATTGCAACATTGTCCTCTAGGTGAGTCAGAAAGTGCAATATGCAACAACAATTGATACAATGGACAAAGTGTTATGAATCCTGATCATTCACAGCAGATAATATACCTGAATAGGCTCATAGAATATTCTTCTTATGACAGACTAACAAAATCAAGTTATTTAGAGGCACGACTCTGCTGCTCCAGCTAATGTTTTAGTTATTTCTGAGTAACCTTTTTATCTTATACTTTGCTAAATAGGTTAAGGTTTATTGATAATTTAAGGTTTGCCCATAATTTAACCCTTTATTATACAGGTCTAAAACAATCTCTGAATCCGCAAATATAAGGCCATAAAATGACATCAAGCTTTACAGTCTCAAGCTCATCATTATCAAAATAACGTTTGAAGCTTGTGATGTATCCGTGTCAGGTCAAACTACCACCACTCGACCGCTACTAACTATTGTGGGTTTGTTGAGAGATTGTAAATTTGATTTAGAGTATTTCTTTTGTGCAGCTGTAATGACAGTTTATTTAATTGTGAAACATTATTGTAAGATATAACTGTTTGTTGTTGAGTGATGAGTGATAAAGACATGCTATGTTCTTCTCTAGAACGATTTCTTCCCTAGAGAGAAATCTGGTTTAGTTTCAGTGAATGTACGATACCAAACTTCCTAAATTGTCACATGATAATCCATTTCAAGATTCTCAAGATTTCTCAACTACAGCTGTCCAACTATGAAATGCCATTTCCCCTCTGCAGGGCAGTGACATCGTCATGTGATGACAGAAATCCAGCTCTGCTACTCAATTAGTCTCGATGCAAAGTCACCTCAAGACCAAAGCTGACCTGCCGGAATATCACAAAAACAATCAGTGAATGGAGAGAATGATATGTAAACATAATGTTTCCATACTGTGGATACAGATGTATATTGCATTGGTGTGATGTTGTAGCTGGATGCAGCGGTGGTTGCATGACCACAGCCTCCCTTACTGCTGTGGTAAGGAGGTGTCAAGATCTTCCAGTGCTGGAGGAAGAGGGTGGAGATGCTGAAGACTTGTCATGGTCACTCTCATCGGAGGACACGGGTACGACAGAGTTACTACGAGAGATGAAAAATAGAAAGACGGGATAGAAAGGTTTTGGATGTACAAGAACAATCTAATAACTAAACAGCAGAAATCTTAGACATTTTTTATTATAGCTCAGCCTGTGGGCTCCTATTACAGGAGGCTGGGGCATTAACTAAAGGATGACAACACAGAAAAACATGCTTTCACAGATGTAACAATTGCCGACATGTACTGTAAACCTAAAATGTGTAAACCTGTAAAATAAGGTGTTAACACAACAACACAATTGACAGTCAATACTTTCAGGTAGATGATGTAGACTGGAAGCAAGTGTGTGCATGTGCCTTACTTGTCTCCGCTCTGCGTGATGAGTCTCCTGCAGGTCTCCATCTGAACGTCCAGGCCTCTCTTCATAGAGCACATCTCCATGTACTCATGCAGGTGTCGGTTCATGTCACTCTTGGCTGTGGCCAGTTCCAGCTAGAGTGAAGACGACAGTCCGAATGATTAACGATCGAACAACTGAATTAAATGCAGCTGAATGAGATTTCAGCAAGGAGAAATAGCTTAAAGGCTCACAGCACAAATACAGAATTAACTCAAGCTAGACTGTGTCTTACTAAAGGACTAAAACATCAAAAACCAAAACATAAATTAGTTAATAAATGTAAAGATGCAGGAGGTGGTATATCATGCTAATTATTACATGCTTATATCTGAATAACTAATATAAAGAACACAAAAATAAGGAATAAAATAAAACAAATCAAAGTATATGAGGAAACCAACTTGACATTTTACAAAGAGAACAATATTAAACAGGCGTCTGACCTCAATCTGGTCAATTGTCTCTTGGTATTCCTTCTCTCTGGACTTGAAGAGACACTCTGTGTCGTTAATCACCTTTTCGAGACAGTCCTCCTGGAAGACAGAGACAAACAGGGAGTAAGAGGGAGTGAGAGAATTTGCAGGTGTCATCAGCAGTTAGAATCATATACAATCAATACATAACCCTGTTCCAACCTTTCTCTGGCTAAAAACACACTTTACTTAGCAGTCACCAACATCGTCTAACCAAACACAAAGTAAATGACACTGCTGTTAGGACGGTTAATACTCACATCAGCTCAAATTTCCCTGACTAATGCAGCACCTCGCCTCAGAGGCGCAGCAGACTGTACCAGTGCCGCGCCGACAGCGAATGAAAACAAATATCGGCAATCCATTTCTTTCAAACAAACACACTGTACACCAACCCCGGTGCAATACAGCATTCGTCTGTGTGTAGTATTTCATCCAGCATATCCAGATAAGGTTAGCAGACGGAGAAGCGAGAGATGCAGCTGAATCAATCATCAGTCACTGCCTGAGAGCTCAACCTGCTGCTTCCTACATCCGCTTAACTCACGACACAAACTGAACTAACAATTTCAACAAAGATCATGGAGCTGCCTGAAAGATGACAAGGATAAAAAAAGATGCAGATCCTGACCAAGACATCCTCAAAAACTCAGCATAAACCCAAGCCTTGATTTGTTGGGTTAGTAAACTTGACACTAAAAACAGAGCCAACAATCCCATTGACATTACGTATGTGGGCAAGACCCACCTCTCCTGGTGGGTGGGTGGGGTCAGGCGGTAGAGGGCACCCTGGGAAGTCCTCCCACAAAAGCAGGGTCTCTTCAGTCTCCTCCCAGGCCAGACTGTCACAATCATCCTCAAACTCACATTCACGTCTAGAATAATAACACACACGTAATTAGTGGAAGTGCAGGACAGAAGTGCAGGTCGTCGGTCATCGTATTTCAAAAATCCGACCACTCACAGCTGGTTTAACATCCTCTGCATTTCCTCATTGATTTGATTGGCTGACGAGCCGCAGTGTTCTTCATCTTTGACCACGACTCCTTCACTTTCAGAGGTGCTGACAGGTTCGTCGCTCTCAGTAAAAGGCAGAGGAGTTTGTTTGCGCCGGCAGTTTAGTGATGATTGGTTGTTAGGAACCTGCAGAGACACATTCAGGATTTGCCTTAGAAGTTTCGACAGCCTTAATTAATATACAAGTAAAAGTACATTTGATAAGACACTGAAGTGAAAACAACTAAAAAGAACCAGAGATAAGAACATTGACTGATCAGGTAATTCTTTGGTACCTGGTACATCTGGATCACGTCTTCACAGTTCCTCTGCTGAGCTACGTCACACAGACGAGCAGTGATATCGATCCTGCGGCAGATGTCCATGTCCACCTTCATGGCTTTTTCTTGAATTTTACTGTCCAATTCTGACAAGTTCTACAAAGAGGATTGAGAAAACTTACTGGAAAAACCATTAGTGAATCGCTACCACTTTATAATGCAGGACCTTGTATAAAGGGTTTCTCATTTTAAAACACTGGCTTTCTTAACTGCTAATACATGACATACTTCATAAATAAATAAGAGTCTATGAAGACCACTGTTTTTAAGTGTGCAGTTGTTAATTCCTCAATAAACAGGCACAGCCTTCTTTTTCTGGCAGTAAGCCCTATTAAGCCTGAAGTTATAGTTAATGCTGTTAAGTCATTAGCAAATGTCTTTTGAAATTGCTCATACTGTTAAAATGTTGGTGGAGCAGTATCTACAGTACTGTGCAAGTCTTAGGCTACCATTATATATGCCGTACTACTATGACCATATATATACATTTATTATGTAAAAATAGAGAACACGCACTGTAATAAAAAAAAAAAACACAAATAACTTAAAAACTGTCGCCACAAATATTGAGTGTGATCTCTGTAGCGGAATCTGGAGAGATCGAGGACAAACATAGGACTGGAAGAGCTGTAATAATCAAATTAGAGGGTTCTCAAAGTTTCTTCTTTGAGACATCAGAAAATGTCCAGCAAGGACCAGCCTGGCAGCGACATCTGGATGCCAAGTTGATCCTTGTATAGCCTGAAAAAAACTGTCAAGAAACAACTTTTTGTGTTTCTAGTTGTTCTAATCTACGAACTGAGAAATAAATACATATGGATACAATAGAACTGGTAAAAAGACTTTTGCACAGTAGTGTATGATGAAGTAATAAAGTTAAATGAAGACAAAGTGTCAGGCTGGAGGAGAAAATAAATGAACCCACAGGAGAAATATTTCACAACCTGCTAAAACAACACTTATTTCTAGTCACTTATCTTTAGGAGAAATAATACGTTTTACACTGAAGCCATTAATCACCTTCAGAAACTGTTTATAAAGTGAGTCATTTATAAAACGGTACCATAAACTAATTTACTGTGTTTTCCATATATAACGGCCTGCAAACTGTTAATAGCAACCAGTGTGACTGAAACATGCACTCTGCTCACATTGCTCATGAGGCCTTTGAAGAGAACCAGCTCTGCCTTCAGCTGCTGAACTCTCAGAGCCAGCTCATCCTGGCAACCTTCACTCTCTTGCAGATCCTGCACACATGAAAGAAGCCATAAAGAACACACACGTAAGCACTGAGCACAAACACGCTCAGAACCGCAGAAATGTTTTGCCACAGCTGTGCCGTTACTGGAAATGACACTGTAGGCACATGAGAGTATTCTACAAAATAAAAGTCTTCATCTGCAGTCTAAATTCTGAATGCATATTATACCCTGGAGAGCTCTGGTTGAAACACCCTATCAACCATACTACCACTAATACTCGTTAGTCCCGTTGACCGATTGATATGACCAATATGGATCCGAGCGACACTGTACAGTTTCCCACGCTGTTTTGCAGCTTGCAGTGTACTGATGATTGAAGTGAGGGGATGAGGTGCTGCTTACTCAACAGGTTCAGGTACAGATTTCCAGCAATGGTATAGGTTATCTCAAACATACACGTATGTGCACACACACATGCAAAGACCTGACTACCCACACAGGAAATCCACCCAACCACTGCGTTTATAAAAACACAATGCAGGAAACACAAATATGGCAACAACATTCACAGCAGGTACAAAAGATAAAAATGTGTGTCTGTTAACTGTTTTTTAACACAACTAGGACACTCATTTTAATTAGTGGATGGTCATTTGGTAAAGAAAAAAAATCTAGGAAAGAGGAATGAGTCAGAACTGGAACTGGCTGTGACACATGCTGCACAAAGGGTATGTGTTCCAGCAAAGACAGCTAATTTCTCCTTAGTATGAGACAAGGTAAAATCATCTCAGCGGCTTCATCACCAACACATATTTCCTTCTACTTGGTTGGTTTCATCAATCGTCATGTACTATTATTTTCCTCCTTTAGTTTAAGTGTCCCACCCAACAACTGACTGTATATTTTCATTGTCACATATAGTTTTTAAAAAAGTTTTATGTTTCCAGGACGTAAATATGCTTTCCAGCATATCACAGCGCTCTAATGCTTGGCACGTCTAAACAAACACTTAAACAGAGGACCACATAACGTTACCTCCTGCAGATCCACAATCTTTTGTTGCAAATCCATCCTCATTGTGTATTCTTCTTCCCACCTAAGAGACATGGAGATAAAGAAATTACTCATTGCAATTGGTGTTCAATTAAAGTAGACAAACAACATTTTTAATTATCATGTGGCATCTGACTGAATATTTAACTTCACATAAACATGGATGAAGATATGAGTGGCTTTATTATTTTTTAGGAGAATATATTAAGCATTTTTGTATTGCTAGTTCCAGTTTCACTGAAAAGTTCATGGGATTTTAAGCTGTGGTTTGTAGATGTTAGGAAATAGGGTGGGGCTGATAACTGATGAATTGCTTATATGACAAATTGTTCATTACCATGATGCAGCTCAGAAGACTGGTCCATGAATCTGAACTTTAATCAATTTGAAAGCCTGGGAAAAGGCTTGTATGTTATGTCAGATTCTGTGACTTGGGAAAATCCACTCACTGCAGTCTGCAGCTTCTTAAATAAATGCTGTTTGAGATGCAGAATTCTGCGGCACACCGAGACCTTTAGGGAATACTAAATCTGAAAGAAACTGAGTCATGAAACAGGAGTTGTTGTTGTCGTAAGGACGCTTGTTTGATCAGTAAGGTGAGAGCGCGCATGAAGTCGAGAAGTGCTCCCTTCTGCAAATCAAGCCCCTATACAGCAGCTTGCAGGGCATGCTGCATTGCAGATACAGTGTGGAGTGTAGAGAGGGGGATGCGCAGTGGAAAAGAAGAGCGGCAGAGAGCAAGCGCTAGGTGTGTGGGACACTTTTGGTTTTACGTGAGAAATAGGCTGTGGGGGGGGGGTAAATGAGGAGGAGTAGGGAGTTGTCTTTAAGCTGATAGGTGAGTCAAACAGACATGTTAGTATTAAATCAGGAAAAGATTTCTCTGCTGATAAATGAAAAGATTTTTTTTCAGGGAGAGACAAGGGTTGAGTTTCACTGTGAAAAGAGGCCTTAATGTCCCCATTGTCCTGAGGAAAGGTCACACCTACAGATGACCTATAAGATGACGGAGACTAAGACACAGCCAAAGTCCTTACGGAAAACTCAGGTGAACGGAAACTGATTTGAGCCGAAAACAGTTGTTCACAGATATACTGAGGTTACTAAATGATGCAGCCTCACAAACTCGCTGAACACATGTGTGATGTCACACAGTCTTTCAGTGAGGATCCCCTCACTCACAAAGAGCCCACTGTGATCAGACGCCTCTGTGAGGCATTCATGGGTGCTCACTGAACATAATGTAAGGAGATGGGGCCTACAGCCGTTCACTTACCACAAATAAGTGAACAAATAGTATATAGTATATAAGTGACAAATACCACATGATCAATAATGGACAAATAGCCTTTAAATTCAAAACAGAATTTACAAGATGTTTTCTGTAATAACTCCCTAAAACACTGTTCACAATGTCCCATTGCAGTGACTTTGAACAATTACATCATCATCTACCTGTAACGACAGGGGGGGGGGGTACCTTTGATCATAAAAAAGATCAAAGGTACCCTTAAATAATTATCCAAAAACAACAACAATCAGATTATAAAATAAACTGATTGCTACATTTGAGAAAATAATCACCGTGGGCGCTGCTGCATCCAGCGGCTTCTCTCAGTATTCATAGTGCTCTATCTACTGAACGACCTCCAGGATTTTCCTGCTGGTAACATCAGAGACTGTTTTGTTTCACACAATACAGTGTTGTACAGATAACATAAGCTTAATTAAGGAATGCTTTTCCTCCACATTCTTAGCAACTATGCCGCACATGGTGATCCAACTTTCCAGGGAGGTTTATGAGCTCTAATTCTAACACGTCCCCACTAAACTTTGACCTTCACTCTTCTTTATATTTAGCCTCTGACGTGTTAATATTTGAGGGGTATTTCAGGCAGTAGCACCTGCTTCTGTGGTCAGACACAAAGTGGATGCAGAGTCAGACTGGAGGTGATGGATGGGGCAGCTTTGTGCTAACTCTGCTCCTGGTGGAGGCAGCTGCTGTGCAGCTGCTTTGCATCTCTGCTTACTTAAGAAAACTACAGCACATGCTTAGAAGACACTACAGGCCTGTTAAAAGTGCTATAAATATGCTTTACTCAATTTACCTGCGTTTATACTCATCTCTCTCCCTCTTCACCTTGGCCAGGACATTATAAAGAGCTCTTATCTCAGGTGTGATGGTGTCAATCTGGACCCCAACTCCGTCTGGATGTACCCAGGACACTCCTGGGCTGGTCACACGCTCTGCTCCGGAGCCAAACTTCCGGGTGTGGTTGTAGGACCAGATTGTGCCCGGAAGGAACCGTGGAGGAAGGTTGGTGGCGCTTGTGCTGGTGTTGTGGACAGTTTTGGAGCCAGAGACAGGGGAGTCCACACAGGGAGAGGACTGGGTGATAGTGATCGCAGGGTGACATGTTTGGGTTGAACTGGTGTTTTCTGCAGCTGCAGGTGGCAGGGTGGAAGTGAGCGGTGGTGTGAACAGTGTTGTGGGCCTCCTGGCTGAATTGTTTGTGTTGTGGAAAGGGAGGGAGCCAGGCCTGAGTGGTATAGTCCCAACAAATCCAGTCTGCACACCCGCTTCCTGGGTATGCCCCCTATTTTCACAACAAGCGCCATGACTGCTTTTGTTGCCCTCCAGCGCCTGCTGCAGCTGCTTCTCCAGAATCTTGTTTCTGCGCTCTAATTCGTGCACTTTGGCCAAAAAGCATCTGAAGCGCAGATTGAGAGTTTTGAGGACGCTGATGTTGGATCCTAGATCGTTTCTGAGAGCCATGGCTGCAGGTGGATGCGGCACAGCGCGGTGCTGGTAGAGGCTGCTGTGATTGTGGTGAATGTACAGGGAGGTCTGTGAGGGTGCGGTGAAGTCAGGCCCCGGCTGATCAGGCCCAAAGCCAGGCTGATCACCCTGCAGGAAAGACGCCGGGTCCGGTCCACCGAAGACGTCGACGGGCAGGAGGCCTGAGGGAGAGTCCAGGTGTCCGGGTGTTTGGCTCGGCTGGGGATTCTGTTGGAGATGCGTATTGGCCCCCAACAAAGGATTCATGCTATGGTATGGAAAACTAAAGCGCTGCAGATCTGGCATGAACACGGACAGGAATAGTCTTGCTACAACAGAATTTAATGTCTGAATAAATTAAAAACAGCTATTAAACGTACCGGAGACGCGCGCGCGCGACAAACGCCAGTATTCGCCTGATTATGTAAGTCTCTCTAATTAAGAATATCCTTACAGCTCAGAGGTCTTCACGTCGGCTGAGAGACTAGTGTCCTCTGTCCGCAACAAAACATCCACAAGCGGCTCCAAATAGACTGCGAGGAAGGGATCAGAGTGCGACAACGCTGGGTCTGCGCCGCGGTGAGATGTTTCGCAAAACGACGCAAATAAACGCAGAAAAAAGAAAGAATGAAGAACAGTAATCCAGCGGCAACGCGTCACTGAAGTTCTGGCGACAAGATGCGACCGCAGGGAAGAGCAAGTGCTGCGGGATTGGAAGAGCCCGGTTACCGTAAAGACGCGAACGGAGGAGCACCGATGCATTAACTGTTTGTTTTCTGTGGGACACAAAACTCAGGATGCGCGATTACCGCGTGGTTTACTTATTGTCTACTTGCTGCTCAAACAACAATTCAGGGTAAACTGGTCGGATAAAGAGCACATGATAAACACAATCATTTTTATTTAGTCTACTGTTTAAGAAACACCTTTACATAACATAAAAGAAGGCCACAGAAAATAAAAACCACCTCACAGACCAACACACGTACTGGTAACTGTTGCATCTTCTTATAGTTGTTTGTTAATAAAATTGTGGGGATTCAATTAAAAAATCTGGGGCTTACGTTGAGAATTTGTGAAAACTACAATCAAAAACAAAGATCATTGCCCGTTAGCTCTTAAACATCTTTATGACGAGACAAAAAAGTGTGTAAATCATATTTTTTGTTGTTTTTAAGCAGTGGTGGTTGTGGATGTGGACACATTAACATCTCCTCCTGTCTTTCTCTGTTTTACTAATACATACAGTTTCTTTCTTACAGTACACACAAAGGTTAAGTCCAGACTATCAGCCACCATTAAAATATTTTCTACAGAAGCATTTGTTTTACACTAATACTGCACCCTCTGTTCTCCTGTTTCTTCAGATTCCTGTGTTTGCTTCCACAGACAAGAACGTAGGATTGGCCTTTGTCCTCCTCCAGCTCTGGCAGTAAGAAACACTGATGCCCTTTGAAGGTAAGATAATGTATAGAATATGTTAAACCATGGTCCCACAGTGTTTTGTGCAAATATATCCAACAAGTCTAGAGAAAGTAAAGAATCTAAGGATTCAAATTCAACTTTATTTACAAATCACCACCAAAATCATTTCAAGGCACAAAGGTGAAGACTTTAGAAAATGATTGTAATCAAATTAAGAAATTACGTTTTTGTTCACACAAGCTTTCCCTTCTCCTCTGCGGCTTCTTTCGCCCAAGCACCATCACATTGATGTCGTTCCTGAATTCCCTGTTCATTACCTGGTAGATTAAGGGGTTAATCATGCAGTGGGACTTGGCAAGCATGGCAGGGAGCAAAGTGGCAACAGGTGGCAGACAGGAGAGAGAGTGGCAGCCCCTGGTTATTGAATCGGCTTCTTTGCCCAGTGTGAAGCTAAATGTGGTGTCATTCAGGCCTGAGGTGAGATTCATGGCAACAACACTTCCCCCGTTCTTGTTTTAGATGGAGTAAATATGTCTGTACGATTCAGTAGCAGTCCAGTTGAGCAACAAGGAGATGTCTATGGTCTTTGCAGAACTTGGAGAGATCCACATCATGGCACTGGACTCCCCCTTAGCATTTTGTAAAGGGCTTTCTCCCTCTAGGTTATCTTCGGGGACGAGGGCAGAAATTAGCCACACAGTGGCGTACGGCATCCAGGCCAGAAGGAAGGTGGCACACATCACTGCAGCAATCTGAAACAAACATATGGGTTATTTCTTCTTCAAAATGAAAATGGAAGTATTACCAGGCTTTACCTTTGCTAGTCTCAGGTCCTTTCTGGCACGAGTGACAGAGGAGGACGATATCGATACTACGGTGCGATAAGATGTGTAGACCTGAACACAGAATCAACACAGTCAATGTTACTGTTTGTATCTTCAACTCTCAACAGTTATGCTTTATTCCTGGAGTGAAAAAAACAAACTCCCTGTACATAGCACATGTATACTATGTAAAATCTGAATCTGTATATTTTTACTGAAGCTCCTCCACGGAAGATTATAGGTCTTTGTGGTGGAAATGAGAACAAGTGACTCAGGTCTTCTTTGCTGCATCTGGAAGTCACATCCATGACATCAATTTATTATGTTGTACTTTTTAACTATTGCATGTCTGTCTGTGGTGTAAGACATATTCCTGATCTGCTGTTTGTCCCAAGGTTTCTTAAGTGTTCAGGATCATATAATTAAATATGGTGCATACTTTTGACAAAATCAAATTTAAAAAAATGACAAAACAGAAACAGATTCAGATCCTCTAGACTGTGCCATGTAAGAACAGCTGCACTCACCGTCAATAGGATGGCCACATACGAAGTGATGATGGCGAGTGTAGGAAATCCGAAGCATAATATTAGGATGAGGAAGATGTAGATCCTGTCATTCAGAGATGACCTAATTCTCCACCTTGAATTAGTGACACAAGCAGACTGGTTATCACTCACATGTTTGTCTGCAAATACATTTAGAAAACAATCAGATAAGTCACAAACAACACAGATGTCTCCAGACTTTTTGTGCAAATAAACAAGAGGGCATAGAGCAGCACAATATTAAACTAGGGATTACCAGTTGATGGTGCAGCTGGTCCCGTAAGGTTCTGCTTCGTAGCTTCCAAAGCCAAAAGCAGGCAGAGAAGCCCAGAATAATGTGTAAAACCACAGCAGAGCCAGTGACAAATACACATGGCGCCTCTCAACCCACTGACCTAGAGGAAAGAGATGCAGGCTTAAGCATAATATTCTCTTAAACCTTTACTTTATTTTCCTTGAATCATTTAAAAGATTCAATCGACCCTTTTGTTGCCTCAGCCTTTATTCAGTGTCTCTTCAATCAATATTTCTTTGAATCAATATAATAGAAAACAAGGTCTCTTCTACAGACTAAAATGAATATGTTGTGTAACGTTTGGGTAAATGGGAGCATGACCTTGGAAGGAAGTAATGAGTTTGTGTGTGTGAAGTGAATGTGTGAATTGTCTGTGTTGACTGGACATGTTAGGGGGATGTGCTAGAAGCTCTCAGACTTGCCATATCTTAAGCAGCAGATCTTCAGGCAACGATCCAGAGAGATGAGACAGGTGGTGAGCAGGGAGCCGATGCCAAACACAAAGCCCTGGATGCCGTACCAAAGACACCCTGTTTCCCCAAACACCCAGGCATGACACAGGCTGACAGAGGGGGAGAGAGCATTTATCCCCGTACTTGATTGAATTTATTGGTTGATATCGATGAATTATCTACCTGGAAATGATAAAAAAAGGAGCTCCCAAGAGGCTGAAGCCAAAGTCACAGACAGCCAAGTTTATCGTCATGAGCTCTGGAGGCTTGAGCTTCTTCTTCCTACAATAGACCAATAGCACCACACCATTTCCTAGCACTGAAGCAACACCTGGATGAAGAGGTAAAAGTAACACACAGACATTTCAAGGGAGGAAAAAACAAACAAGTGGCGGTAAGAACAGTCACTGTACTTTTTATTCATCCCACTGCAGCAGTTTTTGGCACCAGAGTGGATCATTAGTCATTCATCTATTTTCCTGTCGATCACACAACAGATTGACAGCACATAGTGGAGCATCTGATTACCTGAGGCTTCAACTATTTGATGTGTGAACCAAACAGTGGGGACAATGTATGCTATCCAGAAAACTAGTTTAACATTTAACTGTCAATACCTTCAAATATTTCTTTATTACAGTGTCCACTAAAAGTATGTTAAACCATATTTACCTGTGAAGGTAAGAAAGATGGCGACGGCCAGGTCTGCAAAGGGGGACAGCTGGGAGAGGAACAGTGGCTGGACTGATAAGGGGTCAAACCAGGAGCCCCTGTGTGAGACATTATCCCTCATTGATCTTCTGCACCCACCCACAGCAACAAGGATAACAGTCAGCTGTGTAAGTAGAGAAATGTGAAGCTGCAGGTCGTCGCTGAAAATGTTCTCAGTTTTAATCGTTGCTTTTAATGCACAGACAGACGTCTGTATAGTTGAAAACAGGTGAGAAAGTGAAATAATAAACTTTTAGGTTTTACTGTACTGATATATATTTACAATATAAAACTGCATTTCTGCTGTGAACTCCCCTTTCATGAATCTTTTATCTTTACATAAGTATCTCTTAATATTACCTTTTAATTATAATGCAATCCAGTAAAACTCATCCACTCACTATAACACTAATAAACAAGAATAATAAACAAGTATAAACATGAGATGCTTATGAAAAAAACAAGAATCTACTTACCTTCTTTGTTTGTAAATCCCTTCAGGTGAATCTGACAGATAATCTTTTTTTTTTTTTATTTGAACTTAATCTAAACCCTCACATAGTAAATCCAGGTGACACTTATCTGAAGAGCTGCAGAGAACATTTGCTGCAGACAATCTGCCTTAGAAATGATCAGTGAGGGGAGTGGAGACTGATGAAGAGAGAGAGGGTGGAGAGCAGTGTGTCGTCAGTACTTCCAGCTTCTCACTGTCTATGCTTTTTTATCCAGTTAATCCAGATTATGCAATGTGAATCCACATGTCCATCACTGCTTCATTTGGTATTTTTGTATTTCATAACTTTAATTTTCATTGTCACTGTAAAAGGGACGCAGGACTAACAACTGCAATTTCTCAAATAATCTGAATACAGTATAATCACCTTCAAACAAACCAGATGTCAAGGTATACTACAAGTCTGCGCGCATATATACTGTCAGCCAATTATGTAAAAACATTTGGCCTGTGCAGAGATTTTAGAGAAAAGTAAACAGGTTTCTATGTAAACCTGGCGCCTCATCAGATTTAACCAAAATATATTTTAATACACAGGGGTCCATGTTTGGTGTGGACCAGGTCTGTCCATCATCATCATTGTGATAGTGAGAGAAGTGAGAAAAGAATCCAAGGATCACAACCAAGGCCATCCTGGTAAATCTGGGCCACTTTTCCATATAAGGCACATAAAGGTAGCTTGTACTTTGCAAATGCTCATCTGGACAAAGATAAGACTTCTGGTCTTCTGTGTTGTGGTCAGATGAAACAAAAATGGAATTGTTTGGTCCCAATGATGTTTCCTTCATGTGGTGTAAAAAAGAAGCGTTTAACCCACAGAACACAATCCACACTGTCAAACATGGTGGTGGGAACCTAATGCTTTGGGGGTGTTTTCCTAATCACAGTAAATGGCACTATTAAAAAAAAAAAAACAATACATGATTCTCATCAGGCAGTCTGCCGAGAAACTTGGCCTTGGGCACCAGTGGACATGTCAGCATGACAATGACCCAAAACACAGCGGAAGTGGTGAGGAAATGGTTAGCAGAGAACATTCAGGTTTTGGAGTGGCCCAGCCAGAGTCCTGACTTTAATCCAATTGAGAATCTATGGAGGAAGCTAAAGATCAGGGTGATGGCAAGAAGACCCTCTGACCTAAAAGATTTAGAGCTCATTGCTAAAGATGAATGGGCAAAAATACACATGGGGACATGCAAAAAGCTGGTCTGCAATTATAGGAAGCATTTGAATGCTGCAATAGCCAACAAAGGCTTTTCTATTGATTATTGAGAAGGGTATGAATAATTCTGGACATGACCTTTTGGTCAAATGTAAATAAATGCTGAGAAATGTCCCCCACCCCCCTAACGCCTCTTGTACATCATTATCTGTTGGAAGACACCCATGTCGTTTCCTGTCAAAAAAATAAAATAACTTGCTGGTTGAATAAAAGTAACCAAGTCAAAATTTGCCAGGGGTATCATTAGTTATGGGCTTGACTGTGTGTAAGAAGACCGTTTTCCTCATCCAACGGTCATGTTGGATGAGGCCAACAGTTCACATGCAGAGAAAAAGAGTGAGAAATTTTAAATCTTGAGTTCAGACAAAAAAAAAAAAAAAAAAAAAAAAAGTGGATACAAATGAATGTTTCCAGCAGAGAGCAGCTCGAACAAATGACTTGTTTTACCCCTGTATGATTCCAAAGTTTGTTAGATAACTTGTGTGATGACATAACCAAAGGACAACATTATTCTCACAAACAGAGGACTTTATTCCACTACTGACTGCAGCACTTTAGTACCACAGACAGACTCTCACACAAGAACAGAACAGGGAAACAAATAAAAAAAGAACATAAATTGGTCACCAATTTAGATGTTTTCATTTGTTATGTGGGACCTTTCCTCAGGCGTATCATGGGGGGGGGGGTCTATCAGATGGAACAAGCAGAGCATATAGATCACACAATGTCTCGTTGCAGAAGTACAACTCTGCGTTCAGGAGAATGTGGGTGACGTGGCGTAGTGCAGCGACGGTCTCTGGATTTTACTCTTTGGAAGCCATGTGGGCCATTAGGTCGCAGACACGGTTGCTGTAGCCAAACTCGTTGTCGTACCTGGTTTAGACGCAAGAAAGAAAAGAAAGTTAACATTCACATTTCATAGTAGATGAGGGTTTGGGAGTAGCTCGTGCAGTAGCCGTACCATGAGACCAGCTTGACAAAGTGGTCGTTGAGGGCAATGCCAGCACCAGCATCGAAGATGGAGGAGTGAGAGTCACCGTTGAAGTCTGTGGAGACGACCTGTAAGAGAACAGAGACAAAGTCACAGTAATGCGCAAACCGGTCAGCAAAGACTCCACTAAACACAACTCTGTTAAACATACCTGGTGGTCAGTGTATGCCAGAAAGCCCTTCATGGGTCCTTCAGCTGCAGCCTTCACAACCTTCTTGATGTCTTCGTATTTGGCCTGTGCAGAAGAAAACGGGGTTTGTTTGCATTTAAAACAAATAAAAACAAAATAAATGTACAGATAAAAGTTAATGTAATCGTTTAATACAGTTTTAAAGGTTGTCATTTAAATGTTTTAAACATTGTATTGCCACTTACTGGCTTCTCCAGACGGACTGTCAGGTCTACCACTGACACATTGGGGGTGGGAACACGGAAGGCCATGCCGGTAAGCTTGCTGTAGAATACGGGAAGTCATGGGAATTACTGCAATCCTGTTCACAAGATACAATGCCGTGCATGCACAAGACGTGTTTTGGCACCGACCCATTAAGCTCAGGGATAACTTTGCCGACAGCTTTGGCAGCTCCAGTAGAAGCAGGGATGATGTTCTGGCTGGCGCCACGTCCATCCCTCCACAGCTTGCCAGAGGGGCCGTCCACAGTCTTCTGGGTGGCAGTGATGGCATGAACTGTGCTCTGACAAAGACAAGAGATGAGAGGCTTATTAAATAAAGCTTTCAACTTTGTAATGCTGCGTTAGTGGCTTGGAAATTTAGAATGGAGGCTGCTTGGCATGTCTGACAGATTGTTCCAAGGTGGCGCGTTCCTCACCATAAGGCCCTCAATGATGCCGAAGTTGTCATTGATGACCTTGGCCAGGGGGGCCAGGCAGTTGGTTGTGCAGGAAGCATTGCTATGTAGAATCAATGAGATCAGTCATTTCCATAAGAAACCTTTTTTATTTTCCCTTTTTCATGTTTTCTATTTTAAATTGGCCCAAGACACAGTTTAATTCTTACCTGACAACCTTGAGGGAGTTGTCATACTTCTCATGGTTGACACCCATGACAAACATGGGAGCATCAGCACTGGGGGCAGAGATGATGACTCTCTTGGCACCACCCTTCAAGTGAGTCTGTAGGGTTGCATTGAAATTAATCAACTGTAAGTCACATTTCTATACTACAATTTCAAATGGTAACATAATATATCTAATAGCAATAGACAGGATTACGTACAGAGGCCTTCTCAATGGTGGTGAACACACCAGTTGACTCAACCACATACTCAGCACCAGCCTCACCCCATTTGATGTTGGCAGGGTCTCTCCTGGAAACCAAATTAGAGTGACAATACATCTGTTCCTCCTTCCTTTGTGATCAAAGCATTAAAAGCCTGAATTGAGAAACTCACTCGTGGAAAACAGTGATTTTATGTCCATCAATGACCAGCTTGTCACCTTCAGCCTTCACCTCACCCTTGTAGCGGCCATGGGTGGAGTCATACTGGAACATATAGACCTAAGAGGAGTAGATAATAGTTTAATCAAAAGCGCAAAAGATGGATTGTATTAATCTGACGTTTTATTTTTTAAGCAACCCACCATGTATTCCAGATCAATGAAAGGATCATTGATTGCCACAATCTCCACCTTCTTTGAGCTGAAACCAGCGCGGGTCACTAGACGACCAATGCGGCCAAATCTGAAAAAAGGAACAGGTGCATCAAGTCTGGCCTCTAGGTGGCGGTATGACACCATGAAGCCCTGACTAAACTTGCATGCAGCGATCACAGTCCTGCCTAATGCAGATGTTTAAGTGGACACGTTGAAAAATCATCGTTTCATGAAAGTGGGTTTTTTGACTTCAGCCGAGTATGTCCTCCGTCACATTACTGCAACACCGTTTCTTCTTTGTGTTGGAAACATAAGCCCCCAGGAGATCTGAAACCACAGCTGAAGAAAGGGCAGGGTTCAGGAGGAGGGGCCATGGGTGGTATGCGTTTCGGACCATATGCCTGCTCAGCTCTCATGCTCTCCTCTCTTGGAGGCTAAAGTCGAAACGAATCACTGATGTTGTAATCCTGGTGACGGCAGTGCACTGTTTGATCAGGGGCTAAGTTACTTTTTAACCAAAATCCTGCCAGAGATGCACTCTGTCCTCGCTGGGGGGGGGCAGACAGATAAAGAACGGCTTCATCAGGCAGACTTTCACGTCACATTACGTGTGTTTAGGATACACAGATCCTTTTTCCCCCTTGTGTCACACAAAGAAAAAACAATCCCCTGTTGAATGAACCCCATGTCAAACACACTGCGCACATTGTTATCTGCTGGGGGCCAAAGTTCAAAAATCAAGAAAAACACGAGAACAGCTGGGTGGCCTGGATGCACAGTTCGCTCTGTGCGTCGGTGCATGTCCACCCTTTCAAAACATGTTTTTGTCCTCAGCCGTGTATGGCGTCACTGTTAATCAATCCTGTACAGCCTGCAGTTTGACCTGCTATTGAGACCACAAGGTCGAGAAAGTCGAGGCAAAAGACTCATCTAATAATTAAAGGACATTTAGATAAATAGAGACCGTTATGACCAGCTTGCGTCAGTTTAAGCCATTCTTCTATACAGAAGACGCAAATGCTGTAAAGACAGTCTCAGAATACCAAAATGCAGTTAGCTTTTAACAGCCTTTAGTGACAACACACTCTAGAGCATTGTGCGTCCCCCCCCCCAATTTCACTAGTAGCGACTTGTGGTCATGCATCCATTGCTTTTTAAGTGAAGTCGGTGTTTAGCACAAGCTATTGTTTGTATCTCAGTAAAGAGGAAGGAAGTGCAAATATCTTCATTATATAGAAAACATCCTTCTGTAATGATTTTATTTTAGTGTGAAAATACATTTTACCAAGTAAAAGCAGTGACGGTGGGTCACTCAAGGGCTCCCTGCACAAATAAGAATAAAAAAAAGAAACAAACATGTTCCCTTACCCATTGATTCCAACTTTAACCATTTTGCCTGGGTTGGTCTAGTCCTCTGTAGAACAGAAAGTGATATTACAAAGAATGAGTCGTGTTAAATTCTAAAGCTTTATAAAGACATACATTTAAGGTGCTATTTATATTACCATTCACTACCTTTATTAGTTTGTTGATAAGAAAATAGTACAAAACATGCTGATAAGTTATCAGCAACCAGTCTCAAGACTACAGCTTAACTTTAAAAGCAGACACTTTTATCCAAAGCGACTTACAAGGAGAAGACACAAGCAACCAATCAGCCTGCAGTTGTTCATCCAAGTAACAAAAACCTCTTTAGCATGTAGAAATCAGAACTAAATTAGAGTTTTGCATTTTCACATGGAGCTTAAAACACAAAGCAATAAAACAAAGCACAATGGATTCTACTACAACTTTGTGATCCAATTCGCTCTAAAACAAGTCTCAATCAAGCACATGCACATTGTCCCCAGGTGATTTCAATCTAGACGTTCAATGCAGCCGCCTGCTGCTGCTGAGGCCCTGCAGCGTCCTGTCCCTCTCCAAATGAACCCGCTGAATTGTTGGAGGTATTTACCGTTTGTGAGACTCCTCAGTCTGTCTTGCGACTCCGGGTGTGAGTGGGGAGCAGTAAAGTTAGGCTGTGTTTTTATGACTGACCGGAGTTTTAAACCACACCCCCACTGATGGTCACTGCTTCTGCCCCCACCCCCCTGTGAATGTCAAGGTCATCAGCGTGCAGAGAGACATGCACACAGGCCTCTGCAACTTCACTTCATAGCTAAACCCCTAGAAGCTTTCCCCTTATCATCCCCACTCGTCTGCTAATTATAGGCCTGGTACAAAAGAATATATTGTTTAATGTACTGTAATTTACTTAAGTAACAGTTCCAAGCCTGTCTTGTGTTTCTGTCTTTAACATGCCTCGATATAGCAACAGCAACTTTTTTTTTATTTTGGGTACATTATTTTCAGACTTGTGCACAAAATGGGGGTGTCTGGTAGCAGGTTCAGATAGTGGACTGAAAAGAGAGGGAGGCTTCACACTGACCTTCTCAGTAAATACAGACCCAGAGACACAGAGGGAGCAAACGCAGGATCAAATCTCTGACTTCTGACTCTGACATTTAATGTCCAAAGACCACGACCCTTCACTTTCAGATGCTCACCCCTCTATCTGAATCTCTCCATCCCCTCAGCAGAAGTCAATCGTTGCATGTAGGTCATTCAATATGAACACATGCTCATTACGCATGTGCAACAGGCTTTTTTATTCGCAGCCCATTTAGTGAAATTGTTGCTTTTACTGATTCAGAAAACAAAACCCAGACGTCTAAAGCACTTCATTGAAAGACAGGTAGCTTTGTCTGAACAGAAGCGCTGCACTCAAGCTCCTGGCAATGTGTTACACCGCTGAAAAATTAACTGTCTTCACTTTTGTTCATTGCATTCAAAGAGGACAAGACACAGGCATTCGTTCCTTTATCTTTTTCTTTTTTTGAGTTTATTTTTCACTCATCTGTCTGGCAACAGTGACTCTTTGAAAAGAAAGCACTGCAGGGACAATTATTAAATGTTAAACTAGAATAATGAGCTTGTCAGTTTGATCCAGGGGGCCATTCACATTGAATCATGATGTAAATATACCCCCTGGGTGCATACTGGGCCTCACCAGCAGGCAGTCCTGACAGTGAATTGAAACCTTACCCACAGCACAGCATCTTGTCACTGCAGCAGACCACGGATGTGCAGCACATTATATATCTGACAGTCAGTAACTTGTATTTTCCACATCAGTGGATCATGTGGTTAAACTTATTTTGCAGCAGGCTAATGTCACTTTGCACCAAAACTGGACCGTGCTGGTTTTTTTATGGCTCCTGTCCAGTTGTCTGGGCACAGCTGAACTTCCACAGCCCTGAGTGAATGCATGGCAGTCTTGGCCTTTGCTTTGCAGCTTAAGGTCAAAGAGGGGAAGTAAAGGTCAGGCTAAGATTAGACACTGGCTAGGGAACCAACACTTGGGCCATGCTATACTCTCAGTACTGTTGCTGAGAGTATAGCTTCCTCGTACAAATCACATGTTCTTTCTATAGTACAACTGCCAATCTTTTTTATCCTGAGGAAATGACAGATATCTGGGGTAATTATTATCTGAATTCAGTAAAATGTTAACCATTTAATGGACAAGCAGCATTGTTTTATTTTGTAATAATTTTATTAATTTATCTGTGTTCATTTACATTACTCTGTCTGGTTTACTTTATCAGAATGTGCAGTGATGTCAAAAAATATAGATTACTGTAATTATTAATGTGGTGATATGTGCACCGTCATGTCTGCATGTAAAAGAAAACCTCCTGCTACATTAAAGTCCAGTACGGAGTCCAGAGGACAGCTCTGTGTGGTAACGGACCAACAACAACAGACTGCCACCCAGTGCTGTTGTGGGAACACTGCACCCAAATTCTACGTTGTGTCAATCAATGCAAATATCGCATGAGGTGACATCTTGGATTTGCTTGTGTGTTTGAATGAAAAATATTCAAAGTGAGAAGGAAGAACTAGTTTGCACTAATAAATTACTAAAATCCCTGATCATAACTACCAGCATAAAGCAGAGGCTACAGTTACATTAGCTCACACAAATTTACCTAATCTCTGTGAAAACCTGCCACATGTTATCGTCTGTAATAAACTATTATTACAATAGTTTTCAAGTTTATATTTAAAAAGTCTATAACTTTTTCCGTTATAACTTTCAGTATGTCCATAAAATATACACAGAGATGGCACATTTATATTACGTTCCATTATTTGAGATTTTTGTTGTTCAACGGTAAATAAAGCCTTAAAGTGCAAAATCCGTCAGGAGAATTTGAAGCTCGCATTTGAAGGACAAATTGAGATGACAGTCAGCAGGGAGTAAACATGCTGGGATGAATCTTACAACCATTCAAATTTCTATGAGTAAAAAAAATAACACATCAAATGTCAAATCCATTTATTCATGCAAATCATAGGTAACACAGAAAACAAACCACTGGAAACACAGAGGCTATGTGTTAAGTTCTCCGGATCCGGATCACCGCATCCATTACTTGTGACTTTAAACAACCTCCTGGCCATAAAAGGTGGAAACATTTACGTTTACTTTACGCAGACCAAGCAATAAAGTGCCAAATTACTTCAAACCAAACAATCAAACAGATGTATGTTCTAATATTCAGTTTAATACTTACACATGAAATAAACTACAGCAGCTTTTCTTAAACAAGCACAACAGTATGAAGCGTCTGATCTATGCTGGAGGAAACCACATTAGCACTGCGAGTTTACACCATACTACATATAAACATACGTCACTGCAGGTGAACAGGTCTGCTTATACGCTTTTCTTTATTCTCCTCTAGGAAGGACGTCATCAGTCTTTTTCCTCTCTGTACTAACAGCCCAGTCCACTCATGGACCCGATCCGATCCAGCTTGAGCCCAAAGCAACCCCGGTTCCATCCCCTCCGTGACCGGTCTGGTTCTGCTCGCTTCTGGCTGACCAGGGCGCCCTTCAGGAGGCGCAGCCAGGGGGTCTCAGGCTGTGTTTGTACATCAGCCCATTTGGGGAACTCTGCCGCTTTGACTCCAGAGGAGAAGGTGGACTGCTCCTCTGGTTGGCTGTTCAACAAGTTCTCCAGGTCATCCAGAGTCAAAAGATCATTATAGCGTTCCAGAAACTGCTCCATAAACTGCAGAGGGGAAAAAAAGGGATGAAATTTAATTGTCAGGGAGTGTACGAGGGGGAATAATTTAATTAGAGATACATTTCATTACTCTCCCTTCCTTCTGGTCTGCTCTCATGTATCCACTATTCATCCACTCTGAATTCTCCTTATTGTACTCTTTTTCTTTCTTTTCTATTCTGCGCCCCTCTCCCCTCACTCCCTCAGTACCTGCACAGCATCAGGAGAAGGATGCAAAGCACGAGCCTCCGTGATCTCCAGGGGTGTCAGGAGGAGCAGAGTGGTACAGAGCAGCACAGGACACAGCATGGTCAGAGATGAAGAGCAGCAAAGATGGAGCTGAAAAGTGGAAACACTGGCTGCAAAAAAACAACACATGAGAAATTAAAACGACTTAAGCAAAAGACAGAGATTAAGGCAGTAGTTATATAAAATGATTTATAGTAAGCGAGTAGGAAATTGTGTCATTTTAATAGACAAATCTTTGCAGGCATAATCATTCAGATCTTCAAGATTTAGGCAAATGAAAATGAACGCTTAAGGTTCCCATTTACATGACATTTTAAATCTGGGCTAAAACAATTAAAATTTCAACAGAAATACTTAAAGAGACCATTTAACTGTCTGTCGGCATTCCAGAAATTACTAATATGGTGGTAAAAGTTCATGTGAATTAAGGTTATTTACTCGTAAAAAAATGACACTTAGTTTTGCTGTTCTCAAGCCGTGTACAAATCTCATTTGAAAAATGCATATGCAGCTTGTCGCAGCTGTAACTATTCATAATTTAATAGTTATTTCAACTAACTATTCAAAATAAAATTTAGGATGGAACACACACCTGTTTGTTTTCTCTCGATGCTCTGGGTGTCTTCTGCTCTCACAGGCTCTTCTCCATTTCCCTCACTCGCCGTCTCTCGGCTACCTCTCACTTGTTGGCACCTGCTGGGAGCATCAATATCTCACTCGACTGGCTCCTCCCACTCCTCGCTCTCACTTTGTGATGGAATTGAAAGGATGATTTTCTTCCTCTTGCGCCCGTCCTCTTGGCAGAGGCTGAAGATTGGGGCATTAACCAGGATGCTGCAGAGATTTTGTAGAGCCAGAAACGACCCCCGCCCCCTCGTCTCCTTTTCTTTGGAATGATGTCACTCTAAGAGAAGGGCCGTCATTGCCAAGGTGACCGTGTGGACTCTCCTCTGTGAGCCACACTGATGCTGCACAAATCAAGGTCAGAGGGCAGTGGCCAACTAAAGCCTCGTCAGTGTGCAATGGGACCAGTGAGTTATGAAGTGAACTGGCTGGAAATATTCACAGGTTTTATGTGACGACTTGATCCAAATTATACATTTCCCATGCGGTAACAATGCTCCTGGTGCTTTTTAGCCTCTCTTCTCCCCTTTGGCTCTGTTGTGTTTCCCAGCTTGTAGTGACCTCCCATCTATGTTTGGTAAGTTACAGTCTGTCAGTACCATCTGCTCCCTGTACCCCCTGCCGCCAAATTACAACAGTAGCAGGAGATGCACAATCTAACACACACACCTCAAAGTTCAACAGCCTCTAATTATCTCAAGTACATAAACCTCTGCAATTACAAGAGTGCATCAGCAGGCAGGGGGATTCATATCAACTTCTACTAAATCAATAAATATTTTCTCTAAATCCCTGCGGTGAGAAAGATGCGTATAGACATTATCATGTCCATGCAAACAGAAATTCTCATCTCTACAGCACTGAAGGTATAAACAGGGCACATTTACTCCTATTTGCACACTTAGCACCCACTGAGCCCATTTAAAGTCAGATTGAAACCAATCATATTGTTAGCCTGTTGTTGGCAAAGTGTCTTTACATAACATATCAATCACACATACAGAAATGCACCCATCTCGTCTTTTCGAAGAGGACGTGTGGGAGCAGGAGTAGGCGAAAAGGAGAGATTAGTGACGAGGGGAATGGAGGGAGGGGGCTAAACTAGCACGCATGCGATGTCAGTGAAGAGAGGAGCGCTGTAGGAGGAAAAGTAGGCAGCGGCGAGGAGGAGGATGGGAGGGAGAAAAGCACCAGGCAGAGAGCGGAGGGAGACCTACAAAAGAGATTGATTACAGGAGAACCGAGGCGGCCAACTAGGCAACAGCAAATGTGTCAGACAGAAGGGTAAAAAAAGATTGTAAATAAACATGCAGCCAAGCTCATGGGTGAGGAAAAGAGTGAAAGTGTCTAATAGAAATTTGATATTACACAACAACCAATCCAAAATTCAAGAAAATGAGGTGATGGATGTTCAGTAGTAACGCTGTCTGGACAAGCTGTGACATCCTATTAAACACTGCTGTCCAAACAAAACAAGCAGACACTCAAAGCTGCTTGTAATGATGGTATAAATCTACTTGACATAACCCAGCAGACACCCAATCCTATCAGCCTTTTTGAGTTTTCTTCAGCCTGCAGAATCTGGTGAGTGACGAAGCTCAAACCGAGACAGACAGCCGGTTTATTAAAGACGTCTTTATTCTATTAAATACGTCAGTAGACTAAATAGTAGTTGTTCGGTTATAAGTACAAACATCCTTAAAATTTTACACAATATAAAAGTTAAAATGCATAAAAATTACGTTACATTTCAAATAAAAGCTTAAAACGGACAATAAGATAAAAACAAGGTAAAAGAAGATCAGTTTCTGAGGCGAGTTCGTCTGGATGCCCGGGCGATAGGAGTCGTCACTTTAGGTGTCTCGCTCTCTGCCATCACAGCATCTGAGAAAAAAAAAAAGATTTAATTCGATTTAAGTCTTGATGGGATGAAATATCTCCAGATCTTGGACATGTTCTGCTGCAGGGCACAGCTCATCTTAAAGAAAACCTCAAGTTTGACAGTGTTAAATCTGTGCTTCAGTCCACTGGTTCAAAGAGTCTTACTGAACTAAATTCTATACACAATACCAGCACTGCACAGTGGCTGCACTTACCCTCTTCATCCTCCTCCTCATCACTGCTGAAGGTGATAACGGGTTTCTTTGACTTGCGAGATCTCTGAGGCGTCACAAAACTCTCATCACCAAGGCTGGAAACTGAAGGCTTTGATTGACCTGTCCAATACATCGTGTATTTTTAAACTTTTGTTGTGTCAAAAATCTGAATCATTTCAGCAACCAACAGGTAAAAGGAAAGATGAAGGCTGAAGATCCGAGTACTGACCTCTCCTGGTCTTCAGACGGCCTTTAGTGGGTAAAGGAGTGCGCACAACTGTCTTCACAGTGGAAGCTCCTTCCTTTTGGTTTTCCTCGTCCATCTCAGGGCTTTCTACGTTCTCCAGCCCTCGTGTGTGAACAGCAGTGAGACGCTTTTCAAACTCATCTATCTGAGCCTGGTGAACAAATTTATCACAGGTTACACCAACTACACACACACACACACGCAACCCAGATTGCACATGTTTGGAAACGAGCACATCATACCTTAAACTGTGGTTTGGCCCCACGACGCAGCTTGGCAGAGATGGAGAGCAGAGGCTGGTAGACCCCAGGCTCCGTCAGCTTGTCACTGTAACACTCCCAACACTCTTGCAGCCTCTTAAAACCACGCTCACACATCGACAACAGAGAAAGGGACGTTGCCAAATCACACCACTGACGCTCTGTCCTGGGGGAGAAGTAAAATAAGATTACAAACAAACGCACTGCAAAAACAACATGAATCCTGGATGCTTGACAAAAAAGCTTATTACTCATACGTTGGGCTTTGACGTGGCATTTGGACCAAATCTCATTTTCTAGCTACCTCTTAGACCTAAATCCACTTTGCCATTGTGTAATATAAAATGCCCTTCGTTTGAGCTCGGGGTATGAAGTATGGAGGGAGTATGAGTCAGAGGCAGACTGAGACACGGCCAGGCAAACTGTTCCGTCTACAATTGCCCTCAACTACAGTCATGTCCATAAATATTTAGACATCATCAATTCTGGTTTGGAAATGTTATCTTGGTTCTGTAAACCATTGTAATGGATTTTAAAAAGGAACATTCAAGATGCACTTTTATTTCAAATGCTGTTGCAAACACAATCAAAACGTGTTGTTACAAAATAATTAGGGACCTGAATGTATATAGCACGCAAAACAAATGATGATGATTTCAGTGTGTAGGTAAAAGGTGAAGTTGGTTTAATTGCAGATCCATCTTTACATACTGAAAGCACCACTAATTACACATGCATCCACGCATTTATCTTGCCGAGATGAAATACTGTAGGACAGTAAGCGGTAGCGGCGGGGAGGCATAAAAGACGCAGGTCAGGGGCGTTCGAATGACAAAAGGGAGGTGGAGATGTACTCACTTGGCAGTCCTAAAACGCTGACACAGTTTCTCTACCAGAGACTCGGTCTGCCTTTCTTTTGTGATGTAGGAGAACAGCTGTCTGGAAAAAAACAAACGCGGCATCTTAACAATGATCTCAAAATAGCAAAGCTGTCAAACTTTCTCATCAGCAGTGAGCCTATACAGTCCAGCACAGCAGAGACACGTCCAGACAGATGGGCTGTAGAACTCACTTCATGATGATGTTGAAGTCCGCCGAGCTCATGCCTCTCTCTGGATCAGACAGGCGGCTGATGATGTCTGGTAGAAGGTTGTAGATCGCATTGTCCTGATCGATAACAAAACACGGGAAGAAATCTCAATCATTCACACTTCAGGTAGGTTAGTTGGGGTTCCTGGTGCGTGTGTGCGCGTGTACCTTGGTGGCCAGCTCGTTGAAGAAGTTCAGAGCCAGGCTGGTAATATGTGACTCAGGATCAATTAACAGCACAGCCACCTCACTGACTTGACCTTTGACCTTGAGGACATCCTTTAGCACCAACTGAGTAAGAACTGTCACAGCAGTCTGTCTCACTGAAGGAACCTCATCACTGAGCCTGAAAAAGAAAAGGTTGAAAAGTAACTGACCTGCCTAAAGCATTCTGTGCTGCATGTTGGTCAGCGCAGTAGAGATTAAACATTATTTCACATTTT
>JAUMHF010000008.1:7594320-7635379 GCA_032359275.1 Microctenopoma steveboyesi
AAGTAACTGACCTGCCTAAAGCATTCTGTGCTGCATGTTGGTCAGCGCAGTAGAGATTAAACATTATTTCACATTTTCATAGCTGCAGATAATTTTTTTTTTCCTGAATTGATTTACTCTCAATACGAGGGGTGGAGTCGGCACAACTGCAAATTGATTTTTTTAACGCAAAGCTAGTCCACTCCACATATATCATGCACCTCAGACGCAGTACACTAAGCCGTCTTAATGTGTACAGCTACCTTAGCATTCAATCAGTTCCTAGTTAGCATTACACAGAGCACAAACCAAAATGTTGTTACAAACGATGCTGGAAAATCAAGAGACTGAACAACAATAAAAAAGGTTCATAGCTGGAACTAAGTAGGAGACATTGCCACAAGTAAATCGTAAATTCAAGTACACAGAGCTTCTCTACCTGACCGATACTCAAAGCACTTCCCACTGCTTCCCGCTCAGACTAACAGCAGTTACCACGCAGCTGGCCTGACCCACTGGGAGGTAATTCAGTGTCTCACAAGGACACTGACAGGAGGTGCTGAAAGTCAAATCTGCACAGCAGCCATTCGGCTTAAACTACCTTAAAACCAAGTCTTATATGTATACAATTTTCTATAAAAGAAGGCAATTGCACAACAGACCTGCGATTGTCTACTATGTTCTACTATTTTGTCTCATTGGTTGTTGTAGTGACCAGACCAACTAAGCCTTTCCTTAAACCACTATGTCATATGCAGCAGTAAAACATTTTGCCACGAATGTATTTGTTATTTTACAGCCCTGGTCAATTAAAGTTTCCATAAAGACTTGGAATTAGCCTGAACATTACTGACACCAAACGATTGACACAGCCTCGTCTGAATAAAATGGGAACTGGCGGGCTGTGGCGGGGCCATCTGATAGGATTCTGGGACTAATTTAGAGTTACCCTCACCCAAAAACACAGAACAAAAGAAACTCATTAACCATTTCTTATTTATGCCAGTGCAAGACACCTGGCAGAGGATCAGACACTTGTACATGGCACTTCCACATGCCAGTGCAGGGGCTTACAACAGCAACGAACGGGTAATTAATTCTTAAGGCGCTTATCAGGAGTCTCCAGGACAGCAGCCTCGAGTGCAGTGGAGGTGTTGGTGTGTGGGAGACAATTAGGAAATACCATGAAATACTTATCAGGTAGAGCTGGGAGGGCAATGACTCATAATAAGAACAAAATGTCTTACAAGTCCAAAATACCTCTATATGAGCATTATCAACCATTATAATTAAAAGCGCACTTCATAAAGAAGAACAATTTCAGTTTTCACGTTGGCTATAGGGAAGCAGCGCAACTTTTCTTAGTGGAATAAAGACAGAAACCACAAATTGTTTTTTTTTTTTTAAATGAATACCTAGAGTAGACCTCTCGTAGAAACTATGGCTTTGCATGAAATTATTCCTTCTGCTCACTCAACCGCTCTGTATAATTACAACACACTAGTCATTGGTTCTGGTCACAATTCGAAACACACCAGTAATTAAGCTGTTGGTTCTCTAAAAGTGGCCACGTCTGAAGAGGTCTTAGACTCCACCCTGGTTCACAAGTGAGGGAGGGATTTCTAAAAGCCACAAAGTGCTAGATGGTTTCCATGGAAACCAGAGGTCAGGATACAAGGCAGATAGCAGGACTTGCCAGCATAGATCATCTCAAAGTTTGTTTCTTCCCATTAAAAAGTTGTGATGGAAAGAGTAAACTTTTCCCATCATGTGGCTCAGTGGAGCATCGTGACAGTGGCAACGCTTCGGCGGCTCAGAGGAACAACACGCTGAGAGGAGGTGGTGGGATCTGGGGGATGATAGCTGAAGTGTACAAGCATAAGGGGAATGTTGGCTGAGATGAAACGTCATTTACAGTACACCCACTCAGCTGAGCCGCCAGGTGTAGGTCAGTACTTTGGTGACAAACAATCTACAGAAGCTATGATCATGTAAATCTAATTAAAAAACTGTCAGGCGATAAGCACGAGCTGCTACTATGGCAAATGTAATGTTTCACTAGGTTACCTTGCATAGAGATTCTGTGTCCAGGGCTCTAAAATGTTTGGGAAACGGACAGTGAGGTCTCCAAGGGCAATTATGGCATTGGCCCTGACAACGGGAAAAGCAGAGCGCTCTAGCACCGTGAACATGAGACGGATGTTCTCTTCACACACCGATGGGCTGACAGAGGGGAAAAAAAATAAAAAATACAGCATTAAATGTTTTCTCAGTAATTCAGCTGTTCACATATGTAGGACTGCAACAGTATTTCATGACTCCATATTGGAGTCTCAAACATGTTATTTATTGTTCGGTCTATAAACTTTGAAACAGTAAAGACAACCTGGAACTATTTTTGATATATTTAAGAACGAACATTAACTGCTGCAGATGGAATTATCCAATTGTTTCAGCTCTGGATATATGTATATGGTAAAAGAGCACAGGAAATGAATTTACCTTATCATCATGTACTGAGAGAGTGCCAGACACGCAGCAGTGGTGAGCTGTGGGTGGGAATAGCGTCCTGGAGAACCGCAGACTTTCACCAGCAGGGGAAGGAACGCACACAGCAGGTTCTCCTCTGAGCAGACAGAGAAGGGAGGGGGGGGGGGGGAGATTAAGTAATACATGAAAACTGTCGAGAGACTGTTGTATTAATATCTACATGAGAAATCTTAGTGGAGGATGAAGTGTTGATAATGCATAAGTCTTTGTTGTGTAAGATGAGACTTTAATTACCTGCCATTAATTCTGTTTCGCAGATCTTTCTGATGAGTTCAGCCTCTGTATCTTCAGCAGAGGCACCAATCAAACCAAGCTCCTCCTCCATAACACTCTCATTGGCAGTTTGCTGTAGGAAAAATATAGGTTTTCATAAAAATAATTCATATCTTCATCCCTAAAAAACTTTCCGACTTGTACTGTGAAATAGTTCCCATTCTCATCTGGACCCAAGCTTCCTACACTTCTCTCCAGCTAGTCATTGCTGGATAGTTGATATTGAATTAATCCTTGTTGTGGGGCAGAAAAGATAAAGATTACGTTCTCCTTTTGTTTTCTGTTAGCAGTGATATATGTAATACCAGTCAGACAGTCATTTAACGCTTGGTTATAGTGTAGTCAGTTGTGTAACCAACAGTAAACAGTTGTGCAATCATTGCACAACATTTTCGTCTTGTCCTCTTGAACACCTTCACTGTGTGGCACTCTTAGTTTGAATCTAAACTGAATTGTGCTGCGTGTAACCATCTGTTTCCCAAGAAGAATGTGAAAGTAGAAACCATTGATAGTAATTAGGGAGACATTTATCTCCCCGTTCCCTGATGGGGAGAACAATCATGAGTTGTCACTCATCTGACTGTGCCACCAAAATAAATCTCATCAAGCCACCCTGCTGAGTCTTTCTAATTGTCAAAATGATTTTTACCATGCAGGGGGTTATTTTGGCTTATGTAACATTAAACTATCTGCAGAAAGACTAAAAACCCCATCTGATCAGCTAGTACATGCACTATGAACTGAATTGAATATCGTTTTCATGGCTGATTACTTTCTTTAATCAAACCGTTTAAAGGGATGCAAAATGTCAAGCAAATACTTTCAGAGGCTAAACTTCTTAATTCTGCTCCAATATGTTGTTTAATTTCAAGGGTCCTCCAGTGGATTGCTTTAAAAATTGTGCAGTATACAGGTGCTGTACACATGTCTCTGCCGTCTCGTTACCTTAGCTTTGCTGGATGGGGCTTTTTCTTTCTCCTCCCTCTCCTCCGTCTCTCCTCTCCTCCTCCGCAGCTCAGCGCTCACACTGCGCTCAAGGTGAGACACCTGCCAAAAAGCGACGCAGCCACACAAAGCCAATACTTGTGCCAAACACACGCAGTTCACTGTAAGGAAGACAGATGTTGACGCGTAATTAAAGGCATGTTAACAAAGCTAGGAACTCTGGGACAAGTCACAGCCTCAACGTAGACAGTGTCCATGCGTCTCTATCTCTCTCACACACACACCACTACAAATGTCCCACTCACCTTGTTCACCTTGCTCAGAGGACTCTTGGGATCCATCTTGCATTTGGCCAGCATCCTTGTTGACTTCCCCACCTTCGGCAATTTGATCTAGCAACAGGCGAGCACTGCGCTGTAGCAGGCGGGAGCACAGCTGATCAGGAGATTCAGCCAGGAAGTATATGAGACGAACAGCCTGTTCCATGAAGCTCTGCCAGTAAGGGTCCTCCATCACGACACCTGGAGCAAGTAGATGAAGTCAGAGGATGAAACTATAAGCCATGAAAGCTAGAACAGAAAAACGGAGTACTTCTAACGGAGTACTTCTGAACAAAGGACCTACCTTCTGCGACGGCCTGCGTGAGGCATGTAAAAAGCTGATGGTCCTGGGGCAGTCTGAACGGAGCACCTTTTGATTGCTAGTAGAAATGTTGCAGCACATGATGTTAACAATGTGTAGAACATCTTTATACGTCTTCATTACCTCATCTTATGATCCAACTATTCTAAAATGTCAAAAACCTATTCACAGTGCTAATGTATGAAGCCAACCTGTATTCTCTCCACAATAACTGTGGAGCAGACTTATGACACTTGCCATCAATAGCTTCTTTTCAAATTTAGGAAAGGTCAAGAACGAAACTTGACTACGGTATTCTGGACACATTAGTAAAATCAGAAATCTGTCTGACATGGACCAATTCAGCAAGGCACTGTGGTGACCGCTATGACAACCCATGGTGTAAGTCTTCTTACCCTGACATGGTCAGTGATGCTGCAGATGGTGATTACTGTGTCTCTAGCCAGAAGGAAGTCCTCCGTAACTTTTTCTCCCAGAGCCACAGAACATAGAGTGTCCAGATTGCTGAGGACCACCTCTCTCTCTGCTCTGATACAACATTCACATACATACAACAGAAAGTTTACAAGAGGCATAAAGTGTTTTTTATTCATAAATGAAAACATTATTATGCAAAGTGAAGCACTAAAATCCGTTCTTTATCAGCCTGACTGGTGGGTTCTGGCCTTGCCAGTGTTAGGCGGCTGCCGTAGGATGATGGGTTAGGAGGAGAGCAGAAGACTTAATAGGCTATGAATGTTACCGACAGGATGAAAAGAGGCAACAGTGTGGGTGGACTGCAGATAGTCTCTCTTTACACTCTCGCTTGCTCTTCCCTACAGCAGCGGCAGTCTTTGAGGTAGATTGAGGGGGAACACTAAAATATATATCTTTATATTCAGTGAAATGCACTGGCAGGAAGCCTAGTTATATGGTCGTGACTTTGATTACAATGAAGAGGATATGAGGCTCAGCTGAGTATTCTGACTAATGAGTATCTGCTGAATGTCAAGTAGCTGAGGCAGAACCAAAATGCAAAAAGAAATGCTTTGGTTTGGTGAGAAAGACTGCAGATTTACATGGTAAAAAAAAAATCTCAACGCTAATATATTCAGCTTTATGTTTAAAATCCAGTCTAGAGTTATATAACAAAGCAGGTTCTAAATGAGAAGTTACCTGCAGTAAAGTTAGACCCCATGAGATTTCTCAGCATTAACGAATGACACAAAGGAAAATGCTACACACACACACTGAACACTACTCCTTCTATTACACTACACGAGCAGAATTGGTGAAGCTAAGTCACTTTGGCCTGTCCATCAAAAGCAGAGTGGCACATTTTTGTAGTCCAAAAAAAAAAGAGAAAGAAAGAACTAATTTAGTAGACTTACACTTCCGTCATGACATTGGGTCTTACCGTGCAGCCATGCCCAGCAGTAACACTGCAGCACGCCTGTGTAAACCAGAAGTCTCTCGTTTGCCAGTAAACCTCTCCCATAAGACCTGCACAACGGTGGACTGGAGATTGCTTAAACTGCCAAAGAACTCTTGTACCTGCAGACACATGAACGAAAGGCTACAACTTCCCACATGCTTTATCGTAGGGTATTTCAAGCTAAACTCATGAAAAGCCCTGCAGCAACTAACAGACACAGCCTGTGCTTGTTGAATTGAACATCATAAACATAAATTATTGAGATGCGAGTAATAGAAATTACTTACTATTTCCTCAAGACATTGTATTGTTCCTAGAGATGCATCCACCATCAGCTCAGAGAGACTGTCCACGAGAGTTTGGGCTTTCGTCCTAAAACAACGAGACAGCATAAAACAAAAGCTTTTTCAAGATTTTAGATAACAATTCTTGTTTCACCTTCTTGAATTGCAATACATATTAATATAGCCAAGTAAACCGTTTAACACACCTATTTGTGTCTCCCTGAGGGTTCAGATAAAGGCGTCTGTATGCCTGAACGACAGCATCTTTAATGGCAGCATCAGTTGACCAGACCAGAGGCAACATCTTCCTCACGCCACTGACGGAGTTGGCAACACTGAACTCACAAACCGTCACACAAAACTGCACAGCCTCCTGGACCACTAGAAACACAAACAACACCAACTGTAATGTGTGCAAGTATTTTCTTCTACTAGTGAGTGAATCCATGGAAATACATTTTCCAGGCACTCTGGCAAATGTTGCTTTTTACCTGAAGTGGTTTTCCAGTAGAGCATGGTGTTGATAACAGAAATCGCTCTCTCCACTAGTAAGGAGAACGTTTCAGTGTCTCTGAGGTACTGCACCAACATCTCCTGCTTCTTCAGCTCTCCATCATCCTCCTGTTCATCTTTCTCTTTCTGTGGGGTAGGTGGCAAGTTCTGACTGAGCTCGGCAGTGTCCTCATCAGACCCTAAGGAAAACATTGGGGTTCATGGTAATTAAGTTAAATCATCCCCTTTGCTGTATCCCTTTTGCTGTGGCTGCCCCACTATGATGTTGCCACCATTAAGAAACCAAGCCATTTAATCCTGACTTAGTCTTTCTGGTTTCTGCCACTCTCACAGAACCAGAGTGTAAAAAAACATCTGGAAAAGAGTGAGCTTTCCACTAACGTCTTAAATGTTAGTGGAAACAAAAGAATATAAACCAAGTCAGAAGTTTGTAGTTTAGTATGTGGTGGTCAAGTAGAAGTTTTTTCAAATCTATAATAACTCACCACAGACGGAAATGAGCAGGGAATACCCTGCCAGTAATATATCGCTAACATTCTTCCTTTTGTGACTAGGATTTACAGTTTACAGTTCCCCCCCTTTCTGAATCGCTGAACTCATCTGAACAGGTTAATTTCTTTATGTAAAGACTGAATATGATGCTCTGACAAAGCTGTACACATAGTTCAGCATAGTGTAGGCGGACTTTGTGTCATACTCCAGTGTTATGAAAGGTATTACGAATGAGACATCTGTTTTGAGAAGTGTTTAATGCTCTAAAGTAGACCAAATCAAACTCTGGAAAATATTACAGTACATTTAATGAATCAACACTGTAAAATAATGTGCTATTAATTATTACTGTCACATCAACTGAGCACAGGCCTTACCTTTGAATATCAGAGCCAGTGTAGCCATCAGAGTCTCAGCGTTGAGAGTGGACAAGGAAGCAAACATCTCAGATTCAGGGAAGCAGCTGTGAGCTCTTATACAAAGACGTACAGCATTCCTGCAAATGGGCGGGGACAAGAAATCTCAAACCACTGTGCAACTCGGTCAGTCAACTTCTACCACTGCCAAAATTTGTAATAAGCATCACCTGTATTTGTTGACACGGAGGTACTGAGCAATCTGCACTGCAGTTGCTCTGTCATCCTCTGCCTCCTTTTCGTCTTCCTCATCACTGTTTTCCTCGTCCTCCTGTTGATGCGCCTTCTCTGCTTCATCTGTGGGCTCCAGCTCTGCCCTGACAGTGATGAGAAGCTCAGGCTCCATGGCAGCCCACAGTTCAGATGCTTTAATCACTGCCACTGCCAGGGAGTAATGGAAAAACAAAAATGTCCAGTAAGGATTCCTCAGTTTAAAACTATAGAAGAAAATGTCTAAGGACAGAATCTTTAAGAAAAGAATTCAATCGTCAGTAGTTTGCATGCAGTTAAAAATCAAAAGTGCCACCGCTTGATAAAAATCTGTATTGGTCTCTCTAAAACTAGTGTGAAGTGGCTGAAATAGAAGGCGACAGTGATTCTCATCTACTAGTTAGTAATGTTTGGCCTTATATAGTTTCACAAACGGTCATAACTAATGCTGATATAAGTTGTGCTTTCTCTACCTGGATTGAATTTAGATAGTTTTTCTATATATTTTCCTCACGCCAACATCTGAAACTAGATTACTTTTAGTTCATGAATGAGTCAAACCACACGCACCACAAACACAGGCGTTTGGATGCATTACTTAAAAACCAGGTAAAGAAATTGTAGAAAGTTGATTCTGTTCACCTGGACAAAGTTGTTTGTGGGAGATATATTTCAAGACTCATCAAGTCTATGCCTTAGTCTCAACTGACGGCAGGTTTCCCCAAACCATATAAACAGTCTCTTTGCATAATCACAGAAACTAGGACCATTAACCAACAATGGGCCATGTGGTTAGTGATATGCAAATTGTCCACTGATTAATGGGCGTGTACCATTCACAGAGGATTGGGCAACAGCTCACAGCATGTCAGGATGTGAAAGATATACCCTTAGGCCCCCTCCTCGGTTCAGCGACGGTTGTTCCTTTTTCGCGTAAACAGCCGCCTCGACTCCTCTCGAACAAGCGTTCTTCCCTGTCCAGGATCTGAACCCGGCGAAGTGATCTCTATCCTTTAGATGTAAATAGACTGCAGAGTTCTGGCCTGACGGTGTAGCTCTTCTGTGTTGTGACATATGCTTTGCCAGCGATTGTTTAGTTTGCGTTTCCCGAAGTACAATGCGCTCAATCTTCCTGGCACTTAACTGCATAAACTGTGGTACATCCCGGGATTTGATTTTCACCCAGGAGTCACCTGAAGCAATGGCTCGGTGAAATAGGGAAACCCATGGCACACCCATGAGGTGAGGGTCATCCTGTAATCTCTTACGTACTACCTCCACTGCCTCAGTAACTGGAACACAAAGCGAATAGAGATGCGTCATCAAATGAGACCATCGTTTCTACCGTCATCTCTCACCTTCTCAACAAATGTGGTGTTTTGTCCAGATGAACAGAATCAACTAAAATACAGGCACTTAAAAAAAAAAAACACAAATTCACATATGTGAATTTTGAATCTTTCTGAGTTTGACCCTCAGATTACCAAAGAAAGAACTCATAGCCAACGAGAGAGCTTGGTGAACTTCTTGCCTTTTCCCCACATAAACACAACACGTTGTCAGCGTCACCACAATAATTACTCCACTGTGACTGTAGAAGAATAATTTGGGTTAAGCCAAGTCACTGTAGGCAGGCCCTTACAGCAGAGCAGGAAATCTCCCCTGCACTGCCAAGATTACCTGCCAGTCAAAGGCAAGAAGGACTCTCAGTCAGAAAGCTCGTATTCGCCTTGGTCTCATCATTGGGCAAAATGTGTATCAACCTTAAACACACTGAGATGGATTTGGAGGAGAATAAGAGTTTGTTTACCAGGTGCCTTAGTCTTTAGCTTTTCCTTAATTTCTCTGAGTTTAGCCGTCTCTTTCTCCAATGGTTTCTTCAAGTCTGCACTGCTTAACTGGTGGAAAAAATATTTTGAGTTAGACTGAAATCTGAGCAAACTCCAATTTGGGCCAAAATAATGTCTGAGTAATCCGAGTTACCTTGCAGCTATAGGGGTTGTGTGCAATGAAGGCTGCCAAGAGCTGTATAGCGCTCTTCACCGCATTTATAGATTTGTCCATCAGTCGTCCCACGGCCAGTTCCATCACCTCGCTGTACCTGCAAAGGGGAAGTGCCTAAACACATATGAACAAGCTTCAGTAACCAGAGGGGAGTTTAATGTCATAATTTAACAAATACACTGCCTTTCAAAGAAAACCCACTTTGCTGTTGACGATGCGTGCGTAGACCTGCAACACACGCGCTCTGACGTGGGAGTGTGTATCATGCAGATGTTCCTGAAGTGTGTCAAAGAAGCGATCACGGTCAGCTTTACCAGAATCATCTAGCTTGTCGCCACACAGGACACGCACAAGGATCTCTCCCAGAACCTCACACACAGCAACACGCATAGTGTGGCTCTGGAAAAAGCAAAACATTTGGAATTAGGTTTTATCTGAACATGAAATACAAGGATTTCTTCCACAAACGTTGAGTCCTAAATGAGGAGTCGTGTCTTGTGGTATTTTCCAAGAAACGCACCACAGAAGCAACAAAGCTGGCACGCAGGCAACAAAACTAATTTATGTTCTTTTTGAATGTTGCCCTCAGATTACCAAAGAAGCAACTCACTGCTGACTGAACAGTAAAGAGAGCTTGGTGAACTTCTTGCCTTTCCCACACACACACACACACACGTTGTCAGCGTCACCACAATAATTACTCCACTGTGACTGTAGAAGAATAATTTGGGTTAAGCCAAGTCACTGTAGGCAGGCCCTTACAGCAAAGCAGGAAATCTCCCCTGCACTGCCAAGATTACCTGCCAGTCAAAGGCAAAGAAGAATCCAAGTCTCGTTCAGTAAGCTCGTATTCGCCTTGGTCTCATCACTGGGCAAAATCTCAAAAAGGTTGAGATTGTGCAAGCACTATATTATGTGACACTAAGTACCTGTCTTGCCTGTTCAGATGTTTATTTGTGGAGCACAAAGCATCGCCTGACAGCTGCTATCCAATAAATGTGTATAAATGTTTTTCATCTAATATGTTGATGCTACTGCACACATTACAAACTGAGAAAAACAGCCTTAATAGCAATAAATTACCGCTATGGACCTGACGGCATAGTGCAAAGTCCTCACAAATTGGGCAAAACTGAAATCTCTACACTGGAAGTCCTAAAAACCACAATAAATAGTTGTTTGTGAGGAACAGAGTCTGCAAACCCTTCTTTCTTTGTTAACCATTCTCCTTTACATTATTACGTAGAGCTTTAAATGCACTAGCAATACTGCTGACATTCTCGTGACCTAAGGACTAGTTAATCAAACGGCAGCAGGACAAACGTGTTTAGGTTTAAAATACCTCTCCTTCCAGGTGAGTGATGAGCACACTAATGTTTGGGATCATCAATTCAGGTACCAGATTACTGAGTTCTGAGAGGAAAGAAGAAAAGGCTTTGACTCCCGACCCCTCTCTGGCAAGTTCTTCACTTGACTTCTGACCAATCTCTCTGTATGGTTGGGGGAAGGGCAAAAACATCTGTCAAAACATGGTCATTTGCGGACAATAAATTCTATTTTTGCTTGTTGTAGACTTAATATGCATACTTATATAGTTTAATTTGGACTAACCTTATTACTTCTCCTATGATAGCCCTGACTCCATATTCTGTGCTCCACACAGACACTGCCTGGGCAAAGACGGATGACAGCTGCTCGAAGTGTTGCAGCAACTGGATCACCTTTACACTTGCACCTGAAGTTTAGATTGAGTATACAATTGATGAGAGAAGACATGCCATAATTTGCATTTAAAGGACGGTGAGCAAACAAAATTTTCCTTTTACTCTTTATACACGAGTTCCATCCATTATAAATCATGCTCATAGGTCTGGAGGACTAACCCAGTAGGTGATTGTACTTCTTGATCAGTATCCCCAGTAGGTGAATTATGCAATCTCTGGTGGGCTTGCTCTTCACATGACTGATGGTTGGGTTCTCAAGCAGTTTATAGCAGCAGCAAGTCACACAACTAAAATAAAAAAGGCACAGTACAAATAAATATACTCAAAGGAAATTTAAAACACTTTTCAATTCAAGTCCCATGTTTAATAACATCCTGCTTTCTTAATAATAAGAAACAGAATACAGCAGAATACCTGATAAACTCTTCTTCAACCAGGGAGAGGTTCCACAGGGAACGGATATCCAGCTGGAGCAGCTGGACAAGGGCCTGCAGCACCTTTTCTCTCTCCGAGTCCCACTGCAGCAGACCTTCTCCACCAGCTTTGCCTTTTTTACCACCCTGTGCAAGATGAGACAAAGTAAAATAAATAATTTGAGCTCCACAGATACTGTAGAGTTTAACAAACGTATCCCGTCGCTCTTGGGCGGCAGAAGTTGTAGACAGTGAGTGGTTAACTGTGGGTGGGCCCTTACAACAGTGCGGTCTGACTGGATCATTGAAGTTGCTCTTCAGTGGGCATGATAAATGGTTAAGCACAAAATTATTCTTCATTATAGCTATGTGATGGCCATACCTTCCCAGGAGCTGTAACAATACTCTGTCTACAGGAATAACTCTCCAGAGTCTCAGTAAGCTTGCATAACAAGAAGACGCTCATTTTAACTGCATTAAGCTTCTCTTTGCGCTCAGCAGCAGAAAAGGAGGTTGAGGCGAGAAGTGTTGGTAGGGAAGCCGCCAGGCCACTAACCACTGAAAAGAAAATAAACCAGAGAATAAATAATTACTCTAGTCGATCAATACTATTTACTATACTATTACTATACTATTACTATACTACTACTATACTATAATATACTATTTCCGTATATTAAAAACACAAGAGGCTTACCTTGCACTAGCAATTCTAGAGTGTTCTCTTTCACACTCAGCTCCACAGAGTGGCAGTGCCTTGAAAAGTAAAGTCGTTAGTTCTGTGCTCATACACCCCCAGGCAATAAAAAGAGCAGGCTATGCATGATCAACACTTACTGGATAACGCTGTAGCCTGTGTCAAAATGCTCCAAAATACACAAAGGCCCATTGCTTCTCAGTGCGGCTTTGAATTCTGAGTTGTGAAGACAAGAATCTTAGACACCAGTACAAATAAAAAAGAAAGTTCTACAGAACTTACACAACTTCTGGAATCGAATGCAGTACGTACTACTGATATGTGCCGGCAGCTGTTTAGGGGAAACCACATCCTGAACAACGTACTGATTAATGCCCCCAGTCTTCACCAAATCCCCCACACACACCGGCACGAGGAAGTCCCACGACATCCCTGTATCAAGAAAAACACAGCGAAACACAATTGAAGCCTCAGCAGGATCCGACAATAATGCTGAAACATAAAACTAATTAAGATTAAATCAAACTCTATTAACTCAAAGTAGACTCGTTTTATAAATATACTGATATCTTCAAATGCCCTTCTGGGAACGCTAATGTCAGAGCGTGTAAGACTTACAAATACGCTGCTTTGTTGTTGTATGCTAAGCTAACGCAGACTTAGCTAAGTTAGCTAGACCGCAATTCACAACTCCTTCTATTAAGCTTCTAAACATAAAACATAAAGGTTAGTATCTAGGCTAAGCAGTTGGCAACCAAGAGATTATCGATTAAACACAAAGCTTACCTGTGCTGCTTACCTTTCCGTCTGCGACAATATCGACCTCTGACTGCAAAACTGCAGTCTGCTCAAGCCCGTCTACAAACGGTCTGATTCAAATTTGCTGAGATATCGCGCCAAGCAAGGGCGCTCTGACGTCACATTCGTGCGCCACGACGTAGAACAAGCATCTTCCCTCTACTTGTAAGACACATCCACTACAAGCCTTCGCTTGAGAATAATAAAAAATACAAACACAAAGACCATACAGGCAGGTTTTTGAGGTAGTAGCTGTATTCAAATGATTGACACACAATCACCCCCTCTCCCCTGTACCAAATGTTTCAGCTACAGAAATACTTTTCATGAAACGCCTTACTTTCTATACAGCACTCAACCAAATGTTAAAATGAAATGACTTAACTGACTATTACAGATGACTAATACTGTCACTATGCAGCATTTGTCTTTTTTTGCCCTTGTTATAATTTCAAAAACTAGTGTTCCAAGGCTAAGCACATAAAACTAACCATACAACAACGCAAAAATGTATTAATAACTAAACTGTTTTCAGAGGAAATACCTGCAGTCATACGTGTGATTACAGTATAGATTATCATAAACTGTTAAACCGTTAGGGGCATGTGTAGTGTTAATTATTCACTCATAAAACAAAATGTAAAAAAGTCACAATAAGAGCACCAAATGTAACTACAAAAAAAAAATCTGAATGACTGTTAACTGTTTGAGAAAAATAATAATTAAACACATTTGTAACCACTTGATTCCTTCAAACACACTGCACCAGACCAAATTATGTAAACAAAAAAAGCACCAAATGTTAAAGAAGATGAGAAACAAAATAATCGTGTAACTAATGAAGAAATATTCTTCTCATTATCCATCTGATCGGTGTCCACGTTTAGTAACAAGTCAATCTGGTAATTTATTTTCTCTTTCTGTCTTGGGAGCATCGTGGACAATACCTGTATGGCAAAACGGAAACACAAAGGACACAGTAAGTAGATAGGAGACTGGCTTTTATAGATGACAATTCACACTTTAAATGTTCAAAATACATTAATACATTAGAGTTTTCTTACCATTTCCCCCTCGGTTTAGTTGTCAGGCCCACGCATGCAAAATGGAACCACTCAATGGAGCACTGCAGAAACAGACAACAGAGAGCTTAGTATCCTAAAAATGATGATCGCATGATCAAAAACAAAGTCAACCTTTTCAATCAGAGTACATATATTATGGTATCTCAAGTGCGTCTCAGAGCTCCACAAGAGATCACTTTCCATCACACTACATTCCTTTTTCCATATATCTTTAGATTTTCTTTGTTCCCATTGAGTTTTTGTATTAACGTTATATTGTATATGCATTATTGGTCCTTTCCTTTCTCTTTGAACTGAAGGCAAAACAATTTCCCTTTAGGATTAATCCATTTTTTTATCTTGTTCTGTGTTCTATTACCCTTTTCCAAGAGAATAAGGCATACGACTGCAGGACCCACAAGGGTGGGTATATATGTATCAGAGACGGTCAACGTGTAAAATAAGTAGAATAACTGATTACTGAGATTACATTATTACAGCTTTATTACATTTCCTTAATATAATACTTATGTAATCTTTCTCAATTTTCAGGCCATGCTGAAAAAGTTTATTGCCATGACCTTTAAGATACATGAATGTTTCTAAATGCTAATGTTATTTTATAAAAAAAACATAAATAAAATGTGGACACTTGCTCATTAAACACTGAAAATAAATGAATAATTAGATTTTTTGTGATATTAGATGTTTGATTTTGCCTTGGAAGAGCTCACAAAAGGTATTTTATCATTTCCTTACTGAAATTACATAAATCCTATTCCTGTTTCTTGCAGTTATAGTCAGGTATTTAATAAAAATAATATTTACACTGAACAAAAATATAAACGCAACACTTTTGTTTTTGCTCCCATTTTTCATGAGCTGAACTCAAACATCTGAGAATTTTACTACATACACAAAAGACCCATGACTCTCAAATATTGTTCTCAAATCTGTCTACATGTGTTTTAGTGAGCACTTCCCCTTTGCTGATATAATCCATCCCACCTCACAGGTGTGGCATTTCAAGGTGCTGATCATACAGCAGGAATATTGCACAGGTGTGCCTTAGACTGTCCACAATAAAAGGCCACCCTGAATTGTGCAGTTTGATCAAACAGCACAGTGCCACAGATGTCACAAAAGGCGTTTTACAGAATTTGGCTGTACATCCAACTGGCCTCACAACCAAAGACCACGGGTAACCACACCAGCCCAGGACCTCCATATCCAGCACATTCACCTCCAGGATCACCTGAGACAGAGCTGCAGCAACAATCGGTTTGCACACTCAAACAATATTCCTGCTGTCTAATCCGCACCTTGACATGCTGCACCTGTGAGGTGGGATGGATTATATCAACAAAGAAGTGCTCTCTAACACACATGTAGACAGATTTGAGAACAATATTTGAGAGTCATGGGTCTTTTGTGTATGTAGTAAAATTCTCAGATGTTTGAGTTCAGCTCATTAAAAATGGGAGCAAAAATGAAAGTGTTTTTTAAGCACCTCAACTTAACAGCAGTATGGAAAACAGTATGTTTTTTGTTCTTTGATCAACATTGATAACTATTAATATAAATGCATACAGTAGTGCTTGAACGTTTGTAAACCTTTTAGTATTCCTGTAACCTCTGCTTAACATGAAACAGAAAAGCAATGTTTTTTTGAGAAAAAATCTGTGAGTTAAAAGAACATAGGCTACCATATATATTCTTCCCCATTTATTGTAATTGATATTGTTTTTCTTTTTCTATAGCATAAGGTATAGAGATAATTTTATCATGATATGTGCGACAATAATATTTCCAATGTTCTTTAGTATGTAACTGTCAAGTAACAGGAGCTCAGTAGGTAGAGCTGTCGTCTACAAACCCCAGGGGTTAGTGGTTCCTCCATGATGCACGTGTCTTGAACAAGAATCCATGCAACAGTGCTGACATGTACTAAAGTATGTCATTATTATTTTATAAGGAATGGAGCACTATAAACATTAAAGACTAAAGTTAATGTGCACTTCACAGCATTTGTCCTAGCCAATTTCTAAATCAAATCACTGTCTATGCTAAGGCCAGTCTCTGAGAAATGTATCAAAAGAAACATTTATTGTGACATTTGGAAAAACAGCCATAAAAAACAAAACTCACATCAGTGTTGTCACAGCCGATCATCTCGCCATAGGAAACCTGGTGACACAGACAGTAAGTGGGTTCGTTGGGGTCCACTGGCATGTCCAACACATCAGATGGGTGTACATTCCCAAAGTTGGAGGAAGGACTGTTGAATTCTCCTCTGATGAGTGAAAAATATTTTAATCCAGACTGTAAATAAGGTCATAAAGCTCATTTTAAATGATTTACATTATATGTGAAAAACAGAAACATAACATACGGCTGAAGGAGTTTGACTTTTTTCTGTGCACTCTTAGGACTGCCATCTTCATCTGAACTCTTTACTTTAGACCTTGTTTTGGCCGTCTTCTTTTCCTTCTGTCTGGAGTCACCTAAAATTACGAGAACACTTAATAAACTATTCTATTAAATGTGAATTTCCGAAACTAACATTACATCAATGCAAAAAATAAAGCCAAATAGTCGATGTAATGGGCACAAACCTTTCTTTCCCTTACTGGAGGTGGAATCATAGTCTGTGCTCTCGATCTGTTTTTCCTTCAAATCAGCCTCAAACCGAGCCAAGTCTGTGTCAAGACGTCTGATGTGTTTGTCGACCTGTAGAATACAATAGTGACAGTGGTGCATATGTACATGCAGCATACTGAGTCTATCATATGTCATTTCTGAACATTTCTTTTAACATACTAACCATCTCGTAGGTCTGCATGGCCAGTTGCACCTTGTCATCTCCAAACTCCTTGCATTTACTGTAAGACTGCTGAATCTGCCTCAGAATGGACAGTTTTTGTTCAGAAGAAAGAGTCCGGGCATTGGCTGTGTACTCTTTAGCCAAAGAGTCTATCTGTCCTTTGAGATCTAGAATAGAAGTAAGAACAAAACCCCTAAAACACCAGTGTTACATATAGTATTTTAATTCAGGTCAGTGGTTCACATATTCTTTTTGTCTGATTATGAGCCCTCACCGCCGCATTACTGTGACCAGTTCAAAGAAAGAGGATTTTCCCTTCTTAGATAGCTTAATCTAAACAATTTTTAGTGGAATTATCCAGTATTCTACAAAAGGCATATATAACTTTGACAGAAGTCTCACAATAAGAATTATGTTTGACAACAGAAACGTTTTTCTTCTTTATCCCTTCAAACATCTTGCGAGTCCTCACACTCGGGAGCTTGTTGGGAACTACTGCATAGATCACATTGTTAAAACAATAGGCAAGTGGTTTGGCGCTATTTATATTAATAGTTATCAAATTACTTCAGCTTTTGAGATAACTTGTTTTACATTTTTGTCTTACCCTCTGTGCGTTGATCTAAATCCCTCATCAAATTGAAGTTTCTTTGTAACTCGAAGGGCAGGTTTTCTATGCCTGGTGTGATGGAGAAGAAAACAACAATGAGTCCAATCGCATTTTAATTACATTAACATTAAACAACCACGCAAACAGGAGCTAGCGTTAGCTTAATAAGATATTTACGCACTGGCGCTTAAGTTGTCATTAATGCTAGCGCTTGAACTAGCTTAACATTCTCACTTATTAACTACAATAAACACAAACAGAATGGCACACAAACAATACACGTTTGTTTTTTTAACTGACTTAAATTAGATCAGTACTAGTGGTATATGGTGTGTGCTGCTAATGTCCGCATCCCTTCTTCACAAATATGCGACGCGTTACTCCAGCAAATAGACGGAGCCAAAACCACCGTTAGAAAATCGTTACAGGACTTTGAACCACAAACAGGCTGGCCAGGAGCCACACTATGCAATGCAAGAGAAAGCGTTCCTGAGCTAATTACGCAGATTACCAAACTATTTTAAATAGTTTGGTTTGGTGATTAATATCTTACTGTCTAAATAATGCTCCAAATACATTCCCGCCGCCATCTTGGAAAATGTAAACAACACAGCTTCCGGTTGAGAATCACAAGATCTGATTGGTTATTCCCACTGAACTAGTGCTGCGGTGCCAAGGTGGCAGAAAACAAAAAAAGTTTTATTATATAGGATATATAAGCCAAATGTAGTTTATATCGGAATTGATTCAATCATTTATAGAAAAATAAATACTTTGAATTTAAGACACCCTTAATGTCACTTAAGTGAAAGCAGCTCCAATTAGAAAGAGCTTGCCGTAGCCGGCATGAACATTTAGCTACACAACTACATGACCTAGGTGATCCAGGTCACGACCCCAACCCATAAGACAACTAAGTCTTCTCACTGATATATGATGAATCAAACAGGGGAATGAGAAAGTATCTTAAAAGATTTATTGTGGCTCACAAATGTATGAAGTTATTCCACGTTGCAATGTCGTCAACAGAAGAACATAACAATTATTCTGTAATAAAAAAAGAAAAAGTCAGAACAAGACCAAAGTGAGAGCACCATCGGCCAGTCCATTTCATCAGTACATGTCATATATGTCATCTTTCACTGGCACATACAGTATTGTTGCTCTGAAAAGACAACAGAGCACAGACACTTGAATATTCTTTAAAGGGAGGAGGATGTGGGTCTGCAAAGAAGCTCTACAAAGTTCATACAAACTCTAGCACATTGTCACTATACATCTTGTTTTTGCAACAGGTGCTTCAACTTTCTGAATTTATTCTTTCCCATTCTATTCTTTTCCTTCATGGGGTTTTTTGTCTTTTTGCCTTGCTTTTTCTCAAATCTGTTGCCCTCCTTTTTGCCAGCGGTTGATGGTTTAGTCTCAACAACCGTCTTCACTGATGGCTTCTTATCCTCTTTCACAGTTTCTCCATCCAGCTTAGCAACTTTAGCCTTCTTTGGTCCAGTTGTTGAATCCTTTTTGCCTTTTGACTTGATGTTTGCTTTTTGCTTGGCTGTCGTTCCATTGGCTTTAGCCAATTTCGCTTTTGGGCTGCCTGCCTTACTGTGGACGGTCTTCTTTGTCTTGTCACTTTTGGACGGTTTCTGTTCAGGAGGGTCTGTAACTACTGGTGCCTCAGTATCCTCTGCATTCTCGTCTTCTAAAGTAGTAACACACACAAAGGGTGAGTTATTAAGGGTAGCTATGGATTAAAGTTGGTATGCACATGTGATAAAAGGTTTTACCTTTCATTCCAGGTGTAGTTGGAATTACATTAGAGAACTTCTTAAGCTTGGCCACAAAAAAACCATCCATATTGTGAGAATGAGGGTAAAATCGACGTGAAAGTCGCAGGGAAGGGTGGAATCTGCGTTCTTTGAACCTAAATTGATGGAAATTAAATATTATAAAAAGGTGAAAAGTGTGTTTGTATTTTTGTACCATTTGTTGTTTGTATAGTACTGGAACAAATCCACACTGGTTATCTTTTTACCTGGTGAAGCCTTCTTTTCCAAAATCAAGTCCCGAGGGAACTAGTTTGACATTTCTTTTCTTTAAAGCATAGTCGACCACCCATTCATTCTCCTCCACCTAGAGCAACAAGTTATAATTACCAACCAAACTCTGTTGCAAAAATATTCTGAATATAAAATCTACATATATGCAAAATTCAATTTGAAGAATTTGAAGCATTTACACAATACCATTATTGAACACGTGCAGTAGACCAGATATCCTCCTGTAGTGGACTCTGCATCTACAGAGTCGATTGCCGACAGAATCAGCTCTTTCTGAAGGTGAGCTGAGCGTTGGATGTCTGCCTCATCCTGTCAGGAAACCAGAAGGTAGAAGGAAACATTAGTATCACTCTATAAAAGAACTACACACGAGTCTCTGTGTGGGTATAGAATACAGTGCATTTACCTTGCTGGTCTTTACAGCGGGATCTTTAGCGATCACTCCCGTGCCTGAACACGGCGCATCGAGCAGCACTCTATCGAAACCACCCATTACCTTTATGAAAAATGTCACCAGGTCAGAACACAAGTAAAACTCACAGAGATCATGATACAGATGTACGAGTGTTACCTTAGGAAACTGCCTGCCATCATAATTGCAGACAATACTGTTGGTGACGCCAAGGCGATGGATGTTTCCCACCACGCTCTTCAGTCTGTCAGCATTTGCATCATTAGCCACGATCAGGCCCGTGTTTCTCATCAACTGAGCTAAAGGTGCAACATTCATAAAGAAGTTTAAACATATGTCAGTACTGGTACAACAAACACATCTCAGTCACGGTTTCATAGACAACAAACCATAAGTACCATTTCCAGTCTTCATTGCTCAGTTTGTAATGCATCACAAATTACATTTACATTACAAATTACTGCGACTGTGAATGGCACAAAGTGAGACAACAGTCTATCTCACCAATAAATGTGGTTTTGCCTCCTGGAGCTGAGCTCATGTCCAACACCAGCTCTCCCTCCTGTGGAGAAAGTGCCATGACAGGCAGAAAACTGGAGGCTCCTTGCAGCATATATTGACCAGCCAGGTATTCTGGGGTTGCACCTGTTTTAAAATATAGTAAAAAATATGTATTATTATGTCATCCTTGAACTTATAGACATGTGCTCTCAACAGTGCACCTGACAACAGGCTCAGTGCAAAGTGAGTTAATGTCAGCAGACACGAATTTTTTCATTGTTTATTTCACATTATTAAATCTGTCCCTTACAGTGTGTGTGATTCTAATATTTGTATGTAATACTACAATTTTTACATGTGTAAGTTATTGTGATATCACCAATAATAACATAACACACATTATGTACTACACTTAAAATGAATTAAAAATGTTTAAATTGCTTTATAAACATTAAAATAAACGTAAAAACAGGGTATAGGGTGCATTTTCCGACAGGGTTCTCTGTCCGTCCCACTGAGGGATTTCCTTCTTTCTCTCAGCTTATTTTGTAGCTGTTGTTCTCTTTTTCGTGCTTTTTTCCAATGTGTGTCTTCTAAAGATTATGTTGACATAAAATTACTAAACTAAATTCTTGTTTTTGAGCAGGGCGTAATTGTTTTAATGTACTGAAACGCATTTTTGTGAATGACAGGCTACTATTATTAGAGATGATGTTTACGGTGCAGGACGGAGATACAGGAGACCCGAGTCCCACAACAAAATTCTCCGTCTATCACTGTAAAATAGCGGCCTGGTAGCTCAATGGGTTAAGTGTCAGACTGGGATGCAGAAGGTTTCAGGTTCGAAACCCTGCCTGACTCTTGAGTCCATCCCCTACCAGGTGTGTCCATGAGCCAGACACCCAGCGCTAGCTCCTTGTAAGTCGCTTTGGATAAAAGCGTCTGCCAAGCAAAGTAAAGTAAAAGTAAAGTAAAGTAAATATCATAGATGACACAACACTCCTCTTTCTCTTTCACTGAGTCACATTGATGTGAGTGGAGCGGTATTTGTACTTCGTGATAGAACGGTTGCACTGAATGTAGAAGAGAGAAAATATCGATACGGTCGCGCTATTATTGATCCAATAACAATACCAACTTGGTATCAATACTTTGGATCGATCTGCCCCTCACTAAGAAATAGATGCTATTAAATTATCATTAAGTGTCTCACTGATGCAATCCTTAGCCCCCCTCAGTAATATTCAGTTATGGGTTGACAGTTTACCTCAGATATTATTGAATCAAAACCTTAATAGCTGTCAGATGTGAGAATGACTGTACCTGAAACTTACCTATAGGTACCGAGGAGTCAAAAATCACCAGACCGACTTTAGACCATTTCCCGAGTGGATCAAGATTAACTCCCCTGTTGATCAAGGCCTTAAAAGAGAAAGAAACAAGTTCCTTTATTCTAAAGTGTCCCATGTTTGTTTAATAAAGTGCTACTTTTAGTCCGTTTCAGTTTTATTTCATTAAATCCTGCCAATAAAACAACATCATTCCTATTTTGTTGATGTTTTAAATGAGCGGGTCTAAGAAAATAGAAATGAGTATAAAATATCGTATGAATTTTAGTAAGTGACAATACTGCAATTACCTGTGCAAGGTCTCGCCTCCTTGTTTTCAGTGTGTTGGTCCGAATGGTGACAGGTCTCTGGATTTCATTGGCTTCAAGGAAATCAACCAGCTGTAAAAAAAATAAAGTCGTTCTTCATGCTGTATCTTTTTACTAAACACATTCTTCTCCACAAGCGTGTAAATCAATCACTTATAATTCTGATAAGAAAAAAGCACACACCTCAGAGAGAGGAAAGAGGTCTATTAATTTCTCAATGAGGAAGTTGTTGTAGCTGTAATACATGCAGAGATCTTTCTTCAGAAGCGACATGTACTCTGTTCTTTCTTTCCCCTCCTCTCTTTTTGTTGAGAAATTACACAGAACATCAATGTTGTCCTTGATTCTTTGATAGATTGTCTTCAGGTCTAGAGGCAAAACACCTGAAATTGCAGATGAGGAAAAAACTAGTTAATATTTACACAGCAATTATTTTAATAATTTACTGTTTCAAAAAGCTGGAATCTCACAGAAAAACAAAGTCACGCACCTTCCTTCGCACTCTCCTCTGCCCCAGGTAGTTTGAATTGATCCAGGTCATCTATGTTGGTTTGTACTGTGTCCTCCTCATCCATATCTCCCTCTTCATCGTCGTTGTCATCGTCCTCCTCTTCATCACCATCCTCCTCTTCGTCGTCATCTTCTTCATCACTCTCAAGACCCATTGTTTCTTTAAGCTTTTTCTCTTTCTTGGCTGCTTGCTCAATAGGAAGGAGCTAAATGTGAAACAAAAAGCCAATTTAGGTAATTTAATCATAGTAACATTTCCCACATTAACAAGATATATTAAATTTCAAAGATAAGTTTCCTGGTTGTGTTGTAACAGCCAGTGGCATTTTTATACCTTCATTTCACTTTTGGATTATCTATATACAAACCAAATTTCTAAATGGTGTTTGGGCAAAAGTTCCAGTAGAATCACTTCACATACTTCCTCTCCTTCACTCTCTTCTTCTGCTGCTGCTGCTGCTTCATCTCCACTGCCATCATCAAGTGTACCATAATCATCAACCATTTCATCATCTTCATCATCGCTGCCACTATCCTCCTCCACTTCTTTTAGTCCTAATTTTTCAGTCTTCTTTCCCATGGCTTTTCCTCCTTTCTTCTGGTCGTGCTCCTCCACCTCTTCATCTTCTTCATCCTCCCAGTAATCATCACTGTCATCCTCACTTTCACCTTTAGCAATTTTGCGTTTCAAATTAACTGGTTTTAACCATTTCCTGTTCTCATCAGTGAAGCCTTTAAAGCAAAACAAACTAACATTAAAACTTCTATTTTAGGAATGTCATAAAACATATACGTTGCAGTCAATGTGGCTGTGTGACAAATTCACTGTTTCAGTGTAATTACCTTTCTTGGGCTGTTTTTCTGCAAGTTCTTTAGGCTTTTTCAAAGTCTGTGCTCTCTTTGCAGCTCTGTAGAGTAATTAAAATGAACAAATTAAGAGAATGTAAGAGAAAAATGTTGTTTTATACTATGTAATTAGTAAACATTTTACCTTTTTCTGCCTCTGCTCGACAAACGCTTGAGTCCAGTATCCTCTGCAAAAGGTAAAAAAAATGTTATGTGGTTATAACGCAGTTGTTAAATTCTACAGACACATTTGAACAGTTAAATAGTTAAATGTTGATGTAAGGGGCACAATAGTCACCATCATTCATAAACTTTGCCAACTCTGTCTCTGCTCCCTGCTGCTTTTTGGCCTTTTTCCCAGGGCCCCTCTTCACCTTGCTTGTAGGATCTAACTTCCGACCCATGTCTCCGCACTACACAGACAATCTGAAAAGCATTAGAGAACAAGGATTAATACTCAAGCAAACTGCAACATATACTGTAGGTAATTTCATTACTTGTTAAAAAAAGATAAATCCAACCTGTCATCAGAAAATATGACATGATGGTAAATCAAAAATGTTAAGCACACAAATCTTTGGATACGAACTGAGAATAGCTTAGAACAACTTATTGTAATACCTTTCAGCGGTAAAATAAAATCACGATCACTATTTACTTATCAACAGGTGTGTTTTAATTAGAAACGATGTAAGAATTTTGAGAGATTGGGACACACTAAAAAGCCTGATGTTAACTTAAAAGACTAAAGGTAATAACCTTTCAGGGTGACAGAGTATTGCATTTACACAACGTTAGAGACTACTAGCTGACCCCCACCTAGCATAAAGCTTTATCAACAAAAGACTACTGCGGTTATTAACATTGAGTAATAGCTTAATAACTGAATCTCTGCAGATTTTTTTTACATACTCACTGTTTAATCTGTTTTTCTCTAGCTCCAACTTCTGTTTCTACGGTGTAAGATATATTCACACGTGAATTTTCCTTCAACACGTTGCAAAGGAACATCCGGCGCACAGATGTGACGCAATGACGGCGTCGCACAAATAATGGTCGGACGTTAGTATCAAGTCGTAGATAAAATCACATCAGAAAACTGTAATTAAAAGTAGTGAATTTCTTACCGCATACCTAAAGTAAAATAACTCAGTTTTTAAATTCTAAATGCAATTTACCCGACTAATGATTTTATTAGACATAGATTTAAATTTGACATTTATAGTTGTACCCTCTGTAAAAGTGACAAAAGAATGACATGTGGAGCTGGGTGCAGACCAAAGTGATTGATTTGCTCCTGTTGACTTTAAGGATAGTTAGACTTGGAACTTTTTTATTGAACAGTAACATTTTATTTTTTCAACAACTTAATTTTACTGGGAATATTTTTCTGCCCCTTTTATTTTTTTCTGCTGTTTTTGATTAGAAAACTCACAGAGAAACACACATGTATATATATACTGTATATTTATTTAATTCTTAATTCATGATATGATATTATTGTGATTTTGCGATATGTATTGCAATACAATATATTGTGATTATATTGTCATTAGTATTTTAAGTCAATAATGTTTATTGCTGATTGCTGTCTGTATTACAGTTTATTCCAACCTATAGTGCAAATATGTGAACTAATGTGCAATTACGAAACGTTTGATTTGTATTTTCGAATTTGTATACAACAATAATCCATATTGGATAGACATAGAATGGTTAGTACATTTTTGTAATCTTACATCACTATTATTATAATGTAATATATTAATATTTACAGACACATGCGTGTCACCTGTGACTGGATTTATCTTTGAAAGTTTGCCTTTAAAAGTTAGGTTTACTAGGTGAACTGGCACACACTAACGTTAAATGTATTCCTGAAAGTAACTCACTGTTTTTTCCTCCCATTTACCCGCGGCTTCATCCACGGCCAGGTTTTCCTCCTTCTGCCGTGACGCACACATTCTGCGACATTCCGACAGAAGGCATCATGGCGACTCCAAATGGCAAGAAGCGTGGTCTTGAACATTTGGATGTATATGAACCTAAACCAGCCAAACACCTCCGCAGCCTGCACGACCGTATGGCCGAAAGGAGACTGGTTGTTATTCTGGAGGGGGCATCGCTTGAAACGGTGAAGGTAAAACCGTGTTTGTGTGTTGTTGTGATGCAGCCCCTACCTGCTGTAGGAGGAAATGACACCGGTTACCAATATTACATTTAAATCAATAACACTTTGTCTCATGATTCGTATCTTCCAGGTCGGAAAAACATTTGAGTTGTTGAACTGCGACCAACACAAAAACATTATCGTTAAAAGCGGAAGAGACCCAGGACACATACGACCAGACATCACACACCAGGTAACCACTCATTTCAGAAAAGTCCTTTTACATATGTCTGGGATGTCTGCCAGCGTCCTGTAATCTGCTGTGGTTGAAGGTAAAAGTCTTGCCCACTGGCTTGTGAGCACAAAGTATTTAAATTGCATTTAGAATTAACCATTAATACATAACGAAGGTTAACACTGTCTTTTACATGGTTTGTCCACCAGAGAGCACTGCCAGGTAGATCTTTACTTCAGTACCTACTGTATATGGAAAAGCCATGTTTGGTAATCTTGTATCTTAATTTACACACTATATATTTCTGCTGTTACAGGGTGCATGCATTTTATGCTGCTTCACTGTCAAACAGTATGTGCATTATTTTAGCACTGGCGGCCTGGTAGCTCAGTGGTTAAGGCAGAACGCTGGGATGCAGAAATAGCTGGATCGATTCCTAGCTGAGTCACCCAGCCCATACCAGATGTGTCCCTGAGCACCACCTGTGGCTGATCACTGCCTCCCCCAAAGGGGGGTGGGTCAAATGCAGAGAATAGTTTTCGTTGTAACATGCAGAAATGTATCAATGACAATAAAGTGGATTGTTCTTATTATTATTCTTTTGTTAATCACACCGCATGAATAACTAATATATCATTTCATTTTACTAGTGTCTTCTAATGCTGATGGATAGTCCATTAAACAGAGCAGGCCTGCTGCAAGTTTACATCCACACAGAGAAAAATGCTTTAATAGAGATCAACCCACAGACCCGCATCCCCAGAACCTTCACTCGCTTCTGTGGCCTCATGGGTAAACTACCACGTTGTGTTTTCTGTGGTTGAGTGAATCAATTTATTGAACTGTTACGTACAAAACAAACCCGACAGTGATGTAATTTAAAATCATAACTTCCCTTTCTTTCCACCTGTGCCTCATCCTTCTCTTTCACGTTTTTTTTTTCCAGTTCAGCTGCTGCACAAGCTAAGTGTCAGAGCGGCTGACGGTCCACAGAAGCTCCTGCGGATGATTAAAAACCCAGTGTCTGACCACCTCCCGCCTGGCTGCCCTCGATTCGCCACTTCTTTCTCTTCAGGGGAGGCTGTCTGCGCCCGATCTCTGGTGCCAGAGGGACCAGCTGCACTGGTGATTGGAGCATTTGCACATGGAGCGGTGAGAAATGAGTCTAGATGGTTCCTGATTCAAACGTTAAGTGTCAAATATCTGCGGTACTGATTTCTGTCTTTATTAGGTGAATGTGGACTACACAGAGAAGACGGTGTCGATCAGTAACTACCCCCTATCTGCAGCCCTGACGTGTGCGAAGATGTGCTCTGCCTTCGAGGAGGTGTGGGGTGTCCTGTGACAAACAGTTAAAGAACTACTGGTGGGACAGTAGATTACATGGACACTTTTTTACTGAAGTAAGAGTGAAAATGATTGCAAAGTTGCTCTAAACATTAATTGTAGCACGTGGACTACAGACATGTATCCTGTTACATTTATGAGTATGATGGTGTTCAGCCACCATGTGGAGTGTACTTTGGGTTTTGTACTGGTGTTCCCTTCCCATGCAGAAGTATGGGCTGTTTTGTACTAACCAAATTCCTCATCTCTGTATTTTGAAACAATACCGATGCATAAACATGTATTATTAAAATGTGTGACTTGATTTCACACTAGGAGATAAAGCTCATTAGTGTCTGTACGTAAGCTAAATACACAATTAACAAAGAGGCATTTTAACACTCACAAGCAAAGAGATTTTCTACCCAGCTGGTACATCAAAAGAAATAACACAATGTTAGTTTGCTGGAAAGGTTTTATTTCGTTGCAGCTTGCTATAAATTACTGTTCGTTAGAGTAGTAAGTCCTATTCCTGTTCATCCGACACTGCTGCGTTTCTAATCTTGATTTTGTTTTTGGACGCCGCCCTCTCAGTGGTAGTCTCTTCTGAAAAGATTTGTAGAGATGTTGGGTTTGCTTTGGTCGACGTTGCCAAATCCTTTGAGAGGGCCTAGATGTCTTTCTGATGGCAGATCGCTGTCTTACAGATCTGTTCTTTCCCTCCAGGCTGTGCAGACTTTCTTCCTTCTTTGTTTTTGTAATTTGCCTGCTGTTTTGTTTGTCAGTTTTTGTGTTTTTCTGGCTTTTGGGTGAGCCCTGAATTTTGGTTTGTGTAATTGGCCTGTAGACCTGTAAAGTTTAGTGCTTTATGTAACTTATTTGCTGCTTGGGTGGATTTACTGACTGGCTTGCTCTGCTTCAAAAATATTTCAAACTATAATTAATTTTAGACAATTGTTGACAAGATAACGCAGTTCTCTTCTGTGTTCTTGTTGAATTTAAAAGTTCAGTTAAACACTGTATCACACAGTGAAGGCAGTTGTTATAATTTCTAGTTATTTACCTCTTTTGGTCACATCCCATTATACTATAACTTGTACAGCACATTGTAGCAAAACAAACAAACAAACAGATAAATGCTCTTTACCTTCTTGTTAAGACTGAACGTTGCACTTCTTGTAGTCAGTTCGACTGTCTGGTTGTGAACCAGCCTTTCAGTCAGCACACTCAGCTTCCTGTTGTTTTTTGTGACACTGTATCCTCCAGCAGCCAGAGTCTGCCTGAGCTCTGACATAGAGATGCCACCTCGACCACAACTAATCCACGTGGACAAGTACTCCATAACTTTGGGCTGTGATTACTGGAATGTCTACAACATCCTCAACAAAGAGAAGCAGCCGTTATAAGCGTCACTCACTCGGCAGACCACGCGCTTCTTTCCTCGCGGGCTCCTCTACGTGGATGGCTCTCCTCAATAATCGGCGCAAACGTTTATCTCCTGCTTTTCCAAAGCCTGTACCAGCTCTCCCTGTTTGTTTCGTCCATTTCAAATGATTGGCGTTAGCTCCATTCCCACCGCTTGCTTTCATGTTCTCTCCCTTTGCCGTCCTGTGTGAGGAATTAGTGGCCGTGGCTGTTTTCCGCATTCTGCAGTCAGCCTAAATATTTCATACCGAAATATGAAATGAGAAACCTGAGCTGACACATCAGTCTAGGGCTGATGTGTCCTTTGTTAGTATTTTGAAAAACATCAGTTGTTTAGTTGCTGTGAAACTAATCTTTAACTCAAAACCTTATAGTAAAAACTCAGCTGCCCTTTGAGAGGTATATTTTAAGCGTCTTTCATTTTCTTTATTCGCTAGTAATATGTTTTGTTTTAAGTGAGACTACATAATACTTCAACAATTGTTTAATCGGTTAAATGATTGAGAAAGTTATTTATGTTATTTCTATGCTGCATGTGTTCATTCATTTAAATAAAAGTGCTTTGTGAGCACTTGGGACATTTACTGTTTTTCAATATTTTTTCCAAATGATCAGTTAATATACAAATCAAGAAATTATTCAGTAATTAACTTAACAATTACACAGTTTACATCTCACAGTTGACATTTCTCTCAAGTAGGTTTAATTGTATAAATGATTACGTTCTTCTGATAATAGTTTATATACATATATGTGAATAGACTATACTTGAGTAGCAAGATATAACATAGTATGTATCTTTAGTACTTTTATTCAAGTAAATAATCAGAATACTATATTTTACACCTTTCAATTTATTTGACAGATACAATTACTTATTTTACAGGTTAATTGTTGCACATAAAAAGAAAATGATGATCCTGTAAAATATAAAACATTACAATTAAAATCGCAAGCTAAAATGTTGGAAACAACTGGTTTGCAATGATTTTCAACAGTTTGGCTCGTGACCCCTTACAAAGAGACAGTTCAGTTGAGGCCCTTTGCCACATTTCAGATGTTGTAAGAAGTTTAACCAAAGAAACATTTCCTCTCTAAACCTCTCACAGGTATGTTGGTTTGGTAGTTAAGTAAGGAATGTGAGCGACCCCCCCCACCACTTCCATGTTTTTAAAATGATTTACTTACACATACACTAAACAGCTTGTGCAAATAATAGAACTTTTAAACACTACAACAACTGAGACTAATACAAAAAATGTAGTTGTTACTTGGAAAGTACACGTTGGTACTATTATGTTACATAAACAACAGTTTGCAAACATCCATCGTGTGCTTCAGTCACAATGTGATGTTTTTTTTAGTAACAAATACTAAATACTTACTATTTAGTAAAAAAGAAATCCTGCAGCCTTCAGAGGATAATGTTTAGCATTTTTGTAGTAAATCCTGCTGGGTTTCATTGGGACACCGTAGGCTTATAGGACACAGGTTAGATTTGACACACATGACTGTTATCAAGAAGGAGGGCTCCAAGGGCATGAATTCATGGTATGGATCAGAGTCACAGTTAATCTGGAGAAAAATGCAACCAAAGGCATAAGAATAGTAGTTGAGAGGATACTAGAGAAATACTGTAGCATAGTAAGTGTATTACCTGAGAAAAAGACGAGAAAAACAGACGAGTGTGTGAAAATCCTGAGATGGAGGTGTCAGCCGGGTGTTTCCTTAGACTCTGATGGTAAGCCTGAACAAAGAAGGTTGAGAAGATGTGGAGGTAAGAGCTCAGTGTTGTTTTCACACACACAGACTAAAACCCAAAGATGGGTCCTTACCTGCAATGCTATCTGTAGTGCAGAATACTGCACCCACACCTCCTGCTGCTGTGCTTTTGACAGAGAAAACGCTTCACCCCTGCTTTCTTTTTCTATCACGGTGAGATAGTGAGTCCACACGCACTCTCCTACAGCGTGCACCGTCTCACTCTGAGAGTAAACTACAACACAACAGGAGCATGGGCATGAGAGAAGACAGTTTTTATGTACGAATAACACTATAATATTAAGTTAATTCGTTGTGTACGTAACAACAAGAGCTGAGCCAGCGTGACATTCTTCTTACTGTTAGGCAGAAGAAGGTGGAGAATGTCTTTGGCAATAAGGAAACCCATTACACCATAATTCATTGCCCTGTAAAGGAAAGAGAGTGTACTAAAAATTCAGTCATTTTCATAAAGCTGTAGCCGTGCATGTAAAATCATCACATTTACCTGGGATAGGTTGGATGGAAGACAGGAGGCAGAAACATTCCCATGGGAAAGACAAGCTCATTATCCTGGACAGATGGTGTAACTGACAAACTAAAAATATGAAGTGGTTAAATAAATGCTCACAACATTCACATTTCTCACAAACAGAAGCAGAAACTCACATATCAGCCGTGTCAGACTGGTCAGAAAACAAGTTACTGCGTCTCTTTTGCAAGAGGGACAGTAGTTGGACGTAGTTGGAGAAGAAGCTACTGCTGAGTGACACCTGAAATCAACGGGTTGTAGAGTAAAAGTATTGTTGCTTTGTCGCTGTACTACCTCGATCAGTTTAGTGACCAAAGGCCAGATCATAAAGGGGGGGATGCTCTGTCTAAAAGCATCTTGATCATTTCCATATTTTCACTGAACACTGCTATAATAATGAATGATAACAGAAGTCAGAGCTGAAGTTAATAAAAAATTGGTATGAAACTGATAATTTGAGTTGTCATTCTCACCAAACACACATCAGATGTGTTCACTACAAAGTTATTCGACTAAATGTGGGCATCAAATAATTTTTTATATAATTTATTAGAGCCATCAGAGGTTTGATATGCACCTTAGAAAAATGCAGGTCGAGCTCAGCTTCGCTGGAGATTTCTGTTTTAGCCAGGGGTCTTGGAATTAAAGACTGGGTCTGGAAGAACACGGATATTGATTCACATCTAAATTGTTACAGATTACAGCTTTTAGAAATAAAAGTAGAGGGTCACATTTTGCTTCATGTTACCTTTTGCATAACTAATTGGAAAGTCTTCTGATCTATCCACTTAAGCTCTTGTAATTTGGACTTGAAGGAGGTGAAGGTGTTTTCGATAATCTCCTCCGCCTGTTGAACAATGAAACTCTTAAGTGCTCTGCATACCAGCCTTATAATTTTGATCCCTAATAATTTCATAATCAAATCTAGTTAAATGATATCACCACAATCTCCCCTCACCTCACTGTGTGTTGTTCTTTCCCTGAGCAGGTGTGTAAGAACGGAGTGAAATTCTCTCTCAGTTTCGAGCGCACAGTATTTCCAGCGAGGGGCTACCTGGTGGAGAGTCCCACAAAGAAGACTTGACTCAAACAATTCCATTTATTTGCTTCTGTTCTTATATTTAAAGATTGTAGTTCATTGTGTTGCCTCACCTCTTCAGTGTTTCCCAGAGCAATAGATAGATTTTGGGCTGTTTCAGAAAACCTGGAGTCCAGGGCAGGCATCAGAGTGTGCAGCAGATTTAGGACCATGTATGTTTGAAGGGGACCACTCGTGGAATCAAATAAGACAACTAAGGTTTATAAAAGGAAAAGGCACATGCGCATTTGATTGTGGGTTGTTTCATGTCACTTACAGTACCTGGAGCTAAACTCAAACTTGTTCAACCATTTCCCAATAATAGAGGACATATGCACAATGTAGGGTAAATTATGCAGAAGGACACGATCATCTGCGTTTAGGAGCAGTGGATGGAAAACAGCCCGCAGACAGCGCAACCAGTCAATAGCAGGTGCCTGTTTCTGTGGAAACATTTACATGCAAATATATATATTGTTACAGTAAATTTGCACCCAGTATGTTGTGCCTAGCGACCCATTCTCCTGTACCTGTAGCTCTTTGATGCTCATATGCTGATAGAGTTGTCCTTTTGACAGACGATAATGCAAAGGTGCAACGGCAACAGCAAGCTCAGAGGACAGAGATATGAACGTGCCCTCATGCATCATGCTGCTGCTGGACGTGGCCCCCAACAGGGCCAGGTACTGCTGACACAATGCCAAGAAGGGACGTAGTGTCTGGACAATAAGGAGATTGGTTAAGTAGTGCAATAATGATATGGCTGGATATTTTTGTATTCGTTGGAGGATATTTCTTGAATCAATAAGAGGCTGGCTATGCCATCAACCTGAGGTTTAACTTGAGACTTGTTTGTCCTGCTGTTCCATTCAATTGGGATCAGCAGTTCTGGCTGATCAATCTGTTGGCAGAGAAGATGTTTGAGTTAGGTGAACAGGTCAGTCAGTACTCCTGGCAGCACGTTGGGACTTAACAGATCCCGACCTGTATGTATCTTTTGACTGTGCCGTTGGCAGTTTCATTTGGGTTTTTGCCAACATAGATGTTGAAGAATGGAAAAGTGGAATAGTCTCTCATTAGCATGATCAGGGTGGAATTAAAGTCCGTCTGATTCCACTGGCCTGATACGGCCCAACCACCCACCTGCACAGAGAGATCAAAAACAAAACGAGATGATCAGAATCAACAGAGTAGGCAACAAATAAGAACAAAAAAAAATGATGTGTCTCACAAATAATACATCTGACAGCAACAAGCATCAAATTTTATCACAATATCCCAGAGGAGACATCCTAAAACAGTTGAGATTGTTTTGTATGGGTGTTGGTGGGTGGCAATCCCAAAACTGTCATATACTGTGATTTTTATATATATATATATATATATATATATATATATATATATATATATGAAACACTTAAGCATTGCAGCATTAATCAGCTGGACTGTTAAAACAAATTCATACTCAGATTTGCACAGTATGACCCCATTTAAGGATGTTATGAATGTTTTCCAGGAAATTGTGCATGGTGACTACATTGATTCCCCCTAACCTACAAGGAGGGATGCAGTAAGGGAACAATGACAATCTGTTCATGAATTATCAGTCCAGGCCCTTTCCTAAAGGATATGATTGTCATACTTTCTGGATAAGTGTTAGGAAGGGCTGTGCTCCAGCAGTTTCTATAGACGCTGTGTCCAAACAGGAACGATAGAATCTTTTGGCCTTCTGTGCTGCTGAACTACACGATTTGTCATTGGACTCTGGTAGACAGACACAGAAAAACAACATACATTGATTCTTCCTTGCACAGCAAAGTGATTGGATAACAGCAGTGCTACATAAACCTTTGTACTTTAGATGACATTCGTGGACTCATACCTAGAATCTCTCTGAGATGCTGCAGCAGCATAGTTTTTCTGTTTAGTAGTTTCTCTTCTGTCAGCACTCTGTCTTGTCCCTTGGTACCTTGTTGTCTCTTCTCTGGCCACGCAACCATTTCATTCTTGTTCTGTGGATGTCCAGGGATACCATGACCTCTTTGTCTCCCTCTGCTGTCTGGGGAGAATCTGTCAGAGCCACATGTGAACAAGAAGTAGTCACAAGGCTGAGTGAAGGGATCATCAGACTTGGACAGATGGGCTGAGACCCTCCGACAGGCCTGAGACAGACATGGAGTCACTATGGGAAAGAGTAATAAAGACGTTAGCCGCAGATAGCTAATTCTGAATTTACTGTCAATTTGTAGTGTCATAGCGGTACCTTCATGATTATTGTTTGGATTTTTTAGAGTCTGGTGCATGTAGTAAATTAGTCCTAGCACTGCAGCACATAATGAGAACCCTAAAACAAGGACACACAGCCTTTGATTGTTTATCCACATTGGCTTTGCTTGGTGTTGGTGCTCCACGCTGTTGGTGAGGCCAAACTCTGACAGCTGTATGTCAGACTGGAGGTGTGTTTGCTGCTGAGGCTCAGAAGGATCCTGGGTGGGGAGTGGCTGCTGGAGCAGAGGTGGAGGCTGCAACCTCTCTGGCTGTGATGTCGGCTGGAGTGATAGTTCAGACTGGAAGTGAGAAAGTTCAGAAAGAATAAAATTCAAAATCAACTGAAATTTTTATATACATCTCTCTCTCTCTCTATATATATATATATATCTATATCTATATCTATATAGATATAGATATAGATATATATAATATTAAGTGCGATTCAAACCATTGTTTTGCAAGTCTGAAACAATTGGCTGATTTTACGCAATGTGAAAATGTTCTGGTAACCAGCAGCAACATTAAAAAGTTTAAGAAATAACGTAGCAGTATGTAAATGTAATGATATGGAGTGAGTATGGAGTGGATTGAATGAATGTGATGAAAATTAGTCATTGTACAGTGATTATTTTTACTTGTGGCATTTTAGGATTTTGTTCCATATATTACTTTTTACTGTACTTTTACTTATAGTAACATTTAGCAGGCAGGACTTATATGAGACTATTTCTACACTGCATGATGTCATTGCTACAATTATCAGATGCCATGTATTTTAGTCTACCTACTACTCTTCAAGTACTGCCATATGAAACTAAACTACAATGTGTTTTTATCAAGCCAACCATGACATTTGTTCGAAACTATATACTCTCACTGGTGCTGAGCAGCAGCATTTCTCTGTACAGTCTGTACATCAGAGTTTTCTCTCTTATATTTAGCTTTTGACAAAGTTAGTGATAAAATGCTGATTAAAACGATGTCAGTTTGCATTTAACAATATAGACAACATAAATTGAACAAGCTGCAAGCCTTACTTAACTTAAAAACTGTAACTTTAGTAACATAACTTCTCAGGAATACAAATACATATACTCCAGATTCCAGCAGCCAAACTTATATTATCTTTGTTACCATGCAAACAAAGTAAACATACGCAACTGTTTGTTTTAGAGATTTTACCTTAAGCTCTGTTGGAGTTTCACTCATTCTTAAAATATAGATGTTTTCTTCCACGTCTTTGCGGTGTGTTGCATCTAGTTCTTTTTTTTTTACATTTGATGTTTCACATATGAACGCCCTCCTACTGTCCCTCCGTCAAACAGCTGTCATCTCAGCTCTCTATCTCTTTTCATCACTCACTTCTTTCCTCATCTGACACTGATAAAAAAAAACAACTCTGCAGGGTGCATCTTACTCTCCTCTCCGGAGCCCAGATAACGGAGCGCACTATGGTTCTACTCTGGGACATTCATGGAGATGTTTTGTAGATTGTGAACCAAAGAGAAACAGAACATGAAGACTATGAGTTTTGATTCTGACGTGTTTGCAGAATCAGAGGCCTGAGAACAGATGGCTGGGATTGGTAAGTCAAGGTCAACACATTGCTTTTGCTTATCCATTGTTATAGTAAATGTTTATGGGCAAAAACGACTTCCTGAAAGGTAAATGTTACATTGCAATAAATGAGGACAAGCTCTCCTTCCTGGAAAGTTAACACACTTAAATGCATGCGCACACGTCCACTGTCGTCATTATCAGTGCAACACATGGCTGGTAACAACTGATAGAGCAGCTTGGCGTTCTGGGGGTCATGTAACAGTGTAGCACATCATTTGAGTCGGGGAGGAAACACGTTTTAAGAATGTCCCATGGGGGCCAACCAAACAGAATACGGTGACACAAACAAACGTGACACTATAATTTATGATGCAGAATACACATCTTATACGCTACTTACATATTATTGCACTCCAGGAGCGAAATGAAATGAAAAAAAAAAACACCATTTCTTTTAAAGTATTTAGCAGTTTATTTGTTTTTCTTTAGATACAGCCACAGAGAAGGAGTCAGGCCGATTTATTTTAAACATATACACATCCACACATATCAAACAGGAATTTATAAAAAAGTTATATGAAAGACAAGGCATCCGTATTTAATACAACAGGACAAATCACAACAAAATGCCAGGTTAACTGTGAAGGCATCATCATACATATAATCACATGGTGATGACAAAGGGGGGACCCACAAAAGGTGGAGAAGTTGGTGCAAACAAAAGACAATACTGGAGGAAATCCCACCACCGCCTACACAGCTAGCATGCAATGATGTATCACTATTGCCACATTTTGTTAGTCATTCTGGTGAAATATCTCACCAGGCTTAATGCAAGCACAAACAACATTTTTATTATCGAGGACTGAGTTTCTGTGGCAGCAAACCAGGCTCAATTCAGAAGGAACAATGGAATACAACAATGGAGAAGGCACATTGCCAAGTTAAAAAGAAAAAACAATTGCAAGCATTTATTAATGAAATACAGTACAGTAAGAACAAAATAATACATAACCATCATGAACAGACGGATGGAAATAATAGTGGTATTTACTATATACTGATAGAAAAGATCAAAATGCTAAATTTTAAAAGATGAGAAAAACATGTATGCGTTGTGTTCACCTTAATCCTGTCAACAGCTCTGATAAATTCGGTTGCTATATTTTAACATCTGTTTCCTAAAGCTCAAAGCCAACATGTCTATTGATCAACGATCCTGCTGCCAGAACATTTTCAGTACTGGTACATGTGTAACCTTAATATGAAACAGTTACATAGATTATTTAAAGATTAAAATAAAAAGATATCAAAAACTATACTATCATGATTGTAAATGGTGTATATTTAAAATACAGAGTATGTGCTTGAGCTTTAAAGTCAAAGATCTTTCATTTTACTATGAACTAATGACATTTTTAACTACACGAGAAATATCTCTGGAGTGGAATCTATGCTTAGCAAATCTGCGCTCGTGTTCGTTCATGATTTGTGCATTTAAAACGCATGCATCTAAAGATACTTAACACTGTTAACTCTGCTCTACACCATGTTTGAGAAGAAAATAGCAGACTTTTGTTCTTAAATCTTATATGAATTTACAGTATGTATGAGGAAATACAGAGAAAAGTCAAGACATAATTCAATACATACCGGTAAATAAAAAGATTCACATCACAAAAACTAAGAGCAACATTCACTATTTTAGCTCTTTTGCAGTCGATGTTTAATCCTGAATGATTTCTGAATGCTAAATTGGCACTTTCTAGGCAGGGAAGCATATATAACCGTATTCGCAGGCACGACAACTGCGAAAGAACTGCCAAAGATATGATTTACCAACAGCCAACCCGATAGGTGTAATATATGCCTTGGTCAAACAGGAGGTTCTGGATACTCCTGACCTTATTTCATCTATTGCAGAAACACTGATACAATTACAATACTCATAGGAAAAGAAGAGCAGCTAGTGAAGGTCTTATGACAGAAATATTTCACTACATGATGCTACTGATAATAGAGGCAAGAGAAAAAAAAGGCAACTTTATATTCATTAGACTGTTCTCTTGACCAAAATGCTCTTGTGCAAGTTCTGCTGGAAATGTTAGCGTAAACAAAGAATTGGCACAGAAATACACTCTAGCACAGCGAGAAGGCTAGAAAGGACATCTGAGAGTAAGAGTTTCTTATTAAAAGTTGAGAGAGTCTGTTTCAATGCAGTACATTACTTCTGCATTGAAGTGAACGATGACGAAGGATTACTACACTGTATCTGCATGCAAACATTTTCACTTAGCACATTCGCACTCGCGCCTGCTCACATACACTGAATAAAGCCCTGCTGCAAAGGCAAAATGGCAACTGAATGAATCCTGTGCTTTTCTGTTTGGTTCATAGTTAATCTGAGTGATATTGCTTCAGCCAATCACTGTGCAGCTTGCTTAGCTCGTTGGGTGTGGCACTTCATACACAGGATCTTGCCATCCAGTGGATAGCAGCCATTTTCATCTGCTTCTATGGACAGGGGCCGAGCACAATCCTACAGAAAAATTTTTTTTACATTCATTAGGTTTAAGTGTAGCTAATACACAGTGTGATATATTTACCTAAAATGTTGAGTTTAAATGTCTCACCTCACAACGGTAACACTTGAGGTGGAAGTTCTTATCGAGAGCCACCACTCTGACAGTTTCCTCACTGCCTGGGGCTGGAACGATGGGCTCATTACAGCTCACACACAGAGGGGAGAAGCGCCTGGCAGAAATGTTCTCAGTCAGCCAAATGCTTGCACATTCCCACTCATAGTCAAAGGTGCCTACAGCAGTGCATCCTAGTAAAAGCAAATCAAATGGGCCCTGCTTCTGGACCTAGTGATTAACCAACTTAATACTCATAAAAACTCATAAAAATTTATAAATCTAAACACTGCTGCTGTGTGGTTGCAAAAAAGCAGCAAAAGTACAGTATTCCTGGTTCCTGATGCTAAAACAGCATCACAAAAATGATCACTTCTCGTTAGACATGGACACAGTATGTAATATAATATTTCCTTATTTCAATAACAGGAATCAGCATATTGTAGCTACTGTACCTGTGATAATCCTGGACACAGTAAGGGTTGTTGTTGTCATCGGTGATAAAGGGCGCCCCCTCAAGTACACAGGAGCAGGTGCTGCAGCGGAAACAGTGAGCATGGAAGCACTGGCCCACTGCTTTGAGAACGCGGTCTGTGATCCTCTCCCCACATCTGGAACACACTGCCAGGGAGCTCTAAGGCAGAGGAGAAGGAACGTTAGATGAGAAAGACATGACACAAGGTAATAAGCTGAAAAATATGAACTACATACCAATATGGTAGAAAACATATAGTAGAAGCATGTTTGAGCATGACTTGTATCTTTGGACAAAGCTCCCTGCTATGTGTTTATCGTTAAAGCTGCATTTGTGTGGTTTGTTGAGCGTACTCCTAAACTGAACATTTTCACTGGTAATTTGCAAAGCATATATTACTATTGATGTGACATACTGTATGTCTCACTCACCACATAGCAGTCCTCACACTGAGGTGCGCCGTCTCGGTCATAGAACTGCATGCCCTGCAGGGGGCGATGACAGCTCATGCAACAGAAGCAGTTGGAGTGGAAGAGTTTATCCATAGCCCTCACTGCTGGCTGAGTACGGGACAGGGCCTCTCCACACTTCCCACAGACCTCTAAAATGGTTTGTCAGGGAAGCAGAGAGAAAATGGGTTAAACTGAGTTGACATGTACTAGCTCAGTTCTTCTGTATACTCCATCTTCCTACTCAACTCTGGTGTTAATTACAGTGTCATTCTCTAATAGGCGAGAACAACACTGTATTTAACACTGTAAGTTCATCCACACACACTCTTCCATCAGTTTCCATTAACACATGTAGTTTAATGTCTACTCTGTTCATAAATTAGCAAACAGTGGCTAAGGCGAAAATAATTAAAACCACCACGGAATAAACTGAAAAACAACAACAATAATAATAATAATAATGTCCTCACTTGTTTGCAATCACTTAGCAAACTGACAAGAACATAGTTTGTTTTGTTTATTGGCTGAACACATCCAGTGTCAGACATTTAAATATTCTTGTCAATACTACATTTTTGTCACCTTCAGTCACCACCAATCAGTTAAGCTGGTATTTTCATTAACGCCACACTCCTGGCTCTGATTGACTGTGATTAGGAACAGTAACATCTACCACTGATCTTCATGAGTACAGTTGTGGTGGGAGGTGGCAGTGTGTTAGACAATTATCCGATAAGCATTTAGGAGACAGAGACTATTGCATTACTACCCATTACTATTTGTAGCGCAGCATGAGGAAATGTGTGCATGTCACTGAACGGGTCTGTACCTGTGGGGTGGGATGTGATAACAGGTGCATGTGTGTCCATATCTTTGATAAAATCCTTGGTCATTTTCTCAAGCTCCTCCACCTCTCTCATGTTCAGTGGAACACCTCCACCGGGGATAGGAACTGGGCCAGGGTGCGAGGCCTGATATACACACACACACATAAAATGCTATTAGCACACTTCTTTGATTGTGGAGTTTACATTTGTTGGTAAGCTGGAACATACCGTTGCTGACGGAGGAGATTTCATTGGTTGTTTAAAGGAAGAAGGTGAAGATGTCATTGTCTTGGGCTGAGAAGGAGGCACAGCAGCAGGATTGTTTTGGTTCATATTTACCTGACTAGCAAAGGGAGAAGCCTTTATGTGATTTGAGGTAGGGGCAGTGGCTATGTTGCTTGGTGGAGCAGGAGGTGCAGGGGGAGCTGTAGGAGGTGGAGGGAAGGAACTGGTGGCAGGTGGAGGGAAGGAACTGGTGGCAGGTGGAGGGAAGGAACTGGTGGCAGGTGGAGGGAAGGAACTGGTGGCAGGTG
>JAUMHF010000008.1:7635479-7646806 GCA_032359275.1 Microctenopoma steveboyesi
GAGGGAAGGAACTGGTGGCAGATGGAGGGAAGGAACTGGTGGCAGATGGAGGGGAAGGTTTTGGTACTCCGCTGGAAGGAGAGGGCGTCTGGTTCAAATTCTGGTTCATTTTTTTTGCCAGAGAGGTTGATGAAGTTGCCGTCTTCCCCCCGTAACCAGACTTGGGCACCACTGCTGGGGCTTTGGAAAATGTCTGAGCAGCAGAGTTTGGTGCAGAGTTGTGGCTCCCTTGACGGTTGGTTCTTGCCTTGAGTTCCTCGGCCCAGGGTGCAGGAGGCGGCCGGTCTCCCAGCTCAGGAGGAGGCAGGAATGAGAGGGCTGGTTTGGGAGCAGTAGGAGGAGGAGCAGAAGGCTTCGGTGCTGGTGCTGAAGAATACTGGCCCGGTAACTATGAATAAATTATCAACAGTACAATTTGCATTTCAGAGATTAAATTACCTCAAAACAAAGCAGACAGTAGAACACATCAATGTAAAGAGTTCCACCATAGGCTACAACACAACAAGTTACATCATACGTATATTTTACCACTGCAGTCTGAAATGCTGCAAGCAGACACGTACATTATATTATGAGGTACTCGGGTTAAAGTAAACTTTGGAAGCATTCCACAGTTTGAGAGTATAAGAAGTGCTTTGTCTTTCTGACATTTATTTTGTGGTTTCGAGCCAACATTAATCTGCCCTGATCCAGTACCTCCCAACTGGATAAAAACACTCTCCATTTATGGTCCTCTCGCTGGGTCTCTGGCAGCACACTCTGGCTTCATCACACTCTCCACTAAATTCTGTGTGCATCACTCTCTCGCGCTCTGCAAAGAGTCTCCTCTTTCGGTGTGAATCACTAGCTACCTCACTTTGTTTTCCTTCAGTCTGGTGTGCTGTGTGTGCAGTTCAGTTATCATTGAGCTTTTAACTTGAACAGACGAGGACAGCCTCATAAAACCAACCTGGCATCTCTCCAAACTATTTCCACTGACATATCCTGCTTTCCCCTTTTTCGTACCTCTATCTGACTCATTCTTTTTTTTTTCCACAGCAAATGCGAGCAGGCCTGTCACATTAACCCTCATGTTCTCCTAACCACAACCTCATATCTTATTTTGATACAGCCTTTTCCCCATACATGCCTTCTACCTTAGGATTGAAAGGTCCTCTGGTCTCCATCTCAGACAACAAGCCGGTAAGAGAATCAAGTTGTTGATCGAAGCTTGTCTGCTTCTCCACCACTCTCTGGCAGAGGAAGGAACAGTCACAAAAAATATGAAAAACTAGAAGGTCAGAATGAGAATTTAAAACATGGATATAGATGGGAAACAATAAACAAACGTAACCTCCTAGGACCTGGCGTCCACATATGTGGACATCACATTTTGGGGTGTCTAGACCAAAATACAAAATTTTGCTCCATAAGGGCCTGATATCCACGTACATGACATTATACTTTTACTGTTTGGACTTTGTTACAGACAAATATCTTCCAGCAACTGTTAGCAGCTCTTCAAATAAACCATTGCTCAAAGGGGCACAAGTAATTTTTTTTGTTTTTGTACTCAGGACAAATGTTGAGTTTTGCACATCATTGTGACTTTATAGTGTTTTATTCATCATATGTGGACATATTTCTTCTCAGAAACTACATCAGGTAAAAAGGTAATTCTTTGTTTTTACATTCATCAGGTCACAATTAGCCCAGATAACAAAGAGAAATGCTAAATGCATGCCATGAAAGAGTTCAGGTCTTACGAGGTTAATGATGTGTTTAATGTCAAAAAATCATATTTTAATTGCATTATTCTGGTTGGATAAAAATAAATCCTGTTCATTTAGTTGATTTTTGATCCATGGTTTGCTGAGAAGCAAACGGTATGAACAACATGAGCATTCAGCATTGTTATTTGCCCATTGCCAAAGTAGGGTGTACTCCTGTTTCATCATTTTCATGTCGCTGTTTCAATTTTCTACTTTTTAACACAATCTAATTTCATACATTTATAGTCTGACAAACCATGCGTGATTAATAACTGTAGTTATACAATAAAAACGTCTACATTCATTCTGTCACTGAATGTCTAAAGAACGGTTTAAATCACACAAATGTGCAATAATCCTGTTAGAAGCTTGAAGCTCGGGTGATTTACAAAGGCAAATGCTAATATAATTTGTGGGAAAATGTGAAAAGACAGTATTTCCTGCCAACACTCCATGGACTCATTATAGACCCAGAACAATGTCCTTCAGTGTCCTTACCAATTACCATATTATATCTACATGTAGGAAAGAAAGAAACATGCAGAATAGCAAAGAAAATTGATACCTACATGACTCACCTGTGCGTTCCCAGCAGCACTGGGAATACTGGTACCAGAGGCAGGGAGAGGGGGTGGGGGTGGGGGAGGTGGGGGATAGGGGCAGGTGGGTGGACAGGCACTCTCCACAGGGGGAGCTGGGAGGTGCAGGTCTTCTGCCACTGGTGGAGGAGCAGGGAAGGAGGGTGCATCAGAGGCGGAGGGTGTAGTTTGGCATTCAGGGGGAGGGGCTGGCAAATCATCATCCAGTGGGGGGGGAGGGGGTGGGAAGTCTGACAAAAATGAGGAGGGTAGATTGGTTAAAAAGCTGTAACAAACTGGATTCTTACACTCACTTTGTACGTGTTCGTCTAATCCATTTTCACTGTTAATTAACCGAGATGTACTGAGAAGATTTAACCAATTAAAAACAAGCAAGTGAATACAATATGAAAATTGTTTGGAAGTTATGGTTAGTCTGAGAGATTATGACTCCTGACATTTTGCTTAAACTTTAAATTTCTATTGCTAACAACTCAAAAAAAGTCCTGCCTGCTTTAAATACACATAACACGCTGCATTATTTACACCACTGTTTGCTTGCTTCACAGCCATGCAGCATTTTGCATTCAATAACATCAACCAACAATCTAAAAATAGTGAAATCGGTGGCTCGAATGAGAATAACACAAGGACCAGCTTGAGAAACACTACTCCCAAGCATTTCTGGTGGTCAAAAATGCCACAGATTAACTTTTTTTGATGTAGTTCTCCACAAATCAGTTACTGAGATCTGCCACCTTTATATTATGTACATTTCACTCAAATGTCTAAAAGGTAGAAATTATAGTACTGCAGTGGCTCCAGGACAACTCATTATATGATCAGTACAGTTATAAAGCTAACTTAGAAGCATGCTCTAGCAGAACAAGCAGCAGGCGACAGGATCGAGGATCACACATTAGCCAACGTAATATAAATACCATCACAGAGGGATGAGGGGGCTAGGGGCACATCTCCCACTCGACCAATCACGCCTGTGCCTACTGGTGTTGGTGATGGAGCTGAGGGAGGAGTCTCGCTTTTGGCTCGTGGTGGTGCCACAGAGGCAAACTTCTTTGGCTGGTTGTAGAAGGATGGGGTGGTGACTTTGAAGTTCAGGGACGATGTCACCATGAATGGCTTGCTACTGTTGGAGTCCTCCATTTTGTGTATTTATCTGAGGATTAAGATGTTAAAGAAAACAGCTGGTTAGCACAGCACAATATTAATTATGATGCAAGAGTCTAACTTACACCCACATGACAAATCCCAACAACAACCAGCAAACTCGGAGTGTATGCATATCACTGTTTCTAGGTTTAGGGTAGTTTCTTGATGTGTAACTTGAAAATATGCAGATGGTCTGTGCATATTGTTCAGCTTTCCCAGTTTTAGTGGGAAAACAAATTTATTTTATATTGACAGCCCAAACAGTAGAATGTGCAGATTTGCAAACCACTTATGCAAATGTGGCACACTGAACACAAAAGCTTTGGCAAATGGTCTGTTGAAGAATTAGAGAAAAGTGTGTGAAGATTTCCTAAGGCCATGTATACAGAGCTGACGAAGCAGACATAGTGGCACTCCACGACGCCAGAAACAATTTAGAGTATTTAACACATGGCTGTTTACAGTGGTTTGTGAGAAGGAGACCACTTTAAAGCAGGGAAGATAGCACCTATCGTAACATTTTCATGTGAGATACGTCAGAAAAAGGGGTGACCTCAAATATTTACACCACACATGCTGCTGGTTAAACAAATGTTGATGTTACTTCAGCATCTCTGCCGGGATTTCTTGCAAAGCCTGAACACATTTCCCTAAAGACCACTGGCCCTGAACACGTCCTTCAGTCAAAAGCACAGTTGTTCTTACCGACCTCACACACGCACACGCACACACACACACACGCCGCACACATGTGTTGCACTGTGGGATTAAATGCAGACAATCAACTGAACTGAAAAACACAAGATTGTGTCTTATACAGCCGAAAATTAGGATGCAGAGCCAAGCTAACAGTAAACCAACCAGGAAACTTGTTTTATCCTCACTCTTCTTTGCTCGGGCAACACAAGTTCTGGCAGGACAAAAGACAGCCAAATAGCTCCTGAAGGTATCTCTGGTATCTCTCGTGACAGACTGAAACCTGCCTCTGAGAGAGCAGTACTTCTGCTTTTATGTTTTAGTTTCCTAATGAAAGATTTATTGATGCTTAGCTATTTTAACCATATATGTACAGGACATGATACAAGATCATGACACCCTCCAGGCAGACAGAGTTGTCAGCTATTGCGTTGTGTCGTGGGATAATCTTATGACCATTATGAATCAGTGATGTATGAAACCTGCTGACTGTACACCACATTGATCATATTTAATTTATCAAATGTAGCATTCATTTTTAATCACAACAGCTTTAAACGTTTTCAATAACTGTTTTTAGTTAGCCTTAAGTATAGCCTTACAATCTTAGTAGACACAAATGTGACATTAGAAATCAACGATGATACAGAACATGTGACTAGACAATGATGTCACAACATCATAACCAAAACATTTGTCTTAAATAGGTTACAACAATCAGGAAAAAAACAACCTACTAGCATCAGATTCACTTGCTTATGTCAATATCTTCATTAGGAGTTACAGAAACACCAATCTACAGAGTTTTAGCTCGAATGCTCCATCCCACTTAAATAATTCAGAAAATTGCTGCATGAATCAATATGGAAAGATGGTGATGCTCTAATGGAGAGGCAAGCTACCCTGTTTCTTGGTGCAGACACGAGCAAATTCTGCCAGGCTGATGCAGCAATGAAAAAAAATAGAACTAAATGAAAGACAAAAAGGACAGGTGGTTTTCAGTCATTTGGAAAATAGCCGGCTACTCATTAGCCCAGTATTAAGGCGCACTTTGTGTTGAATGGAGTCGGCTCTTAATGCAAAAACAGACTGGCTACAATCAAGATAAAGCTCTTGGCTTTAAGTAGGGTTTGTAGGCTGGAATAACAACAGACTGCACCAAAGACAACTGAATCCATAATGGATTTCTACAAAAAGTACTCGACAAGGGTGCGAGTACACTGTGATTTAGTCTTTTCATTATCATATTTTTGCTGCCTTGTTTCTAAGAGACAAAATACAAAAGTCCACTGAATTATTCAGTTGTGATGATGACTTATGGTCAGGTTCCATCTGTTCTTCAATGCGGCCTTGAGGGGTTTAATATGGTGAGATCAGCTCCTCACACACAGCCTCAACCATCCCACTGCAGATCTATCTTAAAACCTAATCCCTGAGACGAAGAAAGCCTTGCTGAGGAACATTTTTGGCACTATGACTGAATGACATCACCTTTCATGCTTTTCATTTTTTAACAATACTCCAATTACCCCCCCCCCCCCCATTTTTGCTCCTTTTCATTTTTTCTTGCAATAAAAAAAGATCCAACCATAACCTCTTAACATTTGGCTTACTTACTCACAAGTTGGTGTAAAGATGTGTTCTGTTACAAACCATAACAACTGTGATCTCTTCTATTTTTGTCCTTTCCTGCTTCAAGACTTTGAAGTCCTAATAAATCATTTCTGCTGGAGGATGATTAAGTAGCCTTTACATAGGCAACAGCATACATCACATCATAACATTATATACTATGCAGCTTATGAACTCTTTATAAACAGCAAACTACCTTGTAGAATATTAAATCCAGCAGGGCTGTGGCACCCATTACATTTGCCCTAGAAACTAGTAGACTTTAAAATAAAGATGTGAGACTCAGCATTTTAAGAACCATACATATGACTAAACTCTGAAAACATAGGCAAGTAAAGCTAAGTTCTGTTCTCTTTGTGTTTTGCCTCATTGTTGGTAGATACATATAGACATGTGGCACGTTAGCTGTTAACCCCACTTAAAAAAAGGTTTCACTCAGCAGTTGTTTATTGCGTTGTGGTTACGGAGTAACTATATTTGGTTTATATACTGTACTGCTCCTTAAAAGGTCATATATTAAGTGCTGTATCATGATGAGCTACTGTGCTAGTTATTTAAAGCCATATGCGCTCAGAAAAAATATTTAGGAAGTTGTTCCTAAAAGAGATGTCTTCTAAAACACTAATAAAGGCCCCAAACAATGAATAAGTTCACTGTACAATTCAATGCTAAAGATCTATACTATAAGCACAAATAATAACCAATATGAATTGAACAACTGAATGTTTTTCTGTATTGAAAAGGCATGTTGGTTAACCTAACAAGAACCTGAATTTACAGTACTTCCTGTAATTCCTTCCATGACCGTTCTGTCAATATCACATTGGCTATGAATGGTTGATGAAACTCTCCATTGTTCTGATGTTAATACGCACCCGGTTTCTAGGCAAGCGGGTCTAGGCCGGGGGTCACTAATGCCGGGACAAACAACCCCTTTGAGTCCCATCTTACAGGTCACTGGGCATGCCATGCATTGAGCACCAGATTTGCACGGCCTCTCAGGCTGTAGTTTTACAAATGACTGAACAGGCCACATTTCATCATAACAGCAGATAATAGGGTGTGTCAAGCTCTCACCTGAACAGTCTTATCTACTTTCACTGGCATAGTGAAGTCAAAGAAGACTCACAGAACACTGAAACAAAATAAAGAGCTATACATGCAGTGATAAGACGTTTGGAAAAGGGATCCTCTAAAACATGCCATGTCTCATGACTTGTGGAGGCCACAATTACAGGAGAATTATTTAACACCCTTGTCAAGAGGGCAAGCACAAACATTCATAGATCTTAATTTACAAATTTTTATTTGCGTCATGAGCGACAATAATCCCACGCATCTTAAACAGAAGCACCACACTAAACTCAGAGTAGAGCCTCTGTGCTATAGGTTACCCATGAACATAATGTATCACATTGCTAGCTGATAAAGTGGAAAATTATAGATCCAGACCCAGCTGTGTGGAAGCTGTGGAATTTAAAAAAATGTTATATGGTTCTACTTTTTATGTACTCTCCCAACATCTCTTACTCTGCAGAGCAGTGGTTAATCTCTTCCCATCCTCTCATAGATGACATGAGACAGATCTAGGTTTATAGGCCATTGGGAATATTTAATAGCACACTAGTATCCCTGTTTTGACTCTTGCCCTGGCTTTGTACATGATCAGGATACAGAATTTGCATGGAACATGAGAAATCTGTTCTTTTTTTTCTCACTTTTGAGAAACTTGGTACTTTGTTTTTTAATTTTTAATTAATGACTAAATACTTTTCAATCCAATATTCAGGATTCTGAAGTACATGTACACCCTGAGTAGCATGTCCAGCTTTCCCAAAACCACATTAACCATACTTATCTGGCTTCCTGGAATCAGGAAGATACATGATACATAACCTGGAAATCAGTACACGTTAATGAAACTTCAGTGCTGGGAAATAGGTTAGGACACAACCGAACAGTAAACCTGCTATCTGACAACAGATTTGCTTGTCAGTGTGATTATGGCGAGCATAATGTTAGCTAAGCTAAATTCGGTTCTGCACCCACCTTAGCACCCATTAGGATGGGGTTAGCCAACTGTTAGCCAACGCTTTGACAGCTGACAACAATAGGTGAGTGGTCACAAACAGACAGCTATGTTAATTAACCCTTCATCACAATCCAAGAATAATATATAACGTTAACGTAAGAATTTTTTTTAGCATAATACCAGAAACCCTAACGTCGCAAAATCCAAGCAGTGCTAAGACTGCACTCAACGTAAGCACGTTACGTTAAAAAACGTTAGTATTTAAGTTAATTTTACAACGTGACGTTAAATCAGTTAGCTAAAACATATAAGCTCAGTCACCGCTCCACTCACCTGCCCTCAGCCGAGCCACCTTATGAGAAAAACGGTATCGTAACCTCTCTGCCTCCTCATCTGTCTCCCCAGCGGTAACGTTAGCTAGCGCTAGGTCCCGAGCACACCCCTAACGCTCCGCGGTCACTGGGTTTCGGTGGGGAACGCCGCCCCGTTTTTTTTCTACCTTACCTCATACGACTCCTCACAAGCACCATGTCATCCAGTTCAGCGTTCACAAATTTCACCAATCTCGCACATAAAAGCTTACTGCGGCATTGCTAGCGTGTTAGCTTACGTTAGTCAACTTTTAAGCTGGACTTCCTGTCGGAGCTTCCGCATAGCCCATTCCTTATCGTCCGTATAATGTCAGCTGGTGCAGCAACCTAGCCTCAACACCTTCACCGAGATTCGCTCATTCAGCCAGGCTCACGACGGAACTCCAGCCAAGGAGAGGTCTCTCTAAACCAGAGTGTGCACTAGTTTTGCGTCACATATACAACTTTATCTCTGTGGTTATTACAGGTCCACATGGTAAGATAGCTTACCACCAAGTGGTAACAACACCCACTAGTTGCAGGGCGCTATCATGATGCTTCAAGTGACAAAGGACCTTACCTTATTAGGTAACCTGTAGCATTCTGACCCCCCCGGGAGAAAGTAAGACACACTACGTCCTCCTATTATCTTGATTAGCAGAAGATAAAACTATCTACTTACCTCGTTAGCACAGCTGCAGGTCTCCCCTTTACTTCCTTCCCTTCCTTTTGTTCTCCTTTTCTCTTTAGGTCCAAACTGAGCAAGAGTTATCTAGAATGGTTACTTCTCGTTCTCTCTTCCCCTCTCCAACTATTAGACCCTCCCCCTGTACTTTTCAGTCTGGAAAAGGAATGACACCATTCTTCCAAACAAGTTCTTTCTCGTTTGACTTTGGCTGAGGACTTGTCTGTTACTATGTAAACACCGCCTCTCTCTCTCTCTCTCTCTCTCTCTCTGTGTGTGTGTGTGTGTGTGTGTGTGTGTGTGTTCATAAATTGTCCAGTCAGACCATTCCTCCTGCTCCTGCTCTCATTTCTCTTTGGATTCTTGCAGCATTTTTCATTCAATGACATCAACCCTGTTGCCTCTCCTTGTAAGGTCAGACCGAGGGAATGAGGCAGCCAGAGGGAGGGAGAGATAATGGGGCTAGAGCCTTGATTAGATACAGACACTGAAAAAGTGGTCAGGGTTTAAACACAAGGAGATACAGTGGCTGAAGAAAATATGTGTTGTCTTGTGGAAAAAAGTTGGCTGTTTATTTACTTTGGAAAAAACTGTAACTTGCCTCAACAAGCAAAGCTGAGAATTAGATTGTAAAAATGTTATTCTGCTTGTTGCCAAGTGGGCTGCCATATCTTTATTTGCTTCTCTCCAAGACAATGAACCTTGTGGGAGTTGGACTCCTTCTCCTTATATCAGTAGTACATATAAAACCTCTCTTAAATACTGCTGTTGTTGATCCTCACAATAAGGATGTGATTACCCATTAAATGACACCTCCCATGCTGCACACCAGCCACTATGACATCATGTCCTTATGTCTCACCAACACTCACAGAATACGTCCTGTCACTCTTTCAAGAAAATTCTCGAGTGTTTGTACACTGCAATATAACATTTACTATGACAGTTTTCATTTTTTAACATTTTGTGAATTCATTTAATAATAGGCACAAATCAAATGAGGCTCATTTACCTCTTCACTAGTGCAACTCAACTCAAAAACTACTTTAACTAGTTTAACTTTTTTTAAAAGTCAATTTCCAAGCAATTGTACAGTTTTTTTTTCTTGTTATAATAAACATAACTGTATACGGTATTGGGCAGGCCCAACAAGCCATTTCATGATGTCAGACTTTATGAAATTCTGACATTCATAATAACAGTAGATAAACTTATATATACTTAAACAATTCATTGAGAAAATAATTTGCAGTTTATTCAGTAATGAAAATAATTTGTTGTTTTTTATATGAACAAACAAAACAGCAATAGTAATACAGCTGTTTTCTCACACTAGTGTTTGAAGGTTTTCCATTTTTTTGATGTTTTGTCTTTGCCAAATTCTGAATATGACACAAAATTACTAGATACATTACGTGAATACCAGGTAAGTTCTACATATACTGTACGTCATGTATGAGATGACATCATTGAGAGTGCCACCCCCTCACAGATCACCTTATGACACCCACAGGTTGAGACACAGCAGAACTGCCCTTAATTCATGTTGTGAAACCAAAGGCAAAGTCTCGGTTGAGTTCTGACTTACATGCAAACCTCTTCAGTAGCTGTTGTGCAACCTGTTTTTGCCTGATTCATGTCTGTGAACTACAGGGAGTGGTCAGTGGGGTCTTTGATAGCCTATTGTCCCACAAGGAATGTTTCCAGGCTCTCCCCCACTTTCACTGAGGTAAAAAAAAATGGCGTGTTTCCACCCATTCTTTTCAACACAAACTCTGTGTGTTGTGCTGAGAAAAAGTGCACCCCATTCTGGCTATGGCTGACACACTAATGTGAGAAGAGGTCTGTGTTGGTTTGTCATTTGAAGTTCCAGCCAAGCTTTCCTTCTGTTTGACCAGTGGGAAGTGTGAGGAAGCTGAAGTGACACTTTTTCTGACATCTGCAAACATTGAGTGGTACCATGGTGACTGAAGTTTGGAAACTTTGTATCAGGCAGCTTCAGGGTCCAGTCACATTCAAGGTAGGAGAAAACAAAACAGGAGGGTGTCAGAATCTGAGCCAGGCAGTCTGGAATCCAGCCAAACCTTGGAATGAATAATTCCTCTCCCCCTCTTTAAAGTGCTATGTTTCTCTCTCACACATGCAGCCTTTTTTCTACACGCTTCTCCCCAATCCTTCCATTTCTCAGTGTGCCTTCCATACACTATTTCCTGTCCCATCTTTCTTTTTCTTTCAGCCCTTCTTCCCCCACCTCCTCTTAGCTCATATGAGTCAGGGCCTGCTTAGAATATCTCTGTGCTCGGAGGCAATATGCTGATTGTGGATCATTTCCGATTGATACAAATGTAGTGTCTCTCTCACTCACTCACACACACACACACACACACACACACACACACACACACACACACACACACACACACACACACACAC
>JAUMHF010000008.1:7646906-7663844 GCA_032359275.1 Microctenopoma steveboyesi
CACACACACACACACACACACACACACACACACACACACACACACACACACACACACACACACACACACAGACAGACTCATTTTATAAACACAGGAAAAGTGGGAAGCCATTTGAATGCAAGTTAATGTTTTTAATTGCTCACACCTGAGCAAACACATTTTGCAAGATATAAAACAGATTGGCACAATAGACTGTGTAAAAAAATAGTTTTGCTCTATTTGAGCAGCTGTAATCTATCATGCACAAATCTTTTCTCACTTAGAAAAGAAAAGCACAGCAAGCACAGGAGGTGTAATGTAGATCCCTTTAATCACAATGCAAAAACCATTTAGAGATTCCAGGCATACTTTAGACAGGATGGGAACCTGCATAGTTCTGACAGAACATGGTCTCTTCCCTCACCACCCGAAGGAAAAATGTCTCTGCTGCCAAACTGGCTTCCATTTGAAGCCAGACTTAGCCTGCCGTTCTTTGGTCCACCCAGCAGGTGTCACACTGATACATTTTACACTGCTGCACTTTAATACTAAAATGACCTGAGGGAGGAAGATCCCTCGTTTATATCTGACAGGAATCAAAACCACATGACTCAGAGATGTGATGAAAAAACAAGAGTATGTTTTAATCGCAGCTCATAGATATGGAACGTACTGATAAGACTGAGTGCATGGGCAAACTGAACCCAGAACCATCACTGAGCATAAACAGCGCAGCAGTGGTGGTCTAGACAAGGAGGGCTAGAGGGAGAATGAATGTAGGGTAATTGCAGGAGAGAAGGAAAGATATTTGTAAATAATAGAGGAGAGTTAGGAACTCCTCGTATGCAAGGTTTGTGTAAGCCGTGTGTAAGTATAAATCCACAGACACATACTCCATACCACTCACAACATACCCCCCCAAAATATGTGTGCTGAAGAATTCAAGCTAGAAATTGTAGCTCAAAGCATCAACTAATACACATAAACTCGATCTCTCTGTGGCTAAAACAAACCTAATCACATAAGCACAAGCGTTAGAGAGCACCTCATCAGAGACTTTAAGCATTTATGTCTCTCTCTTCTTCCCACCGATCTCCTACACCTTAGCCCTCCCATCTTTCGTTCCCCGTTCTTCTTCTACTGCTCTCTTCCCCTTTTACTGCCTCTCCTTATTTCTCCTCTAAATGGGACACTTTCATATTTCCTTTGTTTCTTCGCGATGTGAAACCCAATGCAGACTGGATGTCACCCTCCCTTTTCCCTCAAGATGCACACATATTCTCTGTCTAACTAACTAACTAACTAACTCGATGGCTCCTTCAGGGCACAATTGCAACATGTGCTCCCAATTACCACATATAGTAGCACAGACTAGCAGCAGTTAGATTCAGCAGAGAATAAAGAAAATGGAAAGGAGTGGGGACTGATGAAATATAGTATGAAAAGTGCTTGTACATTGCTTCTTATACACCCATTCATGCACACATTCACACACCAATGCCAGAGACTGGACTGACTCATCGGGGGGGATTCAGTGTCTTGCACAGGGAAACTTTGACATATGACAGGAGGAGCTAGGTATCAAATCACTGAACCCACAATAGTTGGATGACTGCTCTACCTCCTACCTCCACCATCATTTTAAAGAGTTTAACCAGTCTGTGCTACCTTTACAAAGACACAGAAAGAAAAAGAGGAGGGCATTTCCAGCACAGTACCTGGAAAAGACAGCTTTCATCAAACTTGGAACGTAACCTACATAACATCCATGAACAGATAGATAATGGCAGGTACACGAAAGGCACTGATTACAGAAATAAATGGTGTGCAGTTACCCAAGATGATGCTGCTGCATTTAAACTGATGCAGCAGCATCAAAAGACAACAAAAGATGTGCTAACAAGAACATGAGAGAAATCCGTCATAGGTGGCGAAGTAGTTTCATGTCATGACGCTTGCTTTAGTTAGAATGCGTGTGAATGTGTGTGTGCGAACAAAGGAGCAGACAAAGTCGGTGAGGGCCCGTCATCTTTGTGAATGGGCTATGTATCATGTCTGAGATTAGTGTCAAGAATCTCTTCCCTCTGTGGTTGACCTTGTCTTGCATTGACAGGCCTTATCATTTATCAAGTCACAGACGTACTGTAGTTACTGTACATGAAGTGTGTGCCTGCAGTTCGTTTATCAGTTAGTCTGAAAATTATGTACTTCATTTGTTAACGTGGTCATCATTTTCTGGAGCTCAACGTCATGTCATCAAAATGTTATATATTGTACAAGTAGCAGACCAAAATCAAGAGATTCTGTCAGTGTACCCATTAAAGCATTAGTGTGTACGTGTATTTGAGTCTCAGTAATCTGTTAAACACATCTTATTGATGATACTGTTGGAAGGATGGCTAAAGCAGGATAAATACACCCAGATTAATGGAGGAGTTTAACCAAGGTCATGAATTCCTGTGGCACAGTGAAAAGACACTGACTAAAGCATTATGAAGACTTCAAGACACTGACTGATGCAGAATGATGGACAGATGGAGGGGGAATTGAGAGAGAACAAGGGAGACATGGGTGTCTCACACAATAGAGTCATTATGCTTGAGGAGCAATGCCTATTTGTCCATCTCTCCATATCTGTTCAATGCTCAAACTAAGGGACTAGATTGCTGTGTTTTTCCTCTGTCCATTCTGGAGTGCTAATTTTTATTTCACACAGCATCGTCTCCACACCTCTCCCGCACATGACTCAGCGGTTCTTTGCTTTCCTCTCCATCACTCCCCCCATGTGCACATGTCTTTTTCTCCCTGTCCTTCCATCTGGCCTGCTCAGTTTCTCTCGTTCTTCCTCACCAAATGTGTGTAAAGTCAATGTAAGATGAGTGTCCACACACGCCCCTGCACTCAAACAAACCCATACTCCTTTCACTGTCCAGACTGTTCCTGCGTCACACCAAAGACTAACACTTGGAGAATCAGCACACGTACGTTTGTTATCATCAAAGAAGGGGGCAGGGGTTTACCCAGACACAGAAGGAGAAAGCTCATGTTGGTATGAGATTGATTTGATACAGATGGATTTAAGGAAGGTGGAGGGTTTCGTGGTGCTGGTGTTACACATATAGATGCAAATGAAATGAAATAGTTTTTTGGGTAAGAAGTGTTGATGTGATTCAGAGTAAACGGCAAGAAATAAGTGCAGAGTTGACTCAGGGGCGGATCAATACAGAGAGACGACGGAGAGAGAGAGGTGGAGACTCAGCAGCGACTTGACTGTGAAGGAAAACCCTCTGCTGTTTTTTCTCTCTGGATTATTTAGTATTGGCTTATGTGTGTGCAATTTTTTTGAGCGATCAGTGGGAGAGAGGGAGGGGAAGGGCGGAGGTGGAGGGTTATTGAGAGGGAGATGGAGAGGCACGAGGAAACTGCTGCAGTGCATTGTTAGGCTGAGCGCACACAGGAGAGGGAGACAGAGAGAGAATCCCCCATTTTAGCTCAACAACATTACAGCAGTGCAGAGATATCTACAACAATGGAACGTCGGCACCTTTCGAACTGTGCTATTGATCTGTTAATGGAAACCCGACACACACAGTCAATCAAATTGTTATCTTAGCTAATTATTGGTTGTTATTGGGATATTCCTGGTTTACATATTATCCAGTCATGTTATCATTGGATAATATATGTAAATAAATGTAATCAACGCTGCAAACTAAATTGGTTACTTGAATCCTAATGATACAGGTTATATTAACACATATTGTTAAATCATTAAAAATATACATGACATATCTGCTTTCAAAAGGCCAGTGATGCCTTACATCTTTATTTAGTGCTAATCTGTTTCCCTCAGGGATACTGACTTACTAACCGGATCTTGTCTAAGACACTGCACCGGAGAGCGAGGGGAGGATGGAGAGAGAGAAAGAGAGGGAGGGAGGGAGGGAGGGAGGGAGTGTGATCGAGCAAACGCAGGAGGGAGAGAGAAAAAGAGAGAGCACAGGAGAGCACGAGAAAAAGCTAAAGCTGAGAGAAAGTCGCAGGAGGAAGAGGGAGAATGCACGGTGTCTGGGTAACAGTTCCACGCTTGTATCCAGGGCCTTTGTGAATACACCATGGGATGCATCGGCTCCAGGAGACTGAGTAAGCCCCGCTGCTCTTTCCTTCTTTCCCTGCAGGCTCGCGGAAGGGTTGGGCTGGTGGGGTGAGGAGGATAAGAATGGGGGTCCTGGCGGAGGGGGGGTTGGTGTAGAGACTAGGGGCAGTCTTTGTAAATGTGTGTGGGATGTTCGCTCCACTGTCATTGCAGCGTGTAGGTAAGCTGTATACACAGCTTTACAGGCAAGATTTCAGCGGTGATATGTGTTGAAATATGCTACTGTGTGTGTGGTTGCATCCCCTACCTCCCTACTTACCTCCCTAACGCCTCCCATCCCTTGATTTATGATGCTGTTTGGCAGTATGTATATGTGTGTGAGTAGGAGGCAGAGAGTGATGGAGAGGAGTGAGGTGGGAGCGGGAAACACTGTGGTAGTGCTTATTTATAAGGCAGCATGGCTTGGAAAAAGAGAGCAAAGAGAGAAAAGGCATAATGCCATTGTCAGGGATGTTTGCAGTTTATTATTTGCATAAATAATAGGGATAGAGGGGGATAAAGACACAAGCAGCAGGGGAAGAATTTCAGTGCAGGCAGACAGGCAGGGAGGAGGGGAGACGGATGGATGGGGATGGAGAGAGGGGGAAAGGGAGGGGCAAATATGTACAGGCAAGAGTGTGAGGGTTTGATGGGAGTTTCAGGTGAGGACCGTCCTGGATAGACCCATAGACAATGTAAATGTCAACCAAAGTAAAACCAACCTTGAAATGCTGTTGAGTTGAGAATGACTAAGAAAGGTTGTATAAACAATCAATTGTTTGCCTGAATATGATTCATGAGGGCATATTACGTAGCATGAATCACGCTCTAAGGTAAAAATAAACAACGTCTCATTTCATGTTAAATATTAATGAGCTTTTTTGCACATCAGCCTCCTAAACATATTTCTGGTAAAGCGCCAGTCTGAACATGCGCTTAACCTTAACCAGCAGTCATTTAATGTCCAAACCAGGTAACAGGCAGGATCGCCAGCATCCCCCACTGCCTTTTTTTCAAAACTCAATGTAAATTCTTGATGAAGAGGATTTTAAAATATCTAGAATATGCAAGTGCAGAAGAAACAGTCCTATGTGACACATTTAGGAAGGCAGGTGTGAACTGAATACAGCACAAGCAGCGTTTCAGCAGTTCAGCCTTTCCAGATTACTGTATTTGACACATTGCAGAGCAGTAGAGGAGGTTGCAATCCTTCTGTCAGCACTCAGGTCAAGACAGGAGACCCCACAAGTGCTGTGACTCCATTTGCCGAATATACTGTAATTGAAGCATACAGAAGGCTTTGGAAAGGTGCCACATTAATCTGAGTGTGAGCCACCTGCATACGGATACTTTATACAAGTGGATCTTAAGAATCCAGCAACTGCTCTGCTCAGGTTACGTCTTCTAATCAGGGATAAGTGATGTAGAGCTGTCATAAAGAAAAATATCCATGTTTACACAGCCGAAGTACACTGTAGGTCTCAAGTGGTAAAGATAGTAGATGTCTTTAGTGTAATATTTCAATGCAGTTGGCAAATATCTTAAGCTGTGTGCACTTTAATCTAACACGAATATGTAAACAAACATTACTTAAGAGAGTGGGAAGCCCAAGAGTTTTCAAGCACTTTGTGCACGAGTCTGTGATTCTCCTGTAAACAACAGAATCAGCAGCAGTGCTGGCGAACTAGAGGCGTGGTTGTGTTTATCCTGGGTGAGAATGGCTTTAATGTGCGCTATTGATCAGCCTTCTCAAATGCAGTCCAAGCTGCCAAGCAGAGATCAACAAGAGGAGTAGCAGGCAGAAGGGCTAGAGCTGTCTCTGTGTGGGAGATGTGGTAACACAATCTCTCCCTGCTTCTTCATAACAAAAATCATCTTATCGTGGCCAATGTGGCAGGGGCTATGTTCATCACAGACTAGTTTTTAAAGCTAATTTGTTGCTATGAAATGTTAAATTTCCTCTATTTTCATAAAATAGAGGATTAAATGAAAATAAGTTCCTTACCATTCCAGTAGAGACATACATGTATGGTTATTCCGTTTATGCTTTAAACTGAGAAAACAGGACTCTTGTATCATCTGACCACTCTCATCACTGCTGAATGAGTCCGGTGAAGACAGACAGTGATGTACAGGAGATGAGATGTCAACATCCATCACCCCTACAGTGGGCGAAGGCCTTGAGATGTAGTTGAAGGGAGGTGCACATTCTGCTTCACCTTATCACTGAGGAAAGGCACAGAGATCTATTGGAAAATGACTAGAAGCAGTAGATTTTTTTCTCTAAGAGAAAGCTCGTAAGCAGTACACAGCCTATGTTTGCTTGGTTCAGAGCTACCTCCTACAGCTGAAAAGACGTTGTTAGTAATACTGTTACAGCACCATGATGCTCATTTCTAGATGTAGAGTTGATAATGTTATTTACAGTAACTGTGCTGAAAGCTTTACAACAGAACAATTTTCTGAAACCAGTTACTGTGCCACACTATATCTGTGAGTGCTGGAAATCACATCATTAATCACAGTATAATTTAGGGCATTGTGAATATAATGGTTCAGGCTGCAGTGCTGAAATTATAAATATGAATGTGGGACAGTATGACATTATAAGTCTTACCTGTTTGTGCAGCCTCTCTCTTCACTTCCTCTAAGTTTGCTTTGGTATGGTGGTACTGCTGACACTACTAATTTAATAAGCAGTAGTCCATGTTGTGTTGACATTTCCAATTAAACCAAACTCCTGGTATATGCACCTGTTTGTTATGTATGGACCAATGACTGACCTCGTGTTTTCAGCCTCCTCCTATATGATCCTATCCTTGCTGCTGCATTTATTCTCATGTAGTCCCATGTGAAGGTATGAATATGCAGTATTTTATAAACTGACGTTGCCTACTTTGTTCCATTTCTATGTTCTCACAGTTACCGTCAGAGAGGGATTCCCTGCTATGACATAAAAAAAGCAACCCACTGCACCACCATGCTCTATACACATCTCGTCAAAAATCCGATTTGCCAGTACACGGTTTCCTTGTAAACTGACAAATCTGGCAGACTGAGGTGAAAGATGAGTGATTTCTTGTGTCCAGGTTGGAAAAGCCCTGCACACATGAACACACTCAAGGTGAATGACTCAGTGATGTAGTATCTCTGAGACACAGTGAGACCTGATGACCCTTATCTGTGTGAGTGCGTGTCAGTATTTGCGAATATGTTTATACACCCAGGGACTTCAATGTTATGTATATAGTTAAAGTTTATACGCTCAGCCTTATGTGTGTGAGTGACTAACCGAGTGCCCGTGTGTCATATTCTCTAGATGTCAAGAGATTAAATTGTGTACAGTTGTGTATGTGTGCATGCCCTTGTACCATCTGTATCATTTTCAGACTGTACGTGCATGTGGCAGATCAGAAATAGGAGGCCTGTGTGTGGGCACATTATGCCAGGTTTCAGAAAACAATGAGTGAGTTATGGAATTGAAACATAATGCAGCGGTGGAGAGAATTTCCTCTCTGTAATTGGATCTGTGTATTAGAGGGGGGGGTACGTTGTGTGTATGTGTGTGTTTAAGTGCTTGTGTGCATGTATTTATTTTATTGGGTGGATAAGTTTAGTTCAAATCCTTTTTCTTCTGATGACATTTTGGACATTTTAGCTGCTCCTCACAAGTCCAAAGAGAATTTAAAAAGAGAGTTAAAACTAGGTTTTAGTGCTATGACTTTTGATCAGTTTAGGATAAATTATAGGATCAGACATTTCGTTTTCTACGCAAGCATTATGACAATCACACCAAGCCAGTCCCAGGGCTGCTTCTTAGCTAGTACCGTATTTTGAAACAGTTGAACCAACTTTGAACCAGTACTACCCCTAGACAAGAACTAGCACCAAGCTTGTGTTGGTCAAAAACAGGGTATAAGCATCCTCACGAGTATAGTGATATGACTGTGTGTGCGTGCGTATGTTCAGCAGTAGTGTTTGACCAGCACTGATTATCTTATCTGCAGCTCGTAACCACTTCAGTAGTGATAATGAAAAAAGGCCATGTGCTCAAAGACAGGAGGTCTCTTTTCCTTTATCTAAACAGAATTGTACAACAGCATGTTTTCTGCTTCAGGTAATAATATTCACACATGTGTGTATGTATTTATATAGGTTTCTAATGCTGGGTTGCAGCATCTAATACTACTTGATGTAGGTTTTCCACACTCAGTGAACCGCTGAGTGTTGAAATTTGTTTACCCCGTATCAGCAATGCTCACCTGCACAGGATGGCTGCCACTGTCATGCCTAACCTGATTAATGAGCTGTGTCAGACCTGAAAGTGAAGGGGTCGTGTAGATTGGAGATGTCAGTGTGTTAAATAATGGTGGTAACTTGCTAACAACCTGTGTTTCAGTAAGTGCATGTCAGAGCTCCTGCATGTATGTGGATGATGTCCTGAGACACACCTGGCTCCATTTCCTCAACCAAACTCTCCAGCCATCTGGACTCTAGTCCTCAGCTATGTTCTTGGTGAACTCTGGATCTGGCATCTGCACGTGTTCCTGCAAGAGGGCTGCTATGCAAGGCGGCACCCCATCATGGCAGCCAGCCTTACTGCAGCTGTCATGGTAAACAAACACAGAGGCCCCTGGATCTTCGTTGTTTCCGCTGCAGGATGCTGGAAGTAAGAAAAGACAGATGAAGTGCAAATGCTTCCCACTTCAGCAGGAGCTGTCAAGCCGCTACAGTAAAAGCTGGAGCTGACAGTGCAGCCGCTGCAGATCTTGGGTCATTTGTTGTGCACAGCCGTGCTGCCTGCTATTTCCCCCTCCTCCCTCCCTCCCTCCCTCCCTCCCTTCCTCACTCTCGCTTGCTTCTTCTCCTTGCCTGAGTCAAGCTTGCCTCCCTTATGACTGCAGGGGGGTATCCAGTGCCGCACCGCTGTGTGTAAGGGGGTGGAGGGAGAGTGCCAGGGGAAGAAAAGCTGGCTCAGAGCTCTGGTCATGTGCTCTGTTGTTGCTGTCTCCTCAAGGAGGGATCTTGCCTGCCTTTTCCAGAGCAGAATGCATTCGCTTATAGTGCTGCTGACAGCCCAACAGCAATGCCTACCTGAGAGCAGAAATACTGAGTGTGCCCTTGCTTCAGATATCAGGAGGATGCATGATAATGACTACTGACCATAGAGAGATTTTCTGATATGATACTATAAGCAGCTCTTACTAATCAAAGCATGATATTGACATTGTGGCTCACTTTACAGATAGCACAGGCTTTGATGTAAGCTCGTGTGGTGCTGACAGAGAACAGAAAATATGCAGTTTACACTCTCCACTGCAGTCCATATAACTCTTTACCATACAGCGATGTATGTGGGGGGACTGCTTATCTACCAATTGGCCAAACAAGGCTAAATGCTCAAGAGAGGAGGGACAGAGAAAGTGAAATAAAACAACGGTGGGAACAGTAGAGCATTTTTTGTGAGCCCTATGCATTATATTGCTTGTTGCTTTAGGGCGAATAGACCGTAGGCAGAGGTGAATATATATTATAAAGAACTCTGGGACAATCTCTTCTGCACAGCAGAAAAAAAGACATGTTTAAACTGATAATAGCCAAAACAGGAGCCATGTTACCCCACTCTCTACATTGAGAAAATGAAAATACTTTCAAAGACCAGGCAAATTATTTTGAGGTCACACAGAGTTTGCTGCTAATAGTAGAGTGTGCTTAAATCTAAATGTGTGTCCATGTCCTGTGTGCAAAGTAGTTTCTTTGGGGGTGATAATCAGCTGATTCAAAGCACTTTCTTTTCCAGGAATTTCTGCTTCACACAGTTTCTCAGACATTTATAGAAAAGGGTAGAGTTGCAGCAGAGCAGGAAGTATTTTCTGCACCTGCTGCTAGTGCGCTTACACAGTACTAAAATACTCAGGCTGTGAAAAACAGTAATTTGCAGTATACCCAACATTTACTGGGTCATTTTTGCCCCTGAATGTTGCATTTCAGTTTTTCAGTTATATGACTAAATATAAAGTGCACTACATTGCCAAAACAGATACAATTTAGTTTTGGAAGAGTTTATATTTTCAATCTGAAACAGTGACATTGGGCACTTTATGACTGAAAAAAATAGAGTGTCTTCATTGGAAGAGATTGTAATGGATCACAATGCTGTAAAAGGAAGATTAACGACTCAAAAGCAGATAGAGGGCAGTCTACATTTTCCCAAGGTTAAAGAATAATCAGAGGTCAAAACCAGGGATGCAATCAGTGGAAGGCAAACTTATCCATAACTGTGGGTGGGAGATTAGAGTCCAAGGGGCAGCAAGGTGTTGAACAGGCTGGAATCAGGCAAACGGAATAATGCACAATAGATTGACCATCTGGCAACTGTTGAGAGAAGTATCTAAAATTGGAAAGTGGAAACAGGTGAGTGAGTGTTGGAGATAGTCAGGTGATGAGAGCTGGTGATAAGACCAAGGTTACAGCAGGACAAGAGGACATTTCAGGTTATGACTTAAATAAATATTTGTACCTTCTTAGATACACATATAATAATTTCATGAACCAGATAACATTGTCATTGTCCTTGTGTTAGACATTATGCATCTGTTTATTCATGCTGTGTAGCACTTCCTGTGACTATTCAATTAACTAGTCACAGGCATGTAGAATCAGTGCAGTATTCCTTAAAGGTACATCAACCTTGATAAAGTACAACAGACCATACAGTAACACATATGTGGATTTTTTTAGGAAAACACATGGTACACTAACTAAGAAATACAGAAAGTGAGTTGAAAAAAACAAACAAAAGTGAAATAAGACCTTTAACTAAGAAACACATTACAGTGATTATAAATAATGTGTGTGTGATCTCTGCACGATAAGTCATCCAACATTAGGACAGCCGATGATGAAGATAATGATGTGGATACTGTTTCAGCAAGGTGATCCTGATTTGTAGCTGGCAGACCCTCCCTGTTAGAGTAAAGAGGGTCAATTTCTGGAATGAAATCTCTCCCTTGTCTACTGCCCTTGCCGTGATCTGATGCGACTGGAAGCAGTTCAGAGGAAAGGGTAAAATCTGAAAGCCCAACAGAGACTGAGTGGAGCTGATATTTCTAAATCACTGGGTCAGTGGGTCAGAGACATCACTGTACATCCAGAGAGCCAACAAGTCAACAGTGTGTTTCTCAGAGCTCTCAAGGAGTCGCTCTTGATTGCCAAACATGGCTGTTGAAATGATGATTGGCTGAGCCACACACGTATACTGGCAGAGAAGGTGCTGATATAGGAGTGAGCCCCTCAGAGAGTTGCACACACTGCTTAGACCCTCTGATGCAGGGAGCAGGCACCTAGAGACTGAAGCTGTGTTTAAACTCAATTACCAGTGCAGCCTCTATAATTAAACCAATGTTTTAATTAGGATTTAGGCAGTCAGGAAAGAGGAGGGATAATACATTTAATTCATCCAACAGCAAACATGTATTTTACATGACTCCCATTTACACTGCGCTCTGATATCCTTAGTCTGAATAGTCTGTTAACAAGTGCACATGTCATTTATATGCAAGGAAGTTAAAACATTAGCCCTTTGGGGGATTCCCAGCCAACGCTGGTAAAAAGGAAAGCCTGCAGGTGGTTGATGGAATATATCAGAATTTTCCTGGAGTTATTAGTATTGATGGATGGTGGTGGATTGTGCACAGAATGAGAAAAAAGAATGAATTTCATGATATGATATGATTCATGATATGATTTCATGATATTTTAAGAAGCTATTCAAGGGTTAGTGAAGAATGCATGCAGATACATAACCAGCATATGCAGTGGGGAAAACGAGTATTTGGCAGCCACCTATTGTGCTGTTGTAAGTTGGCCCACTTAAAAAGATGAGAGAGCTTTGTAATTTTCATCATAGGTACACCTAAAAAACGAAAAAATCCAGGTAAGCACTTGTATGATTTTTAAAGAATTCATTTGTATAATGGTGCAGAGAATAAGTATTTAGCACCTACAAACAAGCAAGAATTCTGGCCCTCACAGACCTCCTGCTTCTTCTTTAAGAAGCTCTTCTATCCTCAACTCGTTACCTGTTTTTATGGCACCAACTAAAAGACACCTGCCCACAACCTCAAACAGTCAGACTCCAACTTCCACCATGGCCAAGACCAGGGAGATGTCTAAGGACCCCAGGGACAAGATTGTGCACCTGCACAAGACTGGGACGAGCCACTCTACAATAGGAAAGCAGCTTGGCAAGAAGAGACCAACTGTTGGAGCAGAAAATTGATTAAATACAAGATCACTGGAGCATAAAAAAAGAAGAAGAAAGGATGAATGGGGCCACGCATCGTGAGATTTTGGATCAAAAGCATTGTTCCATCAGTGAGAGTACTGAAGATGAAACGTGGCAGGATCTTCCAGCCTGACAATGATCCTAAACACACCGCCCGGGCAACGAAGGAGTGGCTACGTGAAAAGTGTTTCACGGTTTGGGAGTGGACTAGCCAGGCTCCAGATCTCAATCCAATAGAGAATCTGTGGAGGGAGTTGAAAGTCTGTGTTGCCCAGCGACAGCCCCCCCAACATAACATCTCTAGAGAAGATCTGCATGAAGAATGGGCCAAAATACAGTTTGTGAAAATCAGGAAACATTTGACCTCTGTCATTGACAACCAAGGTTACGTTACAAAGTATTGAGGGGAACCTTTGTCATTGACCAGATACTTCCTTTCTGCACCATTATACAACTAAATTCTTTAAAAATCATACAAAGTGGATTTTCCTGGATTTATTTTGTACATTCTGTTTCTCACAGTTGAAGTGCACTTGTGATGTCTTATTTGCCATGAATTTAATCATACTATTTAACACTTCCCACGTGTAAATTAGTGTGTGAAATGGTCATATGTTCCCTTTTTTTTTTTGTAGAAACCTTGACTGCAAATGTTGGAAATGCCATAATCCCCCTCTGTACCATCGGGTTTGATAGATACTGTATATATATAAGAATAATATTAATAATATTCCTTTTGTCTCCTTTTTTAACCCTGCTCTCAGCTACAGATGGCGTGCCAGTCCAGAAGGACGGGGAGCAGGTAAGTCTTCAGCAGCTACTGCAGTTCCCTCTTCTTGTTGACTTCCTCTGACGGACTGTTGCCACTCCAGCTGAGGAACCAACATGGCTGCTGATTAAACCAGTTTCACAGGCAACAATATGATGATCACTGTTTTTAAAAGCAGCTCACCCCACATGCTCTGTATGAGTCAAAGTGCTTACGCTGGTAGATTAGTAAAGTTGCACATTTCATATCAGTGTGAGTGCTTAACTTCCTCTACACTATCTCATCTGAGATGGGGTTGCGTAGCAGGAAGACTGAACAGTCACTGATTTGGTTGGCTCAGTGCTGTTGGCATTACCACTGTTGCTTGATGTTGAGTCACTGTGATGGTTCAAATCAAAACAACTGTGGCATCCCTCTTTCTCAGACTTCTTATACATCATCACTACTGTATACTCTCCTCTCTTCTCCTCTCCTCTCCTTTCCTCAACCCTGCTGCTACCCTAATTTTGTGGACAGCTACACACACGTCATCATCGCTCCTGTAGGGGGTCAAGTTCTACCAGTGTGTTAAATCTCACATCTTAACCATTCTTGTAGTGGGAAATAAAGAAAGAAAGCAAAAGATAGATGAGAGTCAGATGAAACTAAGAATTGGATTACAAGGAATGTAAGGATTAAAGAAAAAAACAGGAAGGGGCCGATATCGATTGGCATGATCTTTCCACAGTCGTGCTATATGTAGCTGATGGAGACAGTGAACACTGATGTTGTAGCCATGCCTTTACATCTGCTTACTGCTGTTTAGATATTACAGTGTTTTGACAGGTGGTGAAAGAACTCATAATTATGTCTACTCTGCCACAGTTCAAAGGCAAATAACTGTCAATATAGGACCTGCAAAGTACTGGGTTTCATTTACCCTGGGCCCGTGGGTCGTTGTGACCCAGTATTGCTGTTATTTATACATCATGTTTTGGCTCTGGATCAAAACAGCCCCTTCCCTTGAGTAATTTTCTACCCGTGGCACTGCATACATTTAACATATTGTTGTGTATGATTTAATATTTAAAATGATGCTTACATGTTAATATACAGTAATAAACATTTGAATAAATGTAACTTTTACTTTTACTACTTTAACTAAACCTAATACTAAACATATGCACATTAAATGAAGGACTGTTTTATAGAAAGAGTGGATTTGGGTGAGGTTTATTTGAGAGGATTGAGACCACTGTCGTGTCTGTTAAATCTATAAAACCTCTTAAACGCAATTATTATCCTGTACCAAAAATGGATGTGTAAAGATAACAATTTCTGATTTTAGGGGAGGTTATGTGCCAGACTACTTCTTGGCAAAGGCCGTGGCCTGACCTGATGCTGATAAGATTAAACCAGAAATGACTCTCTAGTGCTGTTGGGCAGATTAGATTGCCTTTCATAGCTGTTTTTATGTGTTGTTGGTCTTTATGCTAAGCCCCCTGGTTTCCAAACAGAAATATGCCTTATAAATGTTGAAGACTGGTATGATTTTTCTAAGTTTGTTTGTTTTATTAAGCTGTTTTTACCCGTTCTCCACTGTCTCGGTGCTACATATTGGCAATTTAACACGTGCGGTGACCCCCCACTGTTGGTGCAGTTAGTGCCAGTCCAGCTGATGGAGGTAGAGAGAAGCAGAGGCCCTTCTCACATGCGCACACACACACACACACACGCACCTTTGTTCTATTAGCCTCAGTCCCTTGTCTGTCTGCAGCATCAGATACCATTCAACACAGAACTGACGTCTCTGTCTCTCTCTCACACACACACACACACACACACACACACACACACACACACACACACACACACACACACACACACACACACACGCACACACACACACACACACTTTCTGCTGGCTTTCAGTGTTTTTGGCAGCACATGTAACCAGATAAAAGACTCATTCATCCATAGCATATTCACTCTGCTATACATAACTGAGCAAATATAAATTGATCCCTGTTTAATCCCCTCCCTTCTCCCTGTCGTTCTGGTCCTTGACTCTTTCCTCTACTCGTTCCTGGAAAATCCTGTGTATCTGTCTCTTTTTTTTCCCCCCTCCCTTCTTTTAATTTCTTTTTCTTCCACTGTATGTATGCTGTGACACCCCCTCCCTCTGTTGCTCTTTGTCTTCTCCCATTTCCCCCTTCATGCATGTCAATGTTCTCTCTGTCCTGTCACTCTCTCACTCTTTCCCCATCCCTCTCTCCTCCTATTTCTCTTCCTCAGCATGGACGTTCAGACTTTTCATGGGAAGGAATCAATGTAAGTGTTGTGACATCATTCTTTCATCTACTACCTTTCTCTATTGGTTTGTTTCTTTCACCTGGTTTGTTTGAACTCACCCTTTTTCTCTTCACAATCCCCACCACGTCAGCTTTACAGTCGCTTTATCGTAGGGTTGCACAATAGTGAGCCCAGCCAGAGTCACTTGTTGGTGCAGATTGAAAAACAGTAACTTGGAATCAGGATCTTGGTAATCCAGGTGTTATCTTTTGTAATAACCCAACATCTCCATCACTTCTCCTGTCCACTCACCTCTCTCTAACACACACTGTCACGGTGTCATTCTGTGCCCTGTCACACTTTCCATACTATTCTTTTCTCTATGCTTTTTCCCCTCCTCCATTCCTCTCTTTTCTCTCCCTCTAGCTGTCTATGGAAGACACCACATCAATCCTGCCTCGGCTCAAAAGGAACTCAAACGCCTATGGCATCGGGGCTCTGGCTAAGTCTTCTCTGTCAGGTGTGTCAGGTGTGTGTCTGTACTGTGACTGGTAAACTGCCCCCATGTTGACTCTGTCCCCAGTGGGGACTGAAGTCAGCATGGTACCCAAAATGGGTTCCCCTGTATCACTTCCTCTCCACACTGCGATAATGCTCGCCAATGACTGAGAAGTCATTGGCGGAATTAAATTAGTCTGACAAACACACATCATCATCCATCTTGTTCTTTAACATAAGGTGAGTGGTGAGTGGGAGGTGTAGTTTTATGTTAAGTGGCCGTCACACTGTGGTGTCCTGAACAGGTATCATGGATATATATGGATGTTAAAACTGTGTAAAGTGCTGTGTTAAACTGAGTCGAGTGCAGTGTAATGAAGTGCTTTCTTTTTAGTGCAGTGTTTTTGGTGTAATCCAGCTGTTTTGTACAGTGCAGTTTATTTGAGTGCAGTGACGTGTATGGTAGTAAAGTGTAATGAAGTGTAGCTACTGCACTGTGTGGTGTGGTAGTGCTGTGTCATATAATTTATTTATTTATATAAACTCATCTTCACTTGCCATGATCCGAAACATTCACACAAGCAGGGATGTACAGTGTTTACATTCTATGTTGGTCACAGGAAATATGGAGGGCAGTCGTTATGCAGATTGATATGAACCAGGTATTTGCCTTTTAGCAGGAAATTAATTTCTTTTCTTTTTTTAACATTCCGTGGCAGTTGCATGAGTCAAGTTTTCAGACGCAGCGCAAGGAGAAAGAGAGTTGTTTTCTGCTCACCCGGCACAGCTTAGCAAAGATGTAAAAGCTGTTATGTCAACAAGCCAGCCTCTCATTACTCATGCTACACAGCCACCTCACCCCAATTAACCTATTCCATCCCATGGTGCACTTCTGTGCAGGACACATCCATTGTCGATGACTTAGTCCAGGGGTGTCCAAACTCGGTCCTCGAGGGCCGCAGCCCTGCTGGTTTTCCAAGCATCCATGCATTTGTGACT
>JAUMHF010000008.1:7663878-7682599 GCA_032359275.1 Microctenopoma steveboyesi
GTCACAAATGCATGGATGCTTGGAAAACCAGCAGGGCTGCGGCCCTCGAGGACCGAGTTTGGACACCCCTGACTTAGTCTCATTAAACAAATGAATGTAACCTCCACAACACATGTTGTTTAGTATAATCCATGTTCATGGACTCCGTCATTTAACCACAGCCACCTGAATACAGGTGTAGGATCCAAATGACATGGGGTTTTAACTCTGGTCTTTCCCCAACTTCCCAGATATCAGTTACCCAGTCATTAAACTCCTGGTTTTTATTTTTAACATCAAAACCAAATCCACAAATGTCTGAACAAAAACACTGACTACCAATTACATCATCCCAAACTCATTTATCAGTCTAGCCCTGCTGGATCTCCATATTGTCATTACATGCCATCACATCTCCCACGATCAAAAAGTCATATATACCCTGTAATGACGTATGTATTGTATTTCTCTCCCTCCCTTTTCTTTTTCTCTGTTGTCCCTTACCTTGACCATCCTTCCTTCGTTTGCTGCCTCCTCTGTATCATTTCATCTTCACAAGGAGTGACTCGCACCATGAAGGAAAGAGTGACCAAGCCCACAGCCATGGCCCAGGGTCGTGTTGCTCACATGATTGAATGGCAAAACTGGGGCATGCAGACGGTGGGTGCAGGGGGCCTCCCCCAGTCCCGCATCACCACCCAGGAGCGGGAAAAGGAGCGGCGACTGGAGAACGACGCCTACAGTGACCTTAGCGATGGAGAGAAGGAGGCTCGTTTCGCTGCAGGTTCAGAAACTCGCACAGACATGAGGGCAGGGACTTCACAGAGTCTGTTAACTGACATCAGCAGAATAATGTGCTCATCGCTTCTTTACTTTACTTTACTTTACTTTGCTTAGCAGACGCTTTTATCCAAAGCGACTTACATGGAGCTAGCGCTGGGTGTCCGGCTCAGAGACACACCTGGTAGGGGATGGATTAGGAGTCAGACGGGGTTCGAACCCACAACCTTCTGCATCCCAGTCTGACGCCTAACCCATTGAGCCACCGGGCCACCTACCGCTTCCCTTTGTGAGGTTGATGCCAGTTATCTGGCCAATTAAAATGATGATGTCCTTTGATTTCTGACTTCAGGTATCCTACAGCAGTTTGCAATCTCAGAGGCAACACTTCTAGCTTGGTCATCTATGGATGGCGAGAGCCCACGATCAGGATCAAACCAAGGCAGCGTGGCTCATCTGAGTGAGGTCAACCAGGAGAGCATCACCAGTCGAGGTAAAGGACCACACATATGCAACTTAAACTACAATTAGCCTGTTTTGCAGAATGAAGATGAAAGGCAAAGATTAGGGCAGGAAATAAAACACCCTTGTAAAAATGAATAAAATGGTACATAAAAAAACATTGACATACATACTACATATTAAACTGTAGTATAGTGTACAGCATAATGAGATAGCATAGCATGATGAGACCAAACTGCTCCATCTCTTGTCTCCAGGCTGGATGCTTCCCTAATTATTCGTTTCACATTTTCCTGAACTGACTGTTGGAAGGTAAAGCTAACCACTGCATCTGTTCAGATAATGGTTCTGGACAAGTTTTAGTCCACAGGAATTAATTCTCTATGCGTGAAGTGTTTTTCCTGTATATACTGTAATTATCTCATGGAGTTGGACAATTACAGTGATTGTTTTGTTGTTGTAAGCCTCCTTGGGGATATGGTGCTTCATTAATGCATTTGCATGCAATTATCTCATTATTTTTAAGCTTTAATAAACTTTTAACACGGGGTGTGATAATGTGGCCCATTTAAGCCCTTCTCCTGAGAGAAACACATACTGGTGAACCAACAGTGTTCACACTGCGTTGCTTACATCTTAGAGTGTTTCTGTTCATGTTCTATCAAGATGCTTCCGTCCATTGAACTTTTTTGGTAATAAACTGCTTTATTCTGTCTGTGTATTTTCATCAACTCATCAACTGCAGTGTATATATTTTTTTCAGATCAGATATTGCACCACTCATCAGCAGAGGTGTGGCCTCACACATACGTCTCCCAGGGCCACTACTGCCTCTCGTCCTCTGATGCCTGGGAGCCCATCAACAATGACCCGTCCGGTGTGGCATCTCCCGCTGCGGGCTCCTACATTATGGGAACTGATGGGTTCGACGGGCAGACGGCAGCTCATTTCCTGTCGCAGCAACAGCAGCAGCAGTTCAGCCTCCAGCAGCAGAGTCAACTGCAGCAACTGCAGCAGATCCAACAGATCCAACACTACCAGCAACAGCAGCTTCTGCAGTATCAGCAACAACAGGTTTCTTTAAGTTCAAAAGCAGTTTTGGTTTTCAGTTAAAAATTGCAGTGAAATAAAATAATAAATCATAGGACTGCATTTTTTATAAGCTGCTGATCATAAAAGTAATTTTTTACATTCAAAGAAAAATGTACTGATCAGTTAAGTCTCTCTGACAACCCTCTCATTCTTGTTTCCAGTCTCTGGAGCACAGGCTGCATAGTACCAACCACTCTTTGCAAGCAACACCCAATAGCACCATCCACAGTCTGGTCCATTCTGTTCACCCACCATTGGTTGACCTCTGGAACACGGGGCAGATGGAGGCTTATCAGACAGAGGCTGGCGGCTACATGGGTGTAGCAGCAGTGGTGGAGCCCAGCATGTGTGTCCCGCCTGGAGAGGAGGTGGTGGGAACAGAACACTCCCCGTTACTGGAGCAGCAAGAGGAGGAGGAGGAGATTAAGGTAAAGTAAACATAGGGTTAGATTGCATAAAATTACATCTTCTGTAAAGTGCTGAGCGTGCTGTTTGAAAATGTAAACTGCTGGTTTTATTCAATTAACTACTCTTTTTTTCACAATACTTATCTTCCAAATTATTCAGAGGATTTTAAAGCATTGGATTAATCATTCAGGATTTCGATCTGCTGACTGGACAAGTCAAGTCCCTTGAAGTTGGTCTCCCAAAAAATGTGGTTCTCACACATTTAAAAAGGCAAACAATCAATATACAGCTCTGGAAAAAATGAAGAGACCACTGCACTGTTAATTTTACTTACACATATACCTTTAAATAGCAAAATCAGAGAAACTGATTTTTGCAGCGGTCTCTTAATGTATACTACAAAAACAGATCATAAAGCTAATAATAATATTATCATCAACTTCTTCGTAGTTGTAAAAGAACTGAAAATGATACATGAATGAAGTTGACTGAACCTTGTGTGTATGTTTGGCTCCCTCTGTCCTGATCAGGAGGAGGAGGTGACACTGTGCATGGAGCCGGAGACAGCCACACTGACTCCACCTACGCAACAAGGGGATGCCTCTGGAGGCAGTAGTCCAGGGCAACCGCCAGCAGAGCAAATCACAGAAAGGAAGGCCTCTGATGTCACCTCCGGCCTTGTTCAGACGTTGGAAGAGAAGGAAGAAGAAGACAAGGAGGGGCTGTCCACGTCCACGGCAACTAACTGAGCCTCCTGCTGTTAAGAGACTCTTTACTGCAAACTCACCTGGGAGTCAGCGAGGAATTATACCATATATATCTATTAATCTGTTCCTTTTCAGGTATCAAAGACACAACTTTTTGATTGCAAGGGGAATTCTTCAAAATGGGTACTGGATGGACACTGATTTGGAAGTGACTCTTAATGAGACATGAGCTGATGCAACAAAGGACTTCTATTTTTTGTAAGCCTTACATCCAAAAACTAAACTGAACAGAGGGGTGAAGACGGAGAAGCTGAATATGAGGAGCATGAGCTAACTGAGACATCTCCAGCAGGGAGATGAAGGGAAATGGAAACATGCATGCTTTTTATGAAGACAAGCAACTCGACCTCGTCATCGTCTTATAATGATAATGAAAATCTAACATAATTAAGACTATAATAAGAATAATTTTCTAATAAAGCAAAAAAGAACAATACAAAAATGTATGTATAGGTGTATGATAAGATACAGTTTTCCTATGGGAAAACCTCTCTGTTTACAGCTGTTACTCAACATAGATAGTGTTTAATCAAGTTTATTTCCCCAAAACATACACAGTAAACTTTAATGACGGCAACCCAAACAATTTCACCTCTAATTAAAAAAGGCTAGAAAAATGTCAGCATTTCAGTGAAATGCAGTTTAACCTTTTAGAAGAAATTGTTTTATGATGATGCGGCACCAGGATGTCCAAGGCACAACCCAGGAATAGGCCTGTCCTCCTGACTGCACATGCTAAACACTGCACAGATAAGGATTGTACTGTAAAATAGTGTGCTTCCTACTCTGTCCCTCTGCATGCATGTTTCTTCAGAGTACTATGGAGTACCCGTCCTATACAGCACTGTATAGACTTTGCACTGAACCATAGTATCCCAGGTGGAGTCACAATGGGCTTGAGCGATAAGTTCCATGACGGAGCAGTAAAGACAGAGCTGCATAAGCAAATCTCTTTTGCACTGATGCAATCCAACAGATCAGAGGTTGCCTTTGTACTGTTGACATCACCCAGTTCTCCCTGTGAAAGCTTTCAGCACCAAGAACAACCAAAACCGAGCCACTTAACAACTCTCCGCTGCTTTTTTCCATAGACATAGTCGGGATAAATTGAGGATAATAACCACTATTTTGAATGTACTGGAAGACTGGTGGCAGTACATGAGCATCGTTTTGGATGTTTCTTTGCTGTCCACATGAGGGAGAATCGAATGCTTTCTTAAGAAACAAAGATAAACAAGGGAATCTTTCAAACACATAAAAAATGGATTCACTTCTGGCGCACCTAGAGTACCACCCACACACACACACACACACACACACACACACACACGTGCAAACAAATATCTAAATTGTAACCAGCAATAGGCAGGCACGACACTGGCAAACGACCAGTGTGGTTCTCTGCTGCAGAGATGTAAATAGTCTAAGCAAATAAAAATCGCCTCTCATTCAGTCACAACTGTTCTATTACAGTATAATTTCTTTATTTTTTTATGCCTCTCAGCTCTCACTTTACTTCAGGATGTGTTCCACCCCACAAAGACAAGTGAAACAGGGGGATGTTTGTGCTTCAAATAGAGCGATTAGTCAAACTGGAGGATGTTTTACCTGGTGAATTCGTCAGTACAGAACAGTCTGAGTTCGAGGGGAAATTGCAGCTTGTTCGCCACCATTCAATCGGCCAATCAGGGAATAGAACAGAAGACTAGTACTTTAACACTAGAGCCGAACAGATCTTTGTCTTCCTGCTTATTGTGCTTACGATCAAGCAGCTGCCTGGAATGTGATAGTGATAACAATGGAGTTTGAAAAGACATGTTTTCATTTTTTTTTACCTTTTCTTTTTGCCAGAGGAAAAGTAGGCGTTTTCCAGCGAGGATGGGCGTTAAACGGTAAACAAAGTGGACTTCCTGTGCATGTCTCACTGACGAACTTACAAATGTACAACCACAGTTCTTTTCTCTGTTGGGGAGCATCTCTCCTCTCACTTTGACGATTGTGCAAGGAACTTTTAGGATATAAAATACAGTTTATTGAGTTGAAGGAATTTATTTATTGATTGCTTCGTTATGCAATGTTGGGGACAATGTTTATTTTTCTACTGACTTGTTGAAATCCCTTCCTGTATAAGTTAGAATATGTGTCATGTCAGCTGGTAAAGCAGGTTTCTTCTGCTCTAGTTTTGAGCAATTAAAATGCAGAAAACCATCTTGATGGCAGGTTTGGCAGCTCTAAGTTATAACATGATTTCACAGTTTAGATCATAAAACAACCTGAGAGGGCTCATAACTGTGAGTAGAACCTCTTTACACGATGGCACATATTTATTTATTTATTGAACAATTACTTGATGGGGAAGAATAATGTGACCGCCTGTACAGTCTATAGGTTTGTGTAGTTACCAACCCCTTTGGGGGCTGTATCTTTTGCTTCATGAGTCTCAGTTTTAAAGGTGTAATATGGAGGAAAGAGTGTATTGATTTCTATTTGTTGACGGAACCAACCTTAAAGTTTATTTGGGCTCGACTGTTTTGCTAGAAGAAACATGCATGGACCCAGAAAAGACACAGCTTCAAAGTGTTTGTTTTTTTTCTCCATTTTTTGTTTAAAACTTGATTTATTAAATCTCAATGAATGAATAAACTAATAACAAGAAGCCAAATATATTTCTGTGGATGTTAAGGTTTACTGATCACGTCTTTGTTAATCAACTGGATTGCAGTTGAATTCCTATTTTTTGTATAATTCTACTGCCATCTTTCAACAGTTACAGTAACTTGTCTGCAGGCATGGCACTCAAAATCTCCTTCTGGTCCTTTCCCTTTCTCCCTCTCTCTCTCTCTTTCTCTCTTTCTCTCTTTGTACCTCTTCAGTGTATTTGTGTCCGTCTGTTTGTCTGTCTGTCTGTCAGTGTACAGTAAGTTGTCTGCCTTGTTGTTGGAAGAATCACTGCCTGAAAACAAAGAAAAATAACTGAAGTTTTCATATCGACCAAAGGGGACTGAGGCAATCAGACATGTAACATAGATATAATTTGGAAGTGTGTGGCAAATAAGTAACTGCTGTATAAAACGCTGTTAAAATTGGATGGCTTCTGTAAAAGTCTGTATACAATTGGGTTTATGTGTTTGAAATGAGGCAGTGTGGCTGGTGAAACCAGTGTATACCCAAAACACTCACACCTATGCATGCTTGTTGGATGGCTATCACAGGATGGTTCTTCCACACCTCTCTCCTCTACTGTCAACAACTCTGTTTCTTCCCGTTTCTGTTCCTTTCCCTTCTTTTTCCTGCACGACAGAACCTCCTACTTCCTCTCTAACTCTTTTACCTGTCTCCTCTTCTTTTCCTCCTGTGGAGAAAGAGCAAATAAACAAACCAAGAAATGGCACTTTCTTTGCAAATGTGTGGATATCTTTTCACAAGGTGTAAATAATTAGATTCCCACACGTGCACCTCTTTCTTTCTTGAGCCTTAACACATGTGATGTGTCTTTTTTTAACCTCCTTTGATGACAGCCGGTGTCTCTGGCCAGCTCATTGGTGCTTGTCAGACAACACAGCAATCGCCAAGGAGCTGGCGGCAATGTAATTCAGCCTGTCATGCTTTTCCAAAAACATTCCTCTGCAGTCCTTATCTGGGATTTTATGCCAGGAAAATATTACTGACAAATTCTCACAGACAGGAATCCTCTGTAGGGTCTCGCTGAGTATTTGTTCAAACGTATATAGGAATTTGAGACTTAAACTCTTTTGACCTTCGCAGCACAAAAATGTCCCCTTTTAAGCCTGAAACGCTAACGCTGTCATTCATACTGATAAGGTAATATTTTCTTAGCCATGCTTGCGGCATGTCTATCATCTATTAAATGAAATTTGGTACAAGCATTCTTAGGATGAATAATAATAACTTTGTGTTCTGACTTTTCAGCGACGGCCACCACAAGGTCAAAAATACAATTAGCTGTTCAGAACTGAGTAAAGGTCAGTGGGGTTGTGTACCATGGAGAAATTACATTTTTTAGTATCAGATTTCGAGTCTTACTAGTTGTGAAACACTGCAACTGAAACTGTATAATGTTTTCAAACTGGGAACTATTTCTTTTGTTGTAATGACAGAAACTAAACTGTTGAAATAAAACCCATTACAACGTTATTTGAAAGCAGTGCGCACTTGCATGTGTCTGACAGGTCGCTAAGTTGCCTGGCTGATTGTGGCCCATCAACTAAGTCAGGCTTAAGCTTTTTACCTAAAGTCTGGTGTTGTTATTATTACACTATTTGGTGTCTAGTGCTAATTAGCAAACTGAACATGCAACATAATATTTGATTAACATCAGCATGCTACCACACTGTCCAGCATCGTGCTTAATATACATGTAGCTTCAGAGAGTAGCTGGCAAGGCTGCAGACAAATTTACCATTTATTACATTTAAAATTTACAGGTTTTTATAAGTGATTCGAAAATTTAGCATACTGCAAATATATGTAAAATGTAAGTCAGAATTTGAAATTAACCTCAATCAGTACACTTTAAATGCATGATCTAGTTGACCTTTAGGTCAAATTAATTAATTAATCAACTTATTCCATCAGGATACAATTCATTGCTGTCAGTAGATTTTTCTCAGTAGTACTTAGTGAAATGAACAGACGCTGAAACATGACACCCAGTTACATTCAGCATTGATGTGGATGAACATTAGTGAAACGTAGGACCGTCTGTCTGCAGGTCAAAACACACAGGAAGACACCTGAGATTCTGAGTAGTGAAAAAGTGAGACTGTCACAAGAGTAGAAAAAATATCTTGTTCTACAAATTTCAGGAGCTCTGTGTGAACTAGCTCGTCCTGCTCGCTGAGAGCTGAATATCTGTGAGGGCCGCAGGTCGGCTTTATTCCTCCCCCCGTGCAGCGGCCCTGGAGCTGGGGAGGAAAGAAATCAGTAGAAGGTCTTCCTTTTAAATGTAGTCCTTCTAAATGGGCTCATCGGACTCCTCACTCTCTCTCTCCTCCTGCAGGGAGGACAGTGTGAGGACGGGGCTGGTGGGCGACACAAGAGAGGCAGGAGGTGAGACTGAGGTAGGGGAGGAGGTGGAGGGGCATGTTGTCTCCTGTGTAGCAGCATCAGCTCCTCCTTTGGTGGCAGAGCTGCCACTGGTGCTTCCCGTGCTGCTGGGGGAGGAGGGAGCGGTGTCACACCCTGGAGCTGCTCTGGAAGATGACAACTTCCCTCGGGCATCCTCCTGGGACTCCCCCTCCATTCTGCTACCCTCCCCCCACAGGTCTCTGTCCCGAGTAGGGGAGGAGGGGGTGGACGAGGGTTGCTGGTGCTTCTTGGTTTTCCTGCTAGCATCTCTAAAACTGGCAAGAGGGGGACGAAGCCTCACCCCACTGCGAGTCGAGCCCTCTATAGCTTTCTGTAGCTGTTGGATCAGAAGAAAAGGTTGAAACATTTACATGGGCAGATTACAAAGCACAGAAAAAAACAGTTGAAATGACAATGTAGGATTATTATAGTGAGGATTCAGGGAGAAGTGTTGTGAGGGCGGTTAATGGAATAACTGCATGAATCAGAGCGTAAAGCACGATGCACCCTGTGACAGAACAACTGCCCACAACAGCTCTCTGTCATGGCACATTACAGAGGCAAACCATGAGAGGTGACAAAAAAAAAACACGCAGATAAAGAAAAAAAAAGGACTTTCACTTTACCTCTTTCAGTGCCACGACACCCACCAGCTTTCCAATACTGGTGACATAGGCGTGACTGAGCCCCAGCAGGGAGAACAGAGTGTGTGTCTGAGTAACGGGAGAGAGGACGACATGATCCAGTCAGTGTTAAATGTATTGTACTGTGACAGTAGAACGAGAAACAGCAAGCTATGCCATAATAATTGGAGTTTTCTGGCCTCACTGATTTCTTGCCATAAAAAAATGTAAACGAATTTAGCAATTGTATTGCACATTTTCAGGAACATAAACTTGCCCCTAAAATATCTCATGAGCCTTATTCATCTTTACCATTCGCCTGGATCACCTCAGTGGTTTTGGCAACACATTTAAATGAATGGAGGGAGCTTCCAAAGGCCCAACATGGTCTCAATGCTGCCTAAAACTCACTTTTAGCATGTGTTAAAGTGTAAATGTTTCTGCTAACATCTACATTTCAACAACACTGAAACAATTTCCTTCAAATGTGATTGACAGAAACCTGCACGCTCGTCTGTGCACATGCATACATTTTTGTATGTAATAACACATCGCCCAGGTGTTGCTGGGGTCACCTTGTGCAGTGAGGTTCTCTCCACCAGCTGAAATGGGGATGGGTCTATACGTATGTGCTCCATATCGATCGGTTTGTCCAGCTCTGCCTCGTCCCAGGCTTTGATCTGTTTAACCCAATCACAGGACAGACAGACGCACTCAGAGTAGAGCAGGCTGCAGAGTTACTAATTATTGATTAGGGTGATTTAGATTGTCTCATTGCTGGCTGTGTGGACGCTCCATCAGAAAAGTAAAATACCTCCTCTTGGGTCATCGTGTCAGTCAGGGGAGGGGTTGTGGTCTCCTGACAAAATATAGGGAATGAAAGAAATGATGGACAGAGGGATGGACAGTCAGTCAGTTGAACAGTCAACAGATGATGATAAGATGCCCCCTGGTGGTTTTGTGACTCAGTGAAATAGCTTCCTCGTGTTCGCGTCGTTGCTCCTATCATCAAATTAACAAAACTAGCTCAAACCGGCATGTTTGATGCACCCGCCCCTCAACTTGACAACTAGATGCACTTTTTCTGTGAGGGTCAAAGTGACGACTGTGTGAGGCTGATCTCAGCGGCGTACCTGAGTTTCAGTCTGGCCCGTCAAAGACGTGGAAGAGAAGAGTCTCTGGAGGGTCCTTCTGACAGACGGCAGCTTGCGCTCGTCTGAGGACATGGTTTGGCAAAACATGTAAGAGGAGAAAGGAAGTGACATTTGATGGGTGAACTTATCTTTACATGCAGTGGAAAAGACCTGTTACCTGAGCCCGTGTGGTTGGTGGAGAGCTCCGGAGGTGTGGGGGATGGGATGGGGCCGTTGCATTCTTCCTGTACTGGAACAGTCTGGGGGCACAACATACTCTACGCTAAATGTCTCATGAATCTTTGAAACTAACAAACTTTCTCCTCACATCAACAACATTAAACAATTTATGGTGTGTTTTTTCGCACCTTGTCAACACCCCCCTCTCCTCCCTCCTCGTCCACAAAGGCAAAGGACTCCCAGCTGACTTTAAAGCCCTGGCCTGGTGAACTCTGACCTCTTTCAAAGACTCGCCTCTCTGGTGAGAGCCACCAGTCAAACACAGCTTGAAGCTCTGTCCTCTCAATGGAGCCCAGAAGAATCATGGATTCTGCAGAACAAGAATTTTAACAAGAGATCAACATGTCATTTGTTTAATTGTTAGATTAGAATATTAATGTTTGTTTCAATTGTACCAAAAATGAAATATAATGTTTGGTTATTTAATTTTTTTGTGTGACACTTAGCTGTGTGTCTCTAACATGAGCTGAAGAGATGCAGGAGACAGACACTTTTTTTTCACCCATTTCTGCCCTTTTCACTTACAGCCATGAGAGTGGTATCAGCAAATAAGCATATTTCCAAAAATATGAACTTGTCGGATGTGTAAAATATGACCCACAGTGTGAGTTGATTTACCTTTAGAGTCAACAAGTGGGATGGTTTTCAGGGTTGTTGTTTCTAGCAGATGGTTTAATTCCCGAAAGGTGGATTGAGAAGACAAGAACTTCACTTTCCGCACCATGATATCCTCCACAAAGATGTTATACTTGCTGGGAAAGTAGAGATAGTACATTAATTACCATTTGTTTCACAACAATAGGTGTGTAAACACATTAAATAAGGGCTCTTTAATCTTACCTGATGTGTCCGAGGGCCAGCTCAGGTAAGTATGGCAGCTTCTTCACTTGGATGATGGAGTCATACAGAGAAGGCTGCAGACCCTGGGCCACCATGTTTGCTAAGATAACCGCCACCATCATGGGTAAGATGTGAGAAATTTGACCAGTCAGCTCGAAGCAGATTACTGCAGTGGAAACGGTATGTGTGACCGCTCCAGTCATTGCTGCTGCTCCTGGTAGAAAGTATACAGAGTATTTTTAGTTTAGTTTAGTTTAGTTTTACTTCTTCACATAGCAGGTATTTATACTATAATTATACACATATTTATTTAATTATTATTGTCAATCTTAAATTTTAAAAAATGTTTTATGATATAATAATAATAAAAACAGACATTTTAAGAGGGAGGTTAACAGAATTGTGGGTGCTTGGTAGAAAGAAATCATAGTGTGGCATGTTAAAAATACATCATCTATCCCATCCATCTATGAATTATTAAATCCACTTTTCCTCTGGAAGGGGGGGCTGAACACTGCACATTTTGGGCAAAACATATTTAAATATACTTATAATAAGCTCCAGTTAAGGTTAAGGTGAAACCCATTCACTGTTTTGGGGGAATACACAGAGGACTTTAAATGTTAAATCTGTGGGAATTCAAAGGGTATATTTTTGAAATGCAAAATATACTAAGTCAACAACAAAAGGCCTGCATAGATCATAGGATCTGGGTGCCTTATACTATTAACCTGAGTGCAGCACTAAGGTTATTAGACTGACCAATGACAGCATAACCTCCCGGCAGGATGCGGTAGACTATCCCATCAAATAGGATTCCATTTGGGAAAAGAGTTGCCATGATCTCCCCTACGAGGCGACCGAAAGCGGCTCCTTGAGGACAGAGATAAGACACGCTGGTAAAGATATATTAAACTGAGCCACAGCAGGAGATGCTGCACTTGTGTTAGAAAATCCTCCTACCTAATATGAACACTGGCATGAAGGCGCCAGAGGGGATGGGCATTGTCGTGGAAACTGCTGACATCCAGAACTACAGCACAAAAACAGGATCAAGGTCAAATAGAGACCTATCCCAGTGGATTTTCACGCTACCACCTATGTATAAAAGTAGCACCTGGAGTACTTAGCACAGGAGAAGGGAGAGATACCTTCATGACGAAGAAGAGGAGGAGGATGACGAAGACACTGACATGAGGATGGAGCCATGCAGCTGAGCCGCCCAGGCTGGGTGGAGCAGAAGGTCCTGAGATTTTGGTCCAGGTGAAATTGTCAAACAGGGAGTTGATGCATTCTCGAGGCATCAGCTGCCAGTGGCAAATGATACGCTAATTAAAATGACTTCTCTCGATCGCTTTTAGAAGAATGCTGATGCGTAGAGAGTATATATGTATATATATATATATATATATATATATATATATATAGTAAATAAAACAGTGTAGACAAAACTTTATGTCAAAACATTTACTGCATGGACATAAAAAGGAAATGATAAATCCTTCAATTTGCAAAAATGTTAAATATGTATCCACGTCTTAGAAATGAACAGCAGTTGACAACAACAGCAGAGAACTTTTCATATTTTCAGTAACACTCCCTGTAAATATTCCTGTATATTAACTTTGAAAGAAAAGGAGATTTATTTCTCTAAGTTGCTTATAAATTACACTATTATTAGTTCTTTGTTTTCAATTATAGCAAAACACAGCACGACTCCACTGTCCTGCCAGTCCCCAAAAATCCATAAATATTAATAAACACACATCAAAAAGAAATCAGAGAGTGTGAGATTGATTATGTCTCACCTCTCCAGCCATAAACTGCCCAAAACCAGGAGGAAACGTGAAAGTGGCTATGATGAGTGTCACTGCGCCGGGATAGATCAAACGACTGGGAATACAAACCAAAACACGGGCATTAACAGGAAGAACAGCAGAGTATTCAGAGAAACCTACAAAATGTCTTATGCCTGTAACAGAAATAACTCGGTGACGACACTGATTGTTGGTTTCATGGTGCTGCTGCTCGCTGCTCTCTAATGGTAATGCCTAATGTTCCCTGACTGCGGATAAGTGAATCTTTGGATCGAGTGAGTAACTTGCTGAGAGGTTGTTAAGGCTTTGCGGCTGTTTCAGTCAGTGTTCTGAGACTGATGAGTTGAGAGAGTGGAGCTGAGATACATTACAAAGAATTAGATCTGAATGTACAAAATGGTTTCGAGCTCTCAGGAACAGCATCTGCTACCAGAATCGCTGTGGTTTAAAAACTTAGGGCGGCATTAATCCACAGCAGCAGGGAGTGGTTCTGTTACTCTGTGTGTGTGTGTGTGTGTGTGTGTGTGTGTGTGTCGGGATCTCACTGTTTGGTTAGGAAGCGAGTGAGCACTGTTGGTCTTCTCATGAAGAGCACCACCTGTCTGTTCAGATAGACAAAGAACGCCCCCAGAAAGCCACACGAGATCCTAAAACGGGAAGTAGTTGCATACAAAAAGAATTTACTCAAGAATTTACTCCACACCTCGCAGGAGAATTCAGCAAAACTGATAAATGTTTCATTTTTATTTTAATAAAAAAACAGTTTTCAAATGGAGACATGCGCTTATTCTCAAACATAGTGACGCTCTCACCCTATAACTGCAAAGGCAGGCAGCTCCTGCAGGTCAAAGGGGAAATCCATCCGGAAGTTAGTTTTGAAGAGAGCTGTGATCGTGACTAAGAGACACAGGTACATGCTGTGAATAGACCCTTCTCAGCCCCACACAGACAGGTGACATCATAATCAAGGTATGAGTTGCCTCAATCATCTTAATCAGTGTTCAAACTGTCACAACATATAAAAATAGTGGTAAAGTATTTGTTGTCCTGTAAAGCATGCGTTGAATGTTTTTTTGTCACTTTGCACTTTATTTTTTTAGATTGACGCACCAAGCAGTTACAACAACTTAGTCATGATGACTATAAGGTCAACATTCACTCATTAACTCATTTAATCTACTTTTGAGAGAAATTATTTTTGAAGCTAATTGTTCCACTGTGTTCATCTGCCAGATGCTTCTGTCTGTCTGCTAATTGGTGCTGAGCAGTTACTCCTAAGTGGGTCTATCACTTTCATATTACATGTAGACGTTTGATCTGTTGTTAGTAAAAATAATGACTCTCTGGTTGAGTGTAAATGGATGTGTGTAAAATTTAAAAATAACGTTTACATGATGTTTTCAAAATAAAAGAACAGAGATATATGTGGGAAATATCTGTGACTTAAACATTGTTTGGTTTAGCTTAAGAAGCATATTCAGCTACTTTCAGCTCTTAACATGCCAGCACAGCAGTATTTTCTTTGTGTTAAATGTGCATCTGATCTGCTTCTCACCCGCGTCCTTGTTCCAAACAGAAAGCACCCTGAATATGAAGGCACTGAATGTGGCGGCAAAATATCCCCGCCAGTAATTCCTCACTGCAAAATAGGTGGATGTGACTTCAATACTGAACAACACCCCTGTTGGTGGTGGACCGTGAGAGAGGGAGAAGGAGAGAGGGAGATGAAAGATTACAGTGGAGAAGCAGACATGAGGATGGATAGCATGAGAAATGAGAGATGAGAAGAAAGAAAATGTGAGAGAGAAGAGCAGGGCAAAGACAGACAGGGGGAGAGAGAGGAGACAGACATGAGTTAAAAAGCAGAATGAGACCAAAAACACTCGAAGCTAAGTTTTTAATTATACACAACAGAAGAACCACAGGGAGTAAACAAACACGCACACACACACACACAGACACACACACATGGATGTACTCTCTTGGCTGAACACCCACATTCACACAGGAGTATAATTAACATGTGAAGTAACAAAATAAACACCAGAGCTCTCAGAAACATTATTCTGAACATTATGAAAAGAGACAATAAGGAAGAGAAAATAATATAGTAGGTAAAATTTAGGTTTGGTGAGAGATTTGACTGTAAGACAGGGTGAAAGTTGTACAGTACCTCCAAGTGGAGTGCCGAAACAGCATCCCACCCCCACAGCACAGCCAACAGTCAGAATATCTGTGTAACTATAAGGGTTCTACTGGCACAGAAAACAGGGAGGGAGAGGGAAAAACAGGCGGGAAGGAAAGTGGTGAGGGATGAGATGTAGGAGATGATGAAGGGGGAAATGAGGGTGATGAGGAATGAGAGCATAGACGGAAAGACAAGAGAGTGAGGTGGAGAAAGAGAGAATAAATGATCAAGGTGGAGAGAGGAGGATGGGGATCCACAGGGGGAGAATCGACAGAGGGGAAGTAAAACGGAATAAAGTGAATAAATAACGCTCAGTGGAGATTGATGAAATAATAAAAAAATCACACCAGGAGAATATAAAGCAGGGGATGCACATGCCTGCAAGAGTAATTAGACTTAATTAGAATTAAGCAATTAGGCAATCAGGAAAAAGAGTGGTGACATCATCCTTGGAGACCAATCCCTGCAACTGATTGCAGACCAATCAATGATTATTCATGACCTTCAATTATAAGGTGCAATGTATCTTTTGATAATTATAGCCGAGTTAGTGAGTGCATTGTTTGATGCGTTGCATTATTTTGTCAGGAGAGTATTTATTTTGACTAAAAAGAGGTTGGGATGCTCGGCACAGTCCAAGGTTACAACCACAGAAAAAGTTCGATATCATAAAGAACCTTGTAATTCAAGGGTCACAAACAACGGTGCAAGTTGACTTGAATGTTGAACTATTCATTCTTTACTTTACATTCACCACAGGGTATGGTCTGACGTTTGAGGACATAAAGAAATACTTTCAGTCATGTTTCTGTTTAGAATCAGACAAGAAGACGTCCACAGTATACACTAAAGGATAAAGCTAAAGCCAGCAGTCAGTGACTCTGGCCTAGTGTAAAGACCAGGACTTGCCTCCTATAGGGGCAGCAAAACAGGTGGCCACTCCAACAGCACACGCACACACCAACAGGTCCTGGTTATGGGTGTCATTCTGTGGTTAAGGGTCATGGGCGGAGACAAAAATGGAGGAAGGGAGGAACAGGGAGGAGCAGGGGACACAGACAAGCATGGATGAATGAGGAGGCCGAGGGGAGGGGGAGACAGGGAGAACAGAGAAAGCAGGAGACAGGGACAGAGGTCACTGTTAAAACACATGCCAGCCATAACTGTCACACTATTAATACAGTGAGACACAAACACAGACGTGGTGCGAGGGTCTGAGCCAAAGCACAGACACAAGGAAACCAGGGAGCGGATGGAAGGGCATGAGCTGGGCGGGAAAGGAGACAGAAGGGAGAAGACAACAAGCACAGGGTTCCCACTTCCTCTCGAACATCAGATTCAAAGATCTAACGTGGAATTCAAGAAACTGGCATCGTTAATGGCCTTGTTGGTATGTTTGTCATAGTTAACATGATGTTTCCAGGTGAACTACTTATTAACCAGAATGGTCTTAAATGCAGATATTCAGCAGGGGGGCTGTGGAGTTTATCATCTTCAACTTCATGTTTACAGGTGAACATTTGCATTAACAACATGCTGACTAAACAAAATATAGCTGAGCTTCGTTACAACGTTGTCACAAGTGAAAGAGTCAGAAGATCAAGTCTTTGGGATGCACTATGTGGGGACTGTGAATGTCATGGACATCTATCTCATTGCTATTGTGATATTTTAGTCTGGACCACAGTGCTGAACAAGCAACTAACAGACATTGTCATGCCTGGAGACTTTCCACTAGCTTGGCTAAAAATAACAGCAGTATATTTAGGGCCTGTGGGAACCCTGTGATTACAACACAAACAACAACAAAGCATATTATCCTTGAAAAACTGCCTTTATGCATCGTGAATAAGACTTACGGGTAACGCAGCGTGTTTTGGTCAGGACCTTGGCTTACCTCATAGACTCCAGAGAAGATGGACATGAATCGACTCAGCACGGCGGCACAGATACTGGCGATATGGACAAATGGCCCCTGATGGGATGAAATCCGTCACAGAGATGAACGACATCTAACATTATCTGCACTGACACTGACTATTGTCTGTAAAACAGGGAGTCTAAACTGGGACATGTTGTATTAGAACAGATAAATCACTGTATAATTGCTGGATATGACAGTTCCTGTGCTACTATAAGGGGTAAAATACTCGCTCACTAAATACTTGTATAATTTGCCCATGAGGTCCCGTGAGGCGGGAAGAGACACAAAACATGACAGAAGATGATTTATTATCATCTGAGCTCGGAGGAAGAACAGATGAGATGTGTGATGAATAAAGAAAGGTAGAGAGAAGGGACAGCGCTGTTTGTGATGCTGGATGAATGAATGAATAAATAACAGTTTACCTCTTTGCCCACTGGCATCCCACTGCCTAGACCCGCAGTCAGGCCAATAACTTTAGCTATGAAGGCTTTGAAGGTCAGATACTCCTTCAGAACTACACCTCTAAGGATGGTTTTCAGCTCTGGGATACCAGAACCTGCAAACAAACAGACAAATACACAGGGACTCGTGAGGAAGACAAAACATGAAAGGACAATGAGTGTGACACATAGTGAGGATTCCTACATTAGGAAAGCAGACAATAGCATGAAAAAGGAGGAAAACTCGGCCACTGGAAAACAAAAGTGAGGCTGACAGGTGATGGAGAGCATACCGATGGCCTGTGGAGAAACCAGGTGACAGAAGAGCGAGGCGAACATGACAAGGATCATTGGATATGTAACCCAGGCGAGGTACTGCAGGGGCACATTCCCCTTAAGCTCCCCGTGCATCCACTTATAGGCTGAGAGAGAAATAGAACAAATGCATTATGCACAGTTGTACAAACAGAATAATCACAGTGAAACCAAAGTTTGACCGTAATCGTCCCTCTGGCATTTCATACCTTGTAGACTTTTGGCGCTGGCGTAGTCCATAGTCCAGCTGACCAGAGCCATTGTCAGTCCCAGTAGAACCAGGAAGATCCAGTCCTCACCCATCTTGGTCACTATGTACTGCCGCACACGAGCCAAACAATCTGTGAGCGAGAGAAAAAACGAATGATTGACCTTTAATCTATTCTTCACTTCATGTAACATTTAGTTATTGTAACAAAATCTAAGAGAGAAATGTTTAGTGTTTGCTGATACACTTAAATTGCTTATAAGTAAACAATGTTTTGAATCCAGGCACAGTCTTCACAACACTGAGTTTAGTGATGTAGACTACCACATTGTGAAAAGTAAAAGTTGTACAAAACCATAATTAATATTCACAAAATGTGAGTAGTAAATTGTTATTATTTTTATTGTTGTAGCT
>JAUMHF010000008.1:7682699-7705941 GCA_032359275.1 Microctenopoma steveboyesi
TTGCTTATAAGTAAACAATGTTTTGAATCCAGGCACAGTCTTCACAACACTGAGTTTAGTGATGTAGACTACCACATAGTCTAATGGTCTAGTCTGTAAAAGTTGTACAAAACCATAATTAATATTCACAAAATGTGAGTAGTAAATTGTTATTATTTTTATTGTTGTAGCTGGTGTCATTTTAACTATCTGATGCACTGGTCGGGGGATAGTTATATGTGGCACATCATATTTTGTAAGCTTATATGTCTTATGTGTAATCTTACACTGAAAATATTATATTATTGTTATTATATTCCCCTCTTTAATATAGTCACGTAGTAGTACAAGTAAATATCCTCAAGCAACCTGCAGTTGAATGATGAATAAAATATAAAAGAAATAAACTAATTTTAGATATAAAGGTGGGGCACATTGGGGCGACCCATGATCTCAGTGAGTCCAGGCCATGGCGCTGTGTTCAGGATGTCAAACGTCCTCGTGTTCTGTGTTGCAGTCTAATTAAAAGTACAGCGGTGCATCATATTTTATGAGGTCATCATGTTGCATGTAAAATCACAAACTGCAAAGTGACCAGTAATTCAAGCTATCAGAGAAATGTTGTGGCTCTCTCTGCCACGTAGTGCAGTAAGTTAGTGTGAACGTTTACAACAAAAACATTTTTGTAACAAGTTACAATGGTTCATAACCGTTTTGTTTATTTCCACCTCCTGTTACCTGGTTACCACACGAATTGTCATGGCACCTAAACTAAAATGTGAACATTAAAACAGTCACCACAGTTTACATCTTCATCATTTGCAAAGCATCTAAAAGTTTGGGAGTACACTGCTAACTGTCCACGTTCACCTTGGCATTTGGAGTAGGGACGAGGCTTCTTGGAGGAAGAAGTGTGGCTGGCATGTGACTCTAAGGTCACAGAATGATGATGATGATGATGCCATCGGCCGAGGCCTTTGCGATTGGTGGCTGTGGTGTTGTCCCCTGCCTGTCTCCTCCATTGTCTCTCAGTCAGCAAACGAGCAGCTTCGCGTCGGGCAAAGTTTCCCAGCTGCTCCCTGTACTCACCGTACAGCTGTGAGCGAGGGAAAACACTAAGATCAAACTGTGATATAAGGAAAAATACGCAAAGCCATGAAATCAAATGTTTGTTGGATGTCTCAATATTGTGCAGAAGACAGAGAAGGTACCAGAAAGAGGAGAGAAGGGAGGAGGAGACAGAGAGAGATACCTGAGAAATGAAACTTGGGAGAAAGATAAAACTAGATCCAGTGTGAAGAGTTGAGATAACGAGAAAGAGATGAGGAATGTACAGCGTGTGTGTAAAGGATACACACCAACCTGAATACCCTGGCAGACAGAAATAGACAAAATGGGCATAGAGATTGGAAAAACCCCTCCCTGAGAGGAGGCAGGGGCTGGAGAGGAGCCAGAGGAAGAGATCCTGGAAGACAGGACATTCCACATCTTCCCCTTCCGAATGTGTGTGCATTTTATACCTAGAGTCACAGAAACGTGCAATACACACACACACACATTTGGTCAGAACACATGACACCCTCTAAGCCAGTGTGATCCGTTTGCAGCGCACTCACTAAAACTGAAGAAGTTGTAAAATACTGCAGGTGCAGCTACGACATGCAACTGAAACCTGCAGATCACATGCATCCCACCACACAGCAACGCAGGAGGCTAAATCATGAGCAGGGCCGCCTGCCATTCGTTTCTGTCTCATGTTCACAGAGGGCAGGAAAGCTGACACATCTGAGCGTGAGGCCCTACCAGGACCAAAGCTCAGCAAACTGCACATTTCATCTACTAATAATCAAGTAAAGGTGCAGTCTGTAATCTTATCCTCTATAAATATGACAGCGACAAGCTGGTTGAATCTGTCTGCTGGTGAGACTTTCTTCAGTTTAAGCTCACAACAAAACTGCTTTACACAGACCTTCGCTGTAACACATGAGTCACGACAACCGCATGACAAAGCGACTGATATAGAAGTTTATAATTAATACATGAAACCACCACACAGCAGATGGCCACGCAGTTACACTGTTAAAGGCTCTAGGAAACGTTTGATGCCTCTAAGCCATCCAGCAAGTTATTTCAGACCTCTCTAAACACTACCAAGCGCAAACTGTTGAGCAGAGCGCTGTTGTCCCACTCACAATTCTCAGCCCTAACGGAACAATTGTTCGTTGCATTGCCCTCCTTCTTGTGCTGCAAAAGCTGAGCAGATTGGTGAGATTATAGCTTGAAGTCATTTGTTTGTTTTGAACTGGTTTCACACCAGAATGATGTAGTTGGCTAAGTACAAAACCCTTCTCTCCAATAAATGTAGGTTTTTCACCATCAACACATCAAATCGTGGGTTTAGAGCTTCTGGGGAAATCTCAGTGTGTAAAGACAAACCCATGTTGAATGTTTGTGGATTTTGAGCCCTCAGGTGACTGCATGACTGCATGAGAAGCCATCATGCTGCCATGATGAAACAGCAGCACGTGATCAGGAGTGCTTGTAGAGCTGCTGATGTGTCACCCATTCCACCGCAGCATCCAGAAATGCTACCTGAAACTCTATTACGCAAGATGGTAGCCGTACATCAGTTCAGTGTGTAAACACCCAGTTCTCTGGGCCAAAGATCGTATCAGATGGACTGAAGGACAGTGGGAATGTGTTCTGTTGTCAGATAAGAAGACAGTGCAGCTAGTTTTTTATCTTTAACACAGAGTCACATTCTCTGTACTAAACATGTAAAAAACTTCGAGGCTGGACTGCACAGTGTGTAGCTGAAAGAAATACTGATGTGCCAGCTTCTGTCTCTGATTATTACAAAATACTATTCAGTTAGTGAATAAGATTTCAGGTTCAAAGCATTGAAAATCAGACAATTTTAGTAATAAAAAATGGAAAACATTAACCAAACAGATACCAACGAAAAGTAAAATGATACTTTCAGAAATCAAATGCTTTGTCTTTGTTTCTGTTTCTGTAAAATGCACTATAGGTGAACTATCTATGTAAAAGCATGTATTATATTTAGTTTTACTTTTACCCGATTTACTTACATGTAATGTCACTGAACCTCTTTTCTGCAGTGAAGCATAGATTTAAAAATAGAATCTAATATTACATAAGGCACATAAAAATGTGCACAAATCATATGCAAAATTCTCATCATAATAAATGAAATAATAGATATGTAGAGAAGAAAAAACTAGGCTGTGCCTTCAAGTCCTGACAGAAGAAAAAAAACCCTGACCAGAAGAAGCCTTTGGTCGTCATGTCTTTACCTGTTCATCATCAGTTGTCTTAAGCATGATGTGGTTGCAGTTCTTTCTGTCCCTGCTCGGTCTCCTGTCCCACACTGCAGTCAACCTCAACACCATCACCGCTGCACTACACATTAACACCAAAGCACTAATCCATCAACATCATCAAACAGGCTCTGGCAGCAGGCTCCATCAAAACCAGGCACAGTAACAGGACGAACCTGTGCCCAGTCCCCAGACAGGAGAAAGGCTTTTGTTCCTATATATTTCACTTACATGTTCCTGTATAGCCAGTGTGTTGTTGTTTTGTTCTTCTGTTACCACATTTCCTTTTACTATCCATCCCACATCAGATATTAAACGTGCACAGGACTAACACAGCATTTGATCATAGCTGTATATTGTATACTGTACCAGTGATTATTAAAAAACACAAACTTAGTGGCTCGTTTTTCTAAACGGCAAATAAGAAGGGATGAACGATGATAGAAGGATTCATGCTTAAATGTGTGTGACATTAGTTCTTGGTTGCTATAACCCTTTCTGTGTTGTGTTGCAGAAACAGGTGTGACCATGAACAGCACTTCTTCTGTGCAAAACGGACTCCAAAGTTTGGCTGAGGCTCATCTATAACTTCATCAGAGCCACTGAGCTAAATCGAGTCAGAAGTCGTTTCCCCGACAGCTGGAAGGAGGAATTCCTCTGCCACAGCTTAGTAGGGAGCTTTTTCAAGGAGAGGAAGACCTTCAGGTGTTCATTATTATTCACTTCAGGAAAAACGATGATTGAGTCATCAATTAATAAAAACAATTATAACAGGACGGTTGATAGTGGCAATGTATGTAGAGTCAATAAATTAAGTTCAGTGAAAGGTCAGAACTGAAATAAATCGGAAAGCATGAAACAGAGTCTAATCTGCGTTCTCACAACGACAGCGTGAGAAAGACACGGAAAGCTGCGATTAATCCACACCAGGTGAGTTCGCTGTCTCCATCTCTCAGCCTTGTGTTTGCCTTTGTGTCACTGTGAGACCTTGTGAGACCCCATAATGAGATCAGTAACCAGCATTTCACATGAATGTGTGGCTCTCTAAATCTTCAATGACCTTCCCACTCCAAGTCAAGAGCACCACCCTTTCCCCCCACTCCTCCCTCCCCTCTCCCACACTAATTTTCCCCCCAGCAAGCTCCCTCTGCTTCCCCTCGTGGTGCCCATTAGTTTTCTGTGCATTCTGTGTGTCTTTCTAATCACCAGGTGGACAAATGAAAGTAGCTAGGCATCACCGTATGACTCTGACACACACACACAGAGTCAGGGTGGATAGAAATGAATAGAAACATTTAAAACATCCCCTCTTCTCAGTCTGTGTTAAATCTTGCCAGTGAGCTGTTGGGAGCTTTGAATTCACGTGTGCATCTGCCCCTTATGAGCTGGCTTTGACAATGTAATGCATGTTGTAAAACGCTAGGCATTGAGGTGTAAACAGAGAGAGAGAGAGAGGGAGAGTGGAAAAGAAAGAGCTCCAGTTATAGTGAGAGCTACTAAGAGATTCTGAAGTTGAAGGGCAGCGTGACATTGAAAGTTAATTACAAAAATAATGGCACATTCCTGCGCCCCTTGTGAGAAAGAGTCAGCACTGCATATTCATAAATATGTCTGCATGTTTGTGTGGGATCCTGCTCATCGTGTTTATACATGACGGTGTGTGTGTTTGGGTTTAAGGCCTCACAACAATTTTGCCTTGTCCTGTGTCACAAGGTTAATGATAAAATCTGACCCACTCACTGACAGATAGATCAGAAGATTACCTCCACTCTGCACCCCCACCCCTCCCAATTACCAACACACACACACACACACACACACACACATTTCATGGTCACGTTTCTCCATATGCATACACTAATTATCCAGCACAATAACATTTCATCGAAACACTGTTCAGGCTGTCATATTATAACTAAGACACGTCTACACGACCAAGAGAGGAAAATAAACCAGGCTGTAAACTCCCATGTGTTACTTGAGTCCATATGAGTCCCCTGTTCAAACAAACACCAATTATTACAGGATAATAACAACTGAGCGCTCCTTTTCATCCTCACTAAAATGACTTTAATTTACTCATAAGTGTTACTCAAAAGTCAAAAAACAAGTGAGAGAACGTGCAAAAGTGGATTTCATCTGACATTGTTTAAGTCAATAAAGCATCAGCTCCTAAAGAAATGGTTAAAGGAAGTAACCATTCCCGTTTACCCGAGAAGACAATAAACCTTACCAGAAACTGATCTATATTCAGAACCGTCTCAAAAGTGTTGATGCGCTCCCTCATGGCGTCAGCCGTTCTCCCTGCAGGCTGCTGCTCACCCTCTTGCTTGTCTCAGATTTAGTGTAATTCCTTCTCTGGGTATCTTTGTCTTACATCTGTCCTTTTCTGTTAGACTAACAGACAGTGACTGACCAGCTACCTGCTGCCTTCATACTGTATATACCACAGTCAATGTCAGGTATGGTCAGTGCTACACACACACACACGGGAAAAGCAGTTGAGGTTAATACAGACACTTGAGTCTTGACAATAAATTGTCAGCAGCTCTTAATTCAGAGGGGTAGATTCCAGCAGAGTCCTGCAGCAGGATCCTGAATGATACCAGAGAGGCAGGACACAAGCTTAAATTATGAAAATAATACTTGCTGACTCAGCGGAGACCACAGCCCTATGAACACAGTGCAGGTTAGAGTGGATGCTATTGTCCTGTACGTCCTGTGCCATCGGCGTAGGTAACATACTCTACTAGAGCCTGGCTGGGCTGTAGGACAGTAATAAGGGGCATTATTTTGAAACACTTTTTGGCCACGTTTTGGTTATTAAGGTTCAGGTTATAACAAACCGTCAGGCAACATATATTTTGATAGGTTTCAGATCACCACGCTCCAGCTGCCATTGGAACGACTTAACGCTTTTTTATCTTTCTTTAATCTAGTTGTTCATCTGTGCGATTTAAATCTGGGGTTCTAACTGTTCTCACATGGTTTCCTGGTCTTTAGAGTGCTGCTGGTTTTCTGTCCCACCAGGCAGTTGTTTGCATTTATATGTGAAAAACAGCAGAGTTGAGTCAGCTTGGTGGACGGTAGTGTTTTATTTTGGTATGTTGGGAATAAATACTTTATCACCGCGACAACCCTTGGCCCTGAATGTGGAGCACTGCTGCAAGCTTGACAATAACAAGATTTGATTTCAATCTCAGCACCATGTTGGAGTGTAAATTTGCTAAAATACGATTGCCTCACCTTTCAACAGACTGTTATTTGTTCAGGATATTCCCTCGTGTTTGACCAGGTGTATAGTGAGTTCAGCGAGTGGGATTCAGCCCATCAGAAAATCAATAAACGTGAAGCTCATTTCATTTTCTTTGCAGCAACAATATGAAGCACCTGCCTGAAAACCTGAGAAAAATACAAAAGCTAATTTAATTTAATACACTTTCAAAACATGTCTCCTTCTCAAAGCCCATCTCCATGACCTTCAAACTGTCTGTGACTGCTACATAGTAAGATTTAGGTACTTTAGTGCATTTGGTAACTTTAGATGAGGAACAACAAAATGTCAGAATATGTTACAGCTATCACACTGTCAAGAGTGTTACGACCCTGGTGTACTAATCATCTGGTGAAAATCCACCAAATGCAGTATTATTAGGTTTTACTTGTTTTTGACTTTTCTGTCGTATTTGGTTTAATTTAAATTAATTACATGACGTTATGTCACACTAATCTTTGGTCAGTTCAGACATTTCCCCTTTCTCCCTCACTCTTTCCTGTGAAACTTTCCCTCTTACCACCCCTGGTCCCCGTCCATCCAAACCCCACCCCTGAGGTGAAACCTTACTCGTGGATAAATTTAGCAGGAGTGTGACCCAATGTGCACTGACACACTTCGCCACACCTCTCCCTCTCTCACACGGTTTGTCTCCCTTACAGCCCATTCTCCCAGCGGCCAGTTGTGCAGACAGATGGAGGGCTTTAACCTTTTACAACAATAAGTTACTGGCACTGTTTGCAACTTTGGCATTGTGCTTCCTCTTGCAGCTCCCGCTATACAAACTGAAAGTTCAATTATTACATTATAGACACCTCTGGAGTTGAAAAGAAACATCAGGTGACTGTGATATCATATGAAATTTAATGGCTTAATCGTCTGCATCCCAGTCATTCCAGTCTGCGAGATGTTTGCCAGGTGAACATTATCCTTTTTAGTAGCCTGTAACATTTGAGACTTAAGAGATCTATTTCACGGCTATTGACATTCTCGCAGACTAGTCTCTGTGCACAAACTTATTTTTGAACCACATCCATCACACAAATTAACACACGACTGACTGCATTCAAATCCAGCACAAACATATAGTAATTATGTAGAGTGCGTGCACGCAGCTTTCTGTTCTGCGCAGCCTACTGGAGAGTGACTGGCTGTATCACGCAGGTCCACAGAGGGTACTTCCTCTTCATCAAGGTCAAGGGCCAACAATAGCTATCAGACGTGAAAGCAGTTAACACAAATTTACAGACCTTGTAAGCATTACTTAAGTGGTTTGCGGGTCAAAATACGTCTACTTTTCAAGGTTAAAGTAAGTAATTACTAAACTATAGCAATGCCTGCTAAAGGGTGGGCAAGCAAGCTGTGTCACCCTACAGTGTGGTTTCATTATAAATGCAACACTTCCAAGATAGAAGCCCATAGCTGAAATGTTTTACCTGCAATGAACAACATTAAATAGGGAAAAAGAAGACTGTGTTTGATGATACACCTCCAGATATTTAACTGGTAGTGTGTTATTTATTTACACATGTAGAGATTTGTTAACAGAATAAAAAAGTCATTTTCTTTGATCCTTATTAGGAAATTGCATCATCTGTGATTTTATTCCAAGCTTATACAATATTGTGTAGTAGTAGTGTGTAACATAGCATGTTGCTTAAACATGTTTACTTACCTAAATTACTTAAATACCATTCAGATTGTAAACACCATGTTTAACCACATTTTAATCTCCAGTCTTGCTGGAAACATCAACTCCCAACATCTCGTGTGAATTAGCCAGCTAAAATCATTAACCCGAAAATATACACCACCATATCCCGATCAATAAATAAACTGTATTAGGACAATCTATTAACAGCTCTACACATAAACTCTTTAAATCCTTAAAGGCTCTGATTTCCTCTCACACAACACGCTCAAACACATACACACACAAAGAGAGCGCCATCATAGTTTTCACACCTGAGAGATGTATGACTTTGCAGAAAGATATTAAGCCTCTAAATAGTGTTGTTGATTGAGATTTCTTATTTATATCTGGACTGTCAGCCTCCGAGAGGTTCCAGGAGAGCGGGGCATTAAGGGTTTTGCTTTGGGCAACTGTCACACATCTACACGACCAAGAGAGGAAAATAAACCAGGCTGTAAACTCCCATGTGTTACTTTACGTATGCGTCCCCTGTTCAAATAAACACCAATTATTAAAGGATAATAACAACTGAGCGCTCCTTTTCATCCTCACTAAAATGACTTTTATTTACTTTGGGCAACTGTCCATCCTCTGAGAGGAGAGGAGAAGTACTGACACTCAGTCACTGCTCCTCCTCACTTTGTCAGTTTCTCAAGCTGCTCTTAGCACATTTACACACCCCAGATGCTCCAACCTCAGTTGCTCATATATCTGGCTGCTCTTTCATCTTATAATTCATAATCAACTTTGCAAAAATGTGACCTTTAACTAACGTGGACAAAATAAACAGTGAAAAAACAATCAGGTTCTCTGAATCGTTTACGTCCAGAGAACAGATGGAATTAGATGAAAACAATAAGTTAAAAAACACCCACGAAACACAGGACACTCCTCTAGGGAGGAATGACCATCACTCTGGATAAGCATTAAAACAGATGAACCAGAGGATATAGTGGCACGACTTCATCTCAACACGTACATCTAACCTGTCTGCTCAGGTTTCCTGTATATAGGTATTTATATCCACCAACACATGAAAACAGCAATGACTCTACAAGGCTGCAGCTTAGGCAGGTTTATAGATCATGTAGAGGTCATGTAGATGAAATGTGCTTCAGGGTATAGTTTGTATAATGCAAAAAAGACAATTGTGAGAAATCAAGTGAAAGAGTTTGAAATGCAAATAAATGCTGAGGTCCCTGTGTGTTGCAGGCATGGCATTTCATCTATCACCTTTGCTCAGTGCTTCGTAATGTGGGTGGTGTGAAACCAGCGGGGATTCGTAATGTGCGGCAGGCCCGTACAAAAACAACTTGACATTAAGTTGCAGAAACCTTTTTCAGGAAAAGAGTACAGAGCAGGAGGAAGATAGTCGAGATGAGGAGTACTGATTAAATTCAAGGGCTTTCGGTCGACTTTGTGTGGTGATGAAAAAGGACGAGGCAAATTAAAACAAATGACCAGGAGCTAGTGATGAGAAAAAGTAACAAATGAATTAAGGAAAATAAGTTATGGACAGGAAATAATGGTTGGAGAAGAAGTGGCTCGAATGAGGTATGAGATGAGCGACAAGTCACTAAAGGGACATTATATGGGAGGAGTGAAAGGACATTTAAAAAGACAGATAATTTACAGCAGACAGGCAGGTAAAGGAAGATGTGTGAAGACCTACCAGGGTCTGTTGGTATCTCAGAGCCTTCCTTTGCGACGCATCTGCAGCCATTGACACGCTGTCACTGATCCAAGAATAACCACGCTGGACACCCCAGCATTTCCAGTGGTGTGGACAACACCATACACTCTTTCTCTTATATCGACACACACGCGCGAACACACACACACACTTTACAACTGGTCAAGTAAACAAAGAAACATTTTCTCACTCCCCTCAACGCTCAAATACACTTGTTAGATTAAGAAAACCAGAAAATACAGATAATGTCCTTCTGCAACAGGTTCCTCTCCAGATGATCCAGAGGCTCCGAGCCATTCACAGCCTCTGCAGGACTAACAGACGCAGAAGTCAGACAGGCGGACAAAGCAGAGCAAAGCCATCTGCTGAGGCAGTGAGGGATGCAGCGCTTTCCTTTATTAGAACTGCAGACACCTAATAACACACACACACAACTTGTTGCCCTGAGCAGCACCCTCCCTGTCAGCCAGCCATTAGGTGTGTGTTTGGAAGGACTGTTCTTGTTTGGACAGGGGAGGTGGGTGGTAGGAAGGGCACCCCCCATAGGGCTGCCCCAGCAACGTGAGAAGAAAGGTGCACATGACACCCCTATGACAGCTCACACCTAATCAGCCAATGATGCACGGCGATTCCCATAACACTCGCATGCCATGGCGATCCTCCCATATGGAAAAAAGTCAACCTGAATGTGCCCTCCCACAGTGAGACACCCCAAAAATGCAGCACGCAGGGAAGCGATCGGCATATTGCTTCACCTCTGCAGCAGGCTCAGATATCTAGTGTATTATGTGCTGTGCATCATTCACTAAGGGAGGAAAAGCTCTACGCTGTGCAGAGACCACATCCCACTCAGACGGGTTACACCAAAGTCTCTAAGTCGTTGTTGGGTCTCTCCTCTGGTTCCTCTCAGGCTGATGAAGTGGGCGGCCATTAAGACAACCACAAAGACACACTTAAATCCCCTTAACTCCGCCCCGCTTTGTGGTCCACACGCCAGTGCATAACATCCTAATCACACAGTTACACTGAATGCCAGTGTGTGTCAAGGGAGAGTGACTGTGGACAGCTGCCTGGGCCTCTATCTGATACACATTATCTCTGGGTGGCAGGCAGTGTGAGAGATACATACGTCCCAGTCACAGCATGGAGAGACCTGAGCGCAGCGGAATAGTAGGGAGCCAGTTATATTATACCTGAGAACGTAGAGGACAGGCTGTACGCCGAGAACAACACACACAAACACAGCAACAAGGAGGATCAAATAAAATGGAGTATGTGCAGGAGCAGCTAGGATGCACATTCAGGCAAATGCTTCTCACACTCACACTGCAAACATACGCACAACAACATGCACATGGCGAAAGAAAGAAACCTTAAACTAATCTTGTTTGAAAACCATCGTCTGTTTATTGTATAGAACATTTGGCAGTGATGGGTGGTGACAGAAATATTATCTCTCCCGATCTCCCACACTGCACCTCAAGAGTTTGGCAGCAAACCTTCAGAGTTGCACTTTCATACTAATTAAAGCATTTCTTTTATACAATATATTCAATCATTATAAAAACCAACACACAAAAGGAGTGCGCACGTTTTAGACTAGGATAAACTCTACCACATGCCACATTTGGTCAACACTGTGTGCAAAGGGTTCTAGATTTCTTTACCACAACACTGTTGTAACTCAACACATGCTGCCTGGTCAAGTCTTTTCTGATAAAAAGGTCAATGCTCACACAGCATCGAGTAATAGACTTCCTCTGTGTGGACGTTAGGGAAGGAGAGCACCGCGTGGGTCTTATAGATTTCCATGCCATCATATGGCACTGACTGGATAAAAAACTGCATATCATATATGGAAGACAAAAGAAATACATGTTTTGTCCTTACTGTAGGAGATACAGTAAAATACAGTAGAGGAACTAACCACACGTGAAACGCCCACACAGGGAGAAACACTATTAGGAGTCAGAGTTAGCGTAAAGGTCAGAGTTCATTCAGTAGGTGTGTGACCCAACAAGTAGCACCGCATTCCCCTGGCAGCCCACCACCCTGACAGGGACACATCTACAATAATACAACTGATATGAGAATATGAGCCTAAATATTGAATGTTCTCCTAATCAACAGTCTGAAGTAAAAATAAAAACATCACAGAAACAAGATTTAGTCTTGAAGCTGCCCTCTATGCGTTATTTTCTTCCTGCGACAAACTATGTGCAGAAAAAGATGTGAATCTAATCTGCCTCATGACAACAGTTTAAAATCTACATCCTTATTCTTTACTGACTGACTGATTGTGGCCAAACCAAACACAGTCTGAAATCATGACAGTAAGGATTTTTTGAACTGCAGAAACTATGAATGACATTGATGAATGAGAGATGATGAAAAGTATTCGTTTCTGCTGTACTGCCCCCTGCCTGTGACTAGGCTGAAATCAAGAAAGCAGGAGACAACAATCAGTATGTACACATTAAAAAGAATGCGATTAAAAATCCTTATAAAACCGTTTCATATAAAATAAAACCACAAAAATAGATCTGTGTACAAAATACAGTTTAAAAAACGAGACTGGAAACATATGGGACTGAAAAAGATGAACATCAAAACCCTCTAAGTGGCCCAGACACAGACACACACAGCAACACAAATGTGTAGTACACTCATATGAGGATTTCTGTTTGTGGGTTTGAATAGACAGCATTTACACAAAAAGTATGAATGCATATAGATGTCAACCTGTAACAGAGGAATGTGTGTGTGGCAGTGAGTGGGTGTGTCACTTGTGTGACCAAGGAATGGTGTGTGTGTATTAACTTGTGGTTGTGCATTCTGGGATATCAATACTGGGGCTGGTACTTAGGGAACAGGTAGAGGTCTTTGCACAGTGAGCTGGTGAACTCTGACATCTCTTTGCAGCGATGGTGGGGGGTGCCCGGGGCGTAGCCCTCTCGCTCCTTGATACGCCCATTGACCTGGAGACAGAGATTATTTCAGAATTTTTCCAGTAAAATAGTTAGATCTGTGACACAGTATATGAAGCTAGAAGCCATTTATGGTCACCTGCACCAGGATGTCTGCAAGATGTGTGTCTCTGGCGTGAAGGCGAAGTGCTCCGTTTAGTTCCTGGATGAACCAGGACCCTCGCTTGGTGTTTCGCATGGCTGCTGTGCCTTGAGGTGGAAGAGAACAGTAAAGACTTAATACATCAACAGCAGGTGACAGAGCAAAGGGAGGATCTGGAACGTACACTAAAAAGTTTAAGCAGAACTAAAAACAGACGTCTGCTGAGTCAAAAGACTTCACGCGAATACATTTATCAGATTTAGTGCAGCTGCTTCTAGATTCAGATTGGGCAATAAAAGAAGTCATCTTTGTTCCCAGTGTTGTAGGCATTGCACAATTCTAATTGATAGTTGTCTATATGAACAAGAGAAAACATGTTTCTTTTCTCGCAGGCTGTATATAATGACATGGATTCTCTACTGCCTCGTTAACGTCTTCAAAAAAGAATGAAAGAAAAAATGACAAACTTACAAATTCTCTGACCTTTGAGAGATGCAAAGCCACAGATCATATCAGATCGATGGGGCAGTTTAATCCTGGGACTCCCCATGTCACCTCTCTGTCTGGAGTCTCCTTGTCCCTCCCTCCCTGCATCTCGCTGTTCACAGCTTGGCGAGGCAGTTCTTGCTGGTCCATCTGTCTGCTCCACACCACAGTCCATCTCATCTGCAAGACAAGAAAGCTTCAATAAGCCTCATCTATCTGTTATTTAAAAAATTCAGGGTAAAAAACTAAGCTTAAAATACTTGAATTTGATCCTGGTCTTTGGTGAAATTTCAGTATTCTCCGTGTTCACTGGTCATTAACTGGACTTATTACACCTAAATTAGAGCTGGGCAGTATCGACAGTCACTGCAACGTGGAGGGGCCTGGTGCTCCCTCCCAGAGCAGGAGACTGATCAGACACTTTACAGCAATCCTGTATTATTACTAATATTACCATCTGAAATCACCAACTCTTGCTTTATATAAATATATACAGAATAATGTAGAAAACCCAACAGTCCCACCTGTACATATTTATATAATGTGTCTTAAACCTTTTCACTGTAAAGTGCCTGAGATGACTTATGTTGTAAATTGTTGCTATATAAATAAAGCTGAATTGAATCTGGCCATGCGGAGGGATGGAGGGAAGTTGGCATATGTGAAATTATCTTATTCTTAGGGAAATATAACTCTGGATGTAGATAAACATTTATTTCCTGAATCCCTGAAGATGCACTTGGTGTACTGTCTGTACTGTTACGTATTGGTGTTCTCAAAGTTTATCTCCTAATGTCTTACCTCCTCTGCACGCCTGGATAAAAAACATCTTTGGTTTGTTTTGTAGCAGAGGACAGTGCGCGTTGTCAAATGCCTCAAACACCCAGTCGAGCTGAAAAAGACATGCAACGTGTTACATCGGTAATAGGTTATGTCTTTATCCCTGAAGGCATTATTACCACACACCTGTAAGAGCTGTCCATCTGTGCCATACACAGCCCCTTCTACTCCGTGTGAGAGCAGACACACCACACAGCTATCCATGTTGTTATGGTTTGGCTCTCTGGAAAACTTCTCAATGCAAGTCCTCATGTCCTACACAAAGAATAATCAATCAGGAAAACTCTGGATGACATAGATAAGCATGTGGCTAGGGTAGTTACTGATTGGTTTTATTAACATGTAGGAGGTTGGAACCATAACCATGCGGTTAGAGATCATTCTGAATGGGAGCGTTAGCGGCATATAAAGCCAATGTTTTCACATTACTAACACTTACACCGAGGTGTGCTCTGAGAGGTTGGAACTAAAAAAAGCAGTGTGTTTGCTTTGTGATAACATTAAATTACACTAAGATAAATGAGAGGGTGCACTTTTAAAAACACTGCCATGTGACCTCTGAAGAATTCTAGGTTGTTGCTCTTCCTTTAAACAACTTCCTTTTTTTTAAGTTTATCAACTAAATAAGACGAATGAATTGTTTTCCAATAACACTGTAAATATTTGTTACCTGAGCAGTAAGGTCTCTGTGGACAGTAACTATGTAGTCCAGCTCTGTAAAGACCTTCCTGAGGACCTCATCATCAACTTCACCACCCTTCCTATGGTCAAGTTCAGGAGCAGCACAAGGGTCAAAGGTCACATTACTGATCACCAAGCCAAAACCACGAGGAGATGAATTCATTCTATAAGACTTTAGAGAAGACAGCGAAAACCAAGAACAAGAGAAGAATTGGGAGGAATAAACAAACAAGAAGGATAAGATTATGCTTCTTTAAACTTATTTCAGCTACTCCATAAATTAATGCAATATGCAAGAACTATGTTTCTGCCTCCATGCATTTAGATCTCTGTTTTTCTTAGGTTATGTCAAAAACACAGTTACTATTGTGCATAACTACTGAGCTGAGCCGGTGAAGAGACGCATTTTTACCTGCTGGCAGTGTGAGAGGTAAAAGTCAGAAGTGCATGGGAGCACAGGACTGTTGAGGGGACTGTCCGCATCCAGACTAAACTCCATCGACTCTATAAAACACACAGATAACATGCACACAATCAAGACACTGACATTTGCTTATTACATATTTAACAATATCATAAAGTAAAAAGATCCATGTGCATTGCTGCCAGCAGGGACGTGACAACAAACTGTGTGCTAAAAAGGCTGTGAATGAATCACTCTTAGAGCGTAGCACCAGCAGATACAGACAGAGGCCAAATGCTAGAGCAACCACACTTCTTTCAGTCAAAACAATACAGTATTCAATATTCACAGACCCTACCCATTAAAACTGATCATGCCCACAGAAGGTTTTTATGTTAAAGTATGTTTACCTACCTCACAAAGCTGGAAAACAATCACAGTTTATATACAAAAAAACCTATGGTTGAATTTAGGACTTTACTTTTACTATTTCTGCTGTATAATCAGCACCTCGACATGCCAAACCTGTCAGGTTGGATGAATTATATCAACAACACACGTGTAGACAGATTTGAGAACAATATTTAAGAGTCACGGGTCATTTTTGTATGCTGTGAAATATTCAGATGTTCGAGTTGAGCTGATAAAAAATTAGAGCAAAAACAAAAGTATAATTTTTTGTTCCGTGTACCTTTTTCAATTGCTCATGAATATTTTTTTTAAATCAACATGACATTGAGCGGCAACTGTTTTAATTAACAAACTTTTTAACTATTAAACTGATGTTAAGATTCATACACAGAGCACAAGTTTAAAATGTCAGCTGTATAGATTTAGAGATTGTAATTTAAAAATATCTTGCATTTATTTATCTAATGCTATCAACAAGTTGTTTTTAAAGAATGGGGACTAATCCAAATTTGAGGATATACCCGATTTTAGTGTCCAAACATCACAGAAAGTCCACACGCTGTGTTGGTGTGGCACAATGTTTTTGGAAAACTTTTCTACACTGCACAGTTGGTTTGAAGTGTAATGGTGGCAGCAGCACCGAAAGCAGAGATGAGCAAGTTGTGCGAAGTTTGGAGCAACAATGCAACAAATTTTAAAGTCAGTTAAAATAATCAGGTTTTGTACACGGTGCCATGTAAGACCTCGGGGCATGCTGGGAAAGACTTGGCTCTCACCTGAGAATTAGTCAGCAGAAACAGTCTTGTCCCCCAGACAGCTTTCTAAGTGTTTCTAAGTGTTTAGGGGTTATGACTTTTCTACATACAGGAACAGTGACAAAAGGAGCTCACTGGTCTGGTGTGATACTCAAATTATTCGTCTCAAAACACACAAGTACTAATACACACACGTATTTGTATTTTTGGTAAGATTAGTCAGCAGAAAAAGGGCTTTCTAAGATTATTTGGGGATTATAACTTGATTTCATTATTCAACCACAACAGTGAGACGATTTTGAAATGAATCTTATCTTCACAAGGATACTTGTACTGTAACACACACAGACACACACACACACACCCCACCCTCATCCCCCCAGCCATCCGTGGAAAGGGGATCTCTGTCTGAATTGCCTTTCCCAAGGTTTCTTTCCATGTTCCTTCATTTGGTTTGTTTCTCCATCTTCTTAGAGAGCCTGGGCTGGGCACCTATTGCTGAGCATGTTGAGCCTTCACAAATCATTTCTAACTCTTTTTCCATCCAAGATTAAATAAAAACAAGCAGTAAAAACACAAATCACATAGAGTTGTGCACAATATTTCTCTTTTCTTTTATATGGTTAGTTTGTCTAGTATAAAAATACATTTTTATGATTTATCAATGATTATTATAGCCTATTAAAGTTTAAATGAAGGGTGATGAGTAAAATAAACCCTTCTGTTCAGACACAACTTCATATCCCAAAAAAAGAGAAATATATTGACAGCATTATCGAACACAGAGAAACCTATTTTAACTGGAGCACATGTCACAATGCAAGACCACTTACCATGCATCCTTGCTCTCTTGACTGGAACACCCTCTTGTGTGGGAAGTGGAAGAGAAGAATCGACAAACCTCTGAAATAAAAAATAATACACAATTAAATGGTTATTTGTTGTTGTTATGGGAATATAGGGACTGCAACTTATTAGGATTTGTATTTATAAAATAAGACGGCTGTGATCTGCCACTCTCACATCTGTCTGCTCTGTGCTTTCTCTTCAGCCTCTGTCACTCTTTGTTTCTGTCCTCTTTCCTCACTGGTGCTGACCCTGATGATATCGCTAAACAGTAGCAGCTACATGATGGCTAAACTGGGCGTGATGTGGTCCTGCTCACCTCACTCTTTTCCCCTCTGTCTAGTGAGCGTGACTGCAGAAGACCCTAGTGTTTGGTGCATTTGGTTAACAGATGTGTAATGTGCTATCTTTAAATTGTTGAGAGATTGTGAACCTTCTGCTCATCTTGCTCTTCTTTTCTTTGTCTGCATAACTAGTTCCTCTGCCTTTTCCCTGGTTCATCCTCAGACTGAATACTAGAGAACCACCTGCACTATGTCTGGTGAAAATGAGCTCTGTGATTCCTTGTGCTGTATGTGTAAAGATTTAGGTTCACACTCACTTCTACATGTGTGTCTCTGCCATCTTTTTCTGGCAGTGGTGTAAGCAGGTCAGACAGGTGCTGCTGTTCAGTGTCGCACAGAGCTGCACAGAAACTGCTAAAGGCTCTGGGGCCTCGCTTTGGAAGAAGAAGTAACAAACGCCAGCTTCGTTTTTGAGAAGTTTGTTCAGCCTAAAGTAGGAGAAAACAGACACAATGAAAGATCTGTGACATGATATTAAAACAAGCCTGGTATCCTGAATGAGACTTCATAGCTGTAAAAGATATAAAATCACTTTGTCCAAATTGTTTTTCTATATCACGTAATGAATGCTGATGCTGAAAGTTTATTGGACATAACATGAATTTAGCTAGATGCCAAAATGCAATGTGAGATTATGATCTAAAATATTGGCAAACTAAACTTCTGACTCCTACAAAAATCACCCATTTCCTTTTCATTCAATGCGATAACTTACTGTACGTGCTTACGGTATAGTACTGAAGCTTTACTATAAACTGTTTCCATTTTTAATATCTTGGTAACGGAGGCCACTGACACACAGAAAGCGAAAAATGGTCAGTGATCTTTGCTCTTATTTCATCTAAAACGAAAGCTCTTGCTCTACCTCATCCTTTTTCTCGTCCACCACTTGGCCCACTTCTTATTTGTAGTTGCCCTACATTTCCTAAAAACACTGGTCACACACTAAAACTGGAGTTTATCTTGTTTACTTATTGACTTCAACTACAATAACTGATCAGACACATGTGCCCAATTTTCATCTGTAGAGGTGACCACTAATCACCAACCTGAGAGTTCCACAGGGTTTATAAACCTGCTACTCACACAGTCAGTCAGACTCTGGAGTGGAAGGTGAAACGTCAAGAAACCAAACAAGTCCAGTTGCTATTGGATAAAACCTTTTTTAAGATAGCTAGCTGAATACTATTTTGTAAAATGAGGGACTAATTTTACTATTTACTAATTAGTAAATTTCACTTTTTTGTTCAGAGTTGGGGTTTAGTGCAAGAAAAGCTGTATTAGGTGAAGTAACAGTAACCCACGCGTAAGTGATCACATACCATGATGCTCTCTGCCATGTTCTCAGTTAGGATGTCGTTCGCCTGAAGTGACTGGATGAGCATCTCATCCACCACCAGCTGTTGGCACAGGACAGCAGAGCATTTCTTAAGAGTCCGTCTGTCCCGCTCCAGCATGCCACACTCCAACATCTTTGCTCCAACAGACTGGGTATGGGACAAATAACAGCGTACATGAACAGGTTACTGTCAAAGTCAGCAACCTCATCATATCACTACAAAACCACCTTCCATAATGTTACTTTCTCAATAAGACATCCCTTCTAAACTATTATCTACGTGTAGATTATTATCACAAAACCTTGTCACACGTAACGCACTTTCAAAAATAAGACCACGAACAAGGCTAGCTAAGCATTGTTTGCGCCAACGATGACAGAAAAAGTAATAAGTGTACGGCATCACCCAAATATGTAGCTTTATATGTTCATGTTAACAAAAGGCCACGATGCAAAATACTGCACTTAAGTGACACTTACAGTAAACTAACCTGGACGCTGATGGCGAATTATCAATGCTAGCAAGCTAACTAGCTAACTTCGAGTGTCCCTTTTACTTGCATTAAAGTTACGGTTGTAATTCTTGTACAGCCTCATTCTTACCGTTCTTCTGTTTATACAACAGAAATACCAAACAGTCCACAAAAGCTTCCGCAAAATGTCTTTCACGCTATTTCACATAAATTAACAACATCCCATCCACAGTTCTCAAACCAACTTCCGCGGGGTACCCCGCGCAGCAGAGGCTGTACTCTGTTTGTGGCCAATGAGAGCGCAAAGAATCTTGAGTGGCGCTTCACCTGACCAATCAGCTGGCTACTTACAGGGGGATTGCCACCTACTGTAGAGCTACTGTCAGTAGAATCAAGAATTTTGAATTTGAATTTGTTTCTGTAAATAAGTGACCAATTGATAAGGAGACCTTGGAAGACAAGCACTAGTGCTCTATAATAATAACACCTACCAAGAAACAAGAGGACTACGAATAAAGTTTAAATAGTTTTCATATATACATATATATATATATATATATATAAATGTATTAAATATATATATATATATATATATATATATATATACCCCGTAGTAGCGCAGACACAGGTCTAACAGCTGTACAAACAACAATGGGTATAAATAAAGTATTATTATTATTAATATTATATATAGTAACAGGGGGTTTGCACATTTATTGGATGTTTGAGCTTCACTGAGCAAACACAAATGAATAGTCAAGCAGATTATAGTTATTCCAAAACATGTCTTTAACATTACCATCTGATATTTCCAATACCAATACCAATCTGATATTTTGAACATACTGGTGAGAAGTGTTTGTACCAGTCCAGTTACTTATCAAGTTAATTGCAGTGAGAAAACCCATTTACGTGTTGTTTTGAGTGAAGTAAATTATCAGGATCAAGTTTGAGTAATACTACACTTATTTAGTGTATTACATTTTACATTGTTTATTAGGGAATTGGTTTGCACATATTTTTAAGTAGGCTTAAATAATTGGAATTTATGGTGTGGATATAGTAGTATTTGTATCAAGTGAGGCAAAAATTCTCATCTTTCTCTCAACTCTTTCTTTTTGTCTTCCTCTATCTCTCCCTCTCCTCAGGCCTACCTCACCCTCCCCTGCTGTCTATCTCCTCACCCTCACTGTGTGTGCTATCAATAATTGATGATCCTTACTAACTCAAAGGGTAACAGGTCTGGGAGAAAATGTCTCACCCATTTCTTTATTTATTTTCAGGTCTGTCTTTATGCCCACTGAAGCTGAGGAACAACTGTGTTTATTCAAGCACAACGATCGATGGCGTGAAGCAGACTGATTGTGTCTGTTTTATAGTTTGCAGCGGTTGCTCCACCTGCAACCACGAGTGGGTTAATGCTGCCTGTCTGGCTGACAGCAGGACGGAGAGAGGAAAGGGAAGCTTAAGTGAGTGAGAGGCAGGGGGCAGAGAGGAGGAGGAGGAGTGACAGAATGATAGAGTGAATTAATTCAACCTTAACCAGCCCTGATTGACTCAGCAGCAAACTGGCATGTACAAACATTCACAGTGACACCAGAGGCATGGAGAAAGAAAAGAGGAATGACGTCTCCTTCTCCAGGAAGAGAAGTTTCACGTTTGAGGCATATGGAGGGTGAGTAAACATACTCTTTGTCTCAAATTAGTGCTGACACGCTCTCCAAACAGGTAATTGCCCCATATTCTGAGTAGATTACATACATTTTAGACTAATGTAATTCTGTCGGTTTAAGATTATCAGTTTTCTTCTCTGACTTCTCACTTCCTTGTTTACAGTATGGACAGATTCACATGTGGGGATGAAACAAGGTGAGGCGAGGCAGTTACCCTTTTATTGCCGCAGTTTTGCGATAACCTTCAAGCTTTACAGTACACTGTAGGGGCTGACTGAGAGGTGAGTTGTGAGTGTGCTTTCTTCTTATATCAACCTGTTGCTGCAGACTTGAATCTGCAGAGACCAACATACTGGACATCCTGGATTCACCTACCAATGAGAGCAAGCCATTTCATTCTGCCAACAGCAACCAGAGGGTGATATATTCACCTTACATTTATTAAATATGCTTTTAAACAAATATCCATATACTGCGTTTTATTTTTAGAAGTGAGTTTCCACTACACAGCTGAACCATTTGTCATGTTCCTCTTCCTCCACCATATTTCTCCTTCCCTTTCTCTCTGTCTGCAATTCTGTCTGACGTCTGCTGCCTATTCATAACAGGACACAGAGCTGTTTGAAATCATTGAAAAGCTGCAGGTGAGTTACAGTACGATTGATCTTGTGTTGTCCAGTGATGCCCGAGCAGCAGAAGTTTCTTATCATCAATACTGCACTTGTCCATCAGGGAAGCAGGATCGATGAGCAGCGGTGTGAATTCCCTCTGCCTCTGAAGGTTAGTCATCAGTCTCACAAAAAGAAAACACAAAGCTGACTCTGTACATGAGTGTGATTGCCCGAACATTTCCTTCCCCAAAGAGTCCATAACAGGTTTTCTGTCAAGCCCCTCTCTGTGTGTGTTTTAGTCTCAGCTTTTAACAATAGGTGGAGAACTACCCCTCATCCTGCCAGCGAAAATGGGGGGATATTGGATAGACCCCCCACTGGAGAGGGTTGCAGATGTGAGTCCCACCTCTTCCCATGTTAGCTTTGGTCCAGAGGGCTATGACATCATGGAAAGAGATGGAGAGGCCAAAATCTACCATGAGTTCTTCCGCTCACGAGTTAGTAAGCTGTATTTAAAAACCTCAAAGTAAAGTTTCTTTCCCGTACTCACATTTATTATTTTTTGCCTTCCTAGTACCATCACACATTCACAACAGTGGATCCATCTTTGGGACCTCTGGTTCTTTCTGTGTGCCTGGAGGAGGAGGAGAATAAGCTACGAGTGATACTAAGGTGGAGATCTTAGGTCACTGAGACAGTGTTTGTATATTTTCCCAGTGCATTGTACTTAAAATCCTTCTTCAAGCAACAGGGGGTTTGTACATTTATTGGATGTTTGAGCTTCACTGAGCAAACACAAATGAGTAGTCAAAGCATAATCTGCTGTCATGTCTACGGGGCATATTTGACCATTCATTGTAGTTGAACTGAAATCTTGTTTTTTCTTGTCTGACAGAATGAAGGAGTGCTCTCTGCATGGAGTTTTCTCTGTGTCCCTTTTCCCCAACATCCCATCTGCTGTGGAATTAGCAAAGGTACTCCATGCACAACATATAAGAAGTATTTATAGACTTTGCCCAGGTAAAGGTGGTAGCATTAGAAAATAAGGTTACTTAGGAACTAAATACAGAGGCATTATACAGCATAAAATGGTCTTGTTGTCCTAAAAAGATCTCATTCATTTATTCTTAATGCATTAATACATTCATATGAAGCATTTTTATGGTTGTAGCTGGTAAAGGTGGAGCTCAATTAAATTCATTTACTCTGTGGTAGTTCCGTATACAATTCAATTTTCAATTCAATTCAATTCAATTTTATTTATATAGCGCCATTTTACAATAAAAGTTATCTCAAGGCACTTTACAGTGTAAGGTTTAAGACCTTACACA
>JAUMHF010000008.1:7715424-7741630 GCA_032359275.1 Microctenopoma steveboyesi
TTTATTTGAACTTACTGACATAGAAAAGGGTTAGGGTTAGGGGAAAACATAACGTAACACTCAATGACAATGCAGATTTATTAGTCAAATATTTATACTACATATACAGTTGCTAAATGTAATATAAGTATAGGTAAAACTCCAATTAAAGGTTGTTACTGTAACACAACCAGTCAGGGGCCAGAAAGAAATGATTATCACCAGCTTAGTTTAACAAACAGTCAGTTACGCTTTGTAACATTGTGAAAACTTTTTGTATGTAAACATAAAATCAGTACAAATGCATAAAGTAGTTGTAGTATTACGGGAAATATTCAGATGATTTATACTTAAAATTCAATATATTTATAAAGGATATGAAGTGCTATTAGGTCCAGGGGTGGCAGTAATGCACATACTGCTTGTGCAAACCTCGAATAAAATCAGAGTCGAAGAGGAAGAAGTAAAACACCACGTCGTAGAAGAAGAAGGAAAAAAAAGAGGGTCTCTCCTACTCGGTCGATCTGCAATAAATCCAGATGAGGGCGGTGATGTGCCATCATGTTCCCTACAGTTTTTCTCAGTTCTCTCTTCTCTGAACAATATTGATCTGAACACATTTCACATGTTGATACACTTGAACTGACAGCAAAAAAAATGTGGACCCAACTCCAACACAGACCTTTTATATAGAACAACTTACAGTTGAACACATATGCTTGCTTGTATGCGCAGAAGGCAGAGATGAGTTATGTTTAGTTTTGAGCAACAAGGATGTCACAGATTTCTAAGTCAGTCAAAATAATTCAGGTTTTCCACATGCAGCACATGTAAGATCTCAGGGCATGCTGGGAAAAACCTAGATCTCACCTGATCTAAGATCTGGTTTAGGTGTTGGATCCACAACAGTAGTTAGAGTTTTCACTCTGAAGATTATTTTACAGAATAAATGATGTCAAAGCTTATTGCATCACTAAAACAAGTTAAATTAACACAGATTGTTATTAGATTTGCTTAGTTAAGTTTGTGTATTGTTAAGTATAACTATTAAAAGGTTAACATGTTGATAAGTTACGATAAATCAGCTTATAACTCTACAACAACATACTAAGTTTTTTAAAAGGACCCACAGCTCCAATCTGTTAATTATTCTTCTTAATTTATTACTAAAAAGAGTGGATACTTATTAACATTTTTCTAGTCATAAAATTAACACTCAGTGTGATTTTAACACTGTAAGTGTTAAAATGTTCTTCTCCTTCATCTGTTGCTAGAAAACAACTTCTGAATGCGCTTACAAATGTATTCTTGGGTTTCTTTTTGTCTACTTCACCTCCTCTATCCTGATCAATGCCTGGATTGTGAGAAAAAGATGAAGGTGAGACTGGTCTATTGTTGTGAGCTGTTTTGTTTTAAGTCACTCCAGGGGCCCGTTTCAAAAAGCAGGTTCAACAAACTCTGAGTCAAAACCGGAACTCGGGGTTGTCCAACTCTCAGTTGCCCAACTCAGAGTTTTCGGTTTCAGAGGTGTTAAGCTTTGGTTCAATCAACTCAGAGTCAAAGTTACCCTGAGTTACGCTCATGCACAAGGATATAAGAAGCCCTGATCAATGGAACACAGATTACGAGCCATGGAAACCAGCGGACAAAAGGCTAGAGCCTCCTACTGCTCACCGGTTTATGTTAAAATAATAAAGAAACATGAGGAACACAATAAATAAAGGAACACAATAAATTAAGACCACAAGTCAAAAACGGAAGAACAATAGAATGTCTGTAAATACAACAAGTGGAATGCAACAATATACTAATTAAAGTGACTTGGTGGGTGTAGTGTAGTGATATCATAGTAAACGATTGTCAGCGTCTGGGGGGAATGACTTGGGTGCATGCAGTATATGGGTCAAAGTAATTTGACAAGGTCCGTTGGACAGTGCCTATGGGGTCTGGCGTGTGTTCACCTGTGCGTGTGTGCTGGTCCGAAATGTTTGCAGCTGTGTGTTTGTGCAGAACATTCCTCTGCGGTCCTGTGCAGTTCGTTCCAGGTGGGCGACTTAGGTTCGCAAAGGTCCTTCGCGGTTTTCCTGTCCTCCGTCCGCTGAGGTCCTTTGAGGTCTTCCTGCCCTCGGTCAGCCTCTTATAAAGAAAATCTAAACGATGAGATGGGAGTATTAAGTTATGGAAATGATTAATATGGAAATATAGAAGTAACCAAATCAAATCAAATGCAATGAATTTTGAAGTGACAAGATGTGTTAGTGTGTATAGATGATTAAAATAACCAAATATGCAGGTGTATGTAGTTGTCCTTGGTTGAAGTCTGTAATGTGAGATGTGAGTGGTGCAAATGTGCATGAATGTGTCGAGTGTGCATAGGTGTATGAGTGTGATTGTCCTATTCTTGAATGACTCGGGTGAGTGCAGTTATGAAAAGTAGGTGTACAGGTAGATGTGACCGTGGGTGTAGTGTGGTTTGGTGTGCATTGGTGTGCAGGGAGAGTGTTGGTCCTGATAGGTGGTCGGCGATCTGGTTGAGAGTGTTGATCCTGGTCAGTGGTTAGCGGTCTGGTTGAGAGCTTGTATCGCCTGTGGGAAGAAGCTCCTCCTCAGTTTCTCTGTGTTGGTTGTCAGAGAGCGGAAATGTTTTCCTGACTGCAGCAGAGAGAACAGTCAATTGCTGGGGTGGCTGAGGTCCTTCACGATTTATCCAGGCACTAATCAAAATAAAGGAGCCACACTTGAAGAAGAAGATTAAAATAAAAAATTGGTTTCTCCTAATTCAGACACCATAAACATTGTTACACTCAAAATCAAGAAAACTGATTTGGAGTGGATTAAGAAGATCACAACATATAGCATGCAAAATGACGCTGTCGCAGAGCCCAGTGGTAGGCCACCAGACAGAAATCATGCAACTCACCCCAAATCTTTTAGTCTTAATGCAGACACCACAGACTCGGTCAAAACCAAGAAAGAGACGAAGAAGATGGAGAAGAAGAAGACGGAGAAGGAAAAGAAAAGGTTCTCAAAAGGAATCCGGGGTAGCAACAAAAATAAAATTTAATGAAATGGAGCCACAAATCAAAGAATACTTAAAGGTTTTGGTAGATGTTTAAGGTTACTTGTTAAATGTTTGCTAGCTTTATTCTGAGTAACAGGATATAGCTGTGGATCCTTAAAAAACTTACAACATACAAACACTTATTTGTAGGTTCTTGTAGAGTTATAAGCTGCCTTATTGACCAGTTTTTGGTAATATAACTTTTTTGGAAAAGACAAACATTCCTCTAGATCTTCCTGGAAGTTGAAGACAGAATGAATTCGTAAGGATAAAATACTCATACACATTTCATGATATTGTTTTGCAAACCTGATCCTCCCTTTGAGCACTGCAAGTCATTGAGTGTATTATACACTGGGGATAGTTTTCAATTTGAAGAAATCTTTGACCTTTTATTATTGCTCAAACAGATGCTGACTGTGGATCCTAGAAAAAGGATTAAGGATAGTGACTAAAGAGCAAGTTTTTCAACATGAAAGACTTTTCTGGACCCAAAATACCAACACATAAACTGATCTACACATTAAAGCTGCTGAATGATTGGTCATATTTATATTCTGAGTAACAGGATATAGCTGTGGGTCCTTCAAAAAAAACCTTACAACAACCTACAAACACTTGTCTGTAGGTTGTTGTAGCGTTATAAGCTGCCTTATTGACCAAGCTACCTTACATGCTAAGTGTTTTTCAGACACACTTGGCCGTCATTCTTTGTGGTATGTGGGCCATGTGAAAGTTGCGTGTGGGCACGGGCCGGCATGAGGCCAGTTTTAGACACACTGTTTGCTCTGTGCTGGACCAGAACATTTTCAGCTCTGGCACCAGATGTCAGCCTAATGTTTACCCTAATCAAGCCATTTAATATCTCAACAAAGGTGATTCAGTTATACAAATATTTATTTTGACTATAATAATAATCATATTAACAATATCGATATCAAATATTACTGCTGCAGAACCATAAATAGTGCAACACTAAACATTCTGGACAGGAACACAGGTCAAACATAAAAAAAAAACATTTAATATACTCACTGTTAAAAGCTAGTATCATATACATAGTCACCATCCTCTTTCAAGAAAAAACAAAAATCAGACACCCGCCATTATTATTAGATTTGTGAACAGAGAACAGAAGAAAGAACTGCTAAAGCAAGGAAGAAAGCTGAAAGGAACATACATCTAAATGAGCACCTAATTAGGAAAAATGCAGACATCGCCAAGCAAGCAAGAATCCTGAGAAAGCAGAAGAAAATACGGTCAACATGGACTACAAATTGTAGGGTATTCATTAAGTTAAATAGATCTCCAGAGAAGGCAAATGTCTTAGTCATCGAAGAAATAACTGAAGATATAACTGATACATAAAGAATACATAACTAGCCAATAAAATGATACAACTATAACGAATGATGATTTCAGAATCATGGATGATGTGAAAAAGTCTAGAAATTACAACCAACTAAGATGTCTGACAAACTATATATTAGAACAAGAATAGAAATGGATAATAGGTTTTGGGAATTTGATAGTGATATAGATCCTGATTACAATTACTTTACCAGTACAATAAACTAGAAACTTTGAAGGTGCCTGCCACCTTGCGATGTTGAACCTCAAAGCCGCCTTGCCGATCAGAAGGCAGGATTTACCGAACAGAGTCATTTTGATGTATGTGTGATAGAACACCATGCCTATCCTGTGAGATCATACTGAGTTGTTTTTGGCAATTAGCATGTCCATGGTTGTTGTGGAAATAAACAGGTTCTGCCAAGATGGTCTTTTATGAGGTTTATTATGAATAATTATAAGTAAGTAAGTAAGCACAAAGAAGAAAGAGGGACTGGGTTATACAGCAATACTCTTATGAGAGGATTCACAATCAAATGAACAAAGAACAAACCGTTACATGCCTGTTTATCAACTCTACTCCCTTTCACACCAAACTACGCCATCTTCATGGTCAACGCCAGTGACATAAGTCTGCAGTCTGCCTTTCATGGTCGTCTCCAAACTATCTGCCCTGCCACTAAGTAAACAATGAAATACCGAAAGACAGAGGAGGTCGTGAACTTTAGCACACTAGTAAGAGAAAAACTAAGAATTTCTACAACACTCCTCCCTCTGATCATATTATGATGATGAAAATATCTATACTACATGTGAAGCATCAGATTCATCAATTGACCAGATTCAAGACAAATCATCATTGGTTAAATAAAGTGCTTTTTTCCAGTTGTCTTCTTAGCACAGCTCTAGTGATACCACCGTGGGCAACTGTCACAGCCGATCTTTATAGACAAAAGAAGAAAGAGAAAACTTAACTTTGATAATATTCTGTTGTTTCTTTGTTTGGGGGGTGGGTGAGATTTTAGCCAGGTAAATGCAATAAAGCCAAACTGATGCAGAAAATGTCTGTCAGTAAAAGGATGGAGGCCCTAATCACTTTTTGTCAACCTGAAAACAGCATTATACTGGTTATTCAAGATTCAAGATTCAAGATTCAAAACACTTTATTAATCCCAGAGGGAAATTGTTTGCCATGAATACAGCCGCTCCTATATGGCTGTAAAAATGTTTACATATAATTAGATATTTATTAAATGGTAAAATATGACAGATAAGAGTGTAAATAAGTAAAACTAAAGCAGAAATTACCTTTCAGTAAATAGATAATGGCCCTAATCAATTTTTGTCACCGTGAAAACAGCATTTTACTGGTTATACTGGTCCTATAGGGGGAAGGGGAGATTAGATGGTAAGTAAATATGTAAATATAGGCCACAATAGTACAAGGAAAAAGATACAGGCTGTAATCACTTTTTGAATCTGTTTGAATCTCTGCAGTTCGCCTACAGGGCAAACAGGTCTGCTGGGGATGCGGTTAACCCTGGATTACACTTGAAACACCTTGACTGCCCAGGTCATTTTTGCTTGTGGAGCAGCTGGCACTGAAGCTGAACATGCTTAAAATGTGGAGATGGTAGTAGATCGCAGACGACACCCACCTGCTCCCCTTGAAACTTTTTGGGTTTCACCATCTCCCAAGACACGCACAGGACAAGCACAGGCTGGTGCGCACAGTCCGAACTCTACCTTCAGATAACGGACGTGTAGCTGTCGGCGCTGTTCCCAGTGGGGTCCAGCAGGTGGGGATAATACACACATTCACTGGGTTTTCAACAGTTTATGAAATCAAAGAAAAAACAGAAGTAAAACAACACGGCGTAGAAGAAGAAATTGAAAAACGAGAGCTGCTCGATCTGTGGTTCACATGACGCCATGTTTGGATGGTTAAACACGTCATCGTGGCCGTCAGACATTGTCGCGCAGCCTCTCCCTATGACTTGGAGATCGAGCCAAAAAGCTGGAAAACACGCAACGCTAAGCATTTTTTTTAAATCGAATTTGCTACAACCGTTCGTACTTAAGGTTTTTCTGTAGGTCTGTGCTTTAAAACCAACAAAAACCACCTTCGACGGCTCTTGAGTTGATGAAAACAACAGCGAGCGGTTCCGCGCAGGGTTCGTTGAACTTTGACCCGCAGCTGCTACCGTAGCGTGGAAGTCGCAGCCCGTCGCAGTCCAATTTCTCCGTTATTTACACAACTTTAACCTCCATTAAAGACGCATCGTTGCCGTTACTGGTCCCCACAGCCGAAGATGAGCTCCAAGAAGGTGGTCGAGTTGTTCTACGACGTGGTTTCTCCGTACTCGTGGCTTGGATTTGAGGTCTGTGCCCTTGAAACTGTCACACCGTCAGACATGTGTTTAAAGTGAAGCTCTGCTCATATAACGTGTGGTTACAGATTATGTGCCGCTACAGAAACGTGTGGAACATAGATCTCAAACTGCGCCCTGCTTTCCTGTCTGGCATCATGCAGGAAACGGGTAGGTAAAGGTTTGGCAGCTGGACATGTTGCCTGTTCATATTACTGTCTTTGTTTGTTTATAGTGCATTTGTCATGACAGGCAACAAGCCTCCTGCTGTGGTTCCAAACAAATTCAAGTACATGTACCAGGATCTGAACCGCCTGAGAGAGTATTTTGTTGTCCCCTTGCAACCTCCATCTGACCCTTTTGAGACCATGTTTGAAAAAGGTATGTTAAGATTTACCAGGGTCAGTGCTCCATCCTGTACTGTGGAGCTGGATTCTCTGAAGTCTCCCCCTCACTGTACATAGTGTAACCTTTCCTGTTTCAGTAGTTTGACTTCTTTTTGACTGAAAACTGTAGCATAGATCTAGTTGTGAACATAACTGTAATACTATTTATCTCAAAAAGGTTTTATCCAATAGCAACTGGACTTGTTTTGTTTCTTGATGACGTTTCGCCCTTCTATCCAGAGGGCTTTCTCAAGTCTGACTGACTGGTGTGAGTAGCAGGTTTATAAACCCTGTGGAGTCCTCAGGTTGGTGGTTAGTGGTCACCTCTGGGTTGTGATACAACCTTTTTGAGAGCAACTGGACTTGTTAAGAAGTTTTTGAGATAACCATGACCCGGATGACTGAGAACCTTCCCAGATAATATTACTATTTCTTTTTGAGCAAAGTTAATCTCACCACAAGTTTCAGGTCATGCGCTTTTTTTGTCTTCCTGTCCCAGGCTCCTTGTCTGCAATGCGATTTTTAGCAGCAGTGCAAGAAAGGGAGAAGGGTGGAGACAAGCAGTTGGAGCAGGTGTCCCGGGAGGTGTGGAAAAGGATCTGGAGTGAGGACAAAGACATCACTCAACCTGAATCACTGTTTCAGGTACCAACCCATCTGTCCAGGTTGGATTTACAATATTTAATCATAATTTAGTTGCCACATTTATAGAAGGTTGTTTTTTAGGCAGGGTTGAAAGCAGGCATTTCTGACAGTGAGGCTAAAGAACTGCTGGAACTGTCCAAAACAAAGGAGATTAAAGACAAGCTGAAGAAAACAACACAGGCTGCACTTGACTACGGGGTCAGTTGTCCCTCAGCTCTCTTTTTGGACAAAAGTGACATAACCTAGCACTGTAATGAACAAAATGTCTCCTGCTGCCTTTCTCCAGGCCTTTGGCTTTCCCATGATTGTGTGTCATGTAAATGGAAAGCCAGAGATGTTTTTTGGATCTGACAGATTTGAGCTCATCGCCCATTGCATTGGTGAGAAAACTGCTACTGTTAAACACACAATCTAAAAGTGACTACACGAAGATGATTCAAGCTGAAGCATTCTGAGATTCAGTCTCAGTTTACTCTCTGTTTCAGGAGAGCCGTGGCTCGGACCTCAACCAGACAAAGCAGCTCCCAAGCTGTGAGATGACGGTCGTCTACAGACAGCCTTCATTGTGATCACAGAATCCTGAATTCTCACTGACGATGATGATGTTGGATCTGTTTCATCCTTCAAAGAACATTTTCAATGCTGTGCCTCATGAAATAAAACAGTAGATTTCCAGCAAATAGTGTAATTAATATGACATGCAGTGTTAATGTGCCTGTGTTTCAAACACAATTAGTGTAAAATTGTTGCAGATTTATTTTTTCAACCCTTACTGTCCAATTAGAGTTGAGGATGAACTGAATTGTTTCACATATGGACAAAATGTCCATTTGGACCTATGGATGAACTAATCTAATAAATCACTACAGAAAGCCTTTGTTGCTATGCAGTATTCATTGAGACAACTGAAACTTGTTCTCAACGCAGACAAGACTAAGCTTGTGTTTTTTAGGAAGTTGCCACAAGTTTTCCCTTCAGTGTCTACTCTAGACGGAAATTAAATTGTTGTGGTGAATACATACACATATCTGGGCATCTGGCTTGATGATTCCCTTACTGTTAAACCCCATGTAGAGAATCTTGTAAAGAAATTAAGGTTAAAATTGGGATTCGGACCAGGGTGTACAGTTCTCTTTAAAGTTGCACACTTACATGTTTTAATCTTTGAAAAAATGAATCATCTTCCTTATTTTCTCAGTATTTGCACTGTAACAGCCATGTTTAAAGAGAACAGAGGAAAATACGTTTGTGTCTTTTGTTAAATTAGTTAAATCATATAAAACAATTATTTTAACAGTTCGCTGTTGATAATTCTTTTTATGGTACATGATCGCATGTGTGTGATACTGGTTCCTGGAAAGATCTGCAGTTTAGCGTTGCTGACTAAATACAAGCAGAGCTTGTCATACAGGTTCTAGGGATATAAGGGAGCAAACATGGTTAACAAAAGGACAGGGACTAAGAAATGGCAGTGAGCACTAGGACTGGTTTTCCTGAACAATGAGGAGAAAGGCAGGGCTACAGGTAACTGACATACATAGACCTAAAAACTAAATTCAGAGCGTGGGAGAGCAAACTCTAAGAACGACAGAGTGTGACTCTAGAGTACATGTACCTGCTATGAGTGTGGTGCAGCACAGCTTGAACTGAGCAGGTGAGAGACAGAAACAAGGAAGAAGGAAAGGGTAAATAAAGACGCATAAGGTGCAGGTAAGGAGGGTGGAGTTAAGAACACACTGGTGGAACATAGACAAACAGAAAACACTTATCTCCTGAGCCTGACAAATCAGAGGATGATTTGAACAACCTGGAGTCTACATTTAGCTGGAGGATGTATGAAAAATGCTCGTTGTGGTGAAGAAGCAACGAAAGAGCCTACAGTAAAAGGTTCTAGCCTTTTCTCTGGGATATAAATCACAACTGAAAGAACCAAGGTATGGATTTTCTATATCAAAGCTTTTTATTACACTGTCATTCTTCTTTTTGAAATGTGCAGTCAGCTGTTAGGCTTGTTGTGGAAACGTGAGCTTTAACTACATTTCTCTGTGAGTTTACATGTTTTTTCTTTGATATGAAGCCAGTGCTGTACTACCAGTTATATTTGCCCTTTGGGTGTGTAGTACGACAGATAATACATTCAAAAAAATGCAGATGAACAGGTCTAGACGGCTTGGATGATGTAAAACACTGATCATGAGGCTGAAGGTTCTGCGGTGGCTGAAGCGTGACTTTTGTCTCTTTACCTTTTTGTTTAATCAGAATGAATATGCCTCAGTTAGAGGTGACAGGTTTATCTGTACACAGCTGGACTGCAGTTAAACCTGCTCTTATGGTGATATTCGACATAAAACATACATATCTTACGATTTAGCAGTGCTACATGTGCAGAAACATTATGGATAACGACTAAATACATAAAAGCTTTTTGACATGTCAGTTTTTCCTGATTGAAGATGAAGATGAAGATGAAAATGCTTGCCATACCATGACAGTGGCAGAAAAAATGTGCTTTTCCTGGTCTCAGATATGCTTATTTCCATTCATTAACTATTCATTAACATTTCTTGAACCTTTTTTTCCGTCAGGTTTAACAGGATGTCTACATCAACAGGAGCAAGCTCCATATGCAAACAGGGAGATACAATCTGTGGTGAGTTTCAGCACTTGGGGGATAAATATAATTAAGCAGATCTCGTCATTACCTCCTTGTAAAATGTCAAGATAACAAACAAACCAGCTCCTTTACACATACCTTAAACTTTTCAATGATCATGGAGATACATATATTTTCTTGTTTTTCTGTTTTTAGAGGTCAGTGTGTACCAGCAGGAGGTGATCATTGTGCCTGTCTTCCTGTTGGCCAGCTTCCTGGTCACTCTGGTTTTCATCTTACTGCTGCGCTTTTGTCCAGAGAAAGTTGATCGTATCCGTCCGAAGGCGTCAAGGTCGACCTCCAGGAGAGCACTGCACGGTATTGATGGTAAGACACACTGGATTAAAACAAATAAAGCCATATTAGACGGGTTTAGCTAAATGTTTTGGGGAATATTTCTTGTAGTTAATTTCAGAAGGTGATGATACCTGACAAATTCCTCAATCCAATTTATGCCACAACACACATTCTGCTTTCATGTCAATCCCCACAGTTTTACCTAATAATATTGTCTCTCTTTCTCTTTTTGTGTCTCAATGCTCTGCGCATAGCTCCACCAGGCATCAATGTCTTGGAGCATGAAAGCATTGCTCTGGACGTGCCCGATTCCTATCACACCTTCCACCCCCCCAACACTCACCCCTGTAAAAACATCTCTGTGCGCACGCCCTCAGTCGAACCAACTCCCCCATCACAGAGCTTCAAGCACAGTTTCACTCCCATCGTCCAGCCCAGGGAGCTGCCACGCCAGAGGCTGCCCGAGTCCTTCAACCAGGTCACTGCCCTGTCCTCCGCCTTCTCATTGCGCTCAGACTCTGCCGTGTCTCTCTACAGAGCTCGTATGGAAAACAGGAATGTGGTTCTCAGGGTGCTAAATGGTAAGTGGGGTAATTTTCACTTCAATTGATTTTGAGGTTTTTTTGCATCGAACCTTCAGGACAGGGCTTTCGTAGCTGCAGTATTTTTTCAGTAACACCCATTTATCATTCTAACACACCACAGACTCAGCTGATGCTACAGAAAGACACAACTTCCTTAGCTTTGCGTCCTTCTTGGCCCAGCTTGGACCACATCCCTTCCTGCCAGAGCTTCTCGGTGTCGTCTCCCTGCGAGCTCCTCTGGTGACAGTTGTGGAAGAGCTGGAGAACAGAGACCTGCTCAGCTTCCTCTGGAAATGCAGACAGGTGGGGAGTGTGACATGTATTTTTACAGAGGGTATGCATAAACTGCTCTCTCAATGTGCATTCGTGGAAAAATATATTAAAATCAAACAGATTATGTTTCTTTTTTAGGACAATGTGGATTCTGCATGTGAAATGACTGAAAGACGAATATTTACCATGGCCAAACAGGTGGCCTCAGCACTGGTCAGTATGCTAATAAATATGTTTTCACCTTTCTTAAACCAGATGTTTTTACTTCTGTACTCCAGGGAAATCCTAGGTATGTTGGTCATACACGTGCATATCCAAAAACTGGGGAATGAACAGTATTTTTCTCAGTAGTTTTACCCAAAACACGTTAGCAAGTAGTTAATCAGCACTAGACACAAGGTGGAAATGTGATTAGTTATGTGTTCCTGGATATAAAAAGCAATTCATACTAAAATTCAAATCCAAAATGACACATACATTTTGCCTGGCCCTGCTAGTGTGGGTAAAAAGTGTTTATTTTCTTTGCACCATTTCTGCCCAGCCCAAACCTTATTCTAACCTTTAGTCTCTGGGTTTCTCTAAGCAGTATGAGAGTCTAAAAAGATCTTTGCATATTTATTCAAAGCCAGAAATAAATTACATGAGTCATGTGATTTATGATGGTAATCCTGAAATCTCATCTTCTTGCCTGTCCAGGAGTTCCTCCACAGCAAAGATCTTATCCATGGAAACATTTGTGCCCGCAGCGTACTGGTCAGTAAGGAGTTCACTGCTAAACTATGGGGCCTGCATGGCGTCTATATGAGGAAGAACCAGGCAGCCACTCAGAGAGATGATTCCAGCATGAAAAAATGGCAGGCACCAGAGGTGTTGGTCAGGAGGAGTGTCTCTCCGAGCAGCGATGTGTGAGTTTTTCTTATTAGGAAAGTTGTAGCTACATCACAGTTATGATTGAATTCTTTGAAGTTAAGATACAGGTGTTGCTTTGCCAAAAACTCATCAACAATTACTAACCATTATTTCCCTGCGTATTTTACCCTCTAGCTGGTCATTTGGCATCTTATTGTATGAAATGGCAACACTGGGTAAGTTGATTTTATTATAAGGTTTTTGAAAACAACAGGTCAGAAGATAACCTATATTTGATGTTTGCTAAGATACTACTTTTTTTAAGCAATATAAATATTTACTGTTACTATACGTTTCTCAACCGTCAGATATTTCCCTGCATTACAGTCTCACACTATCTCTATTGTTGTTTTGTCTCTATTCCTCCTTCCTCATCTCATCTACATTTATCATTTTCTGTCAAGGTGACGCCCCATTCGCAGAAGTCTCGGTTAATGAGCTGTTGCAGTTTCATCAACGAGGGAAAAGTCTGAAAAAACCCTCAAACTCCTCAAACACGCTGTAAGTATCCACTGCCTGGTTCAGATATATAAATACCAAATCTGAAGCAATTACACAGTTACATTTTTAAAATGCTGCTTTCAGTTCAGACTTTTCTCTCTCTCTCTCTCAGGCACTCTATCATTAAGGGTTGTTGCCAGTGGAAAAACCAAGATCGGCCTGCCCTGGCTGAGGTGAGCCGAAAGCTTGACTCAGGAGAAAAGAGTGCCTCTGACAAAGTCCTTAAGGTGTCTGGTACAGTTAACATCGAGCAGTACCTGCAGGAAGCAGGATACGGGGAAATCAACAGCTACACTGTTTTCTGATCACAGCCTGTGTCTGAAGAGCTACTTGCACTATTCTGAAATACTCCAGTGAAGCACTTTTACAACACAACAGTCTTTCAGGTACAATAAGTGTTTCAAACACTGCATAACAGCAACGACATGCGCTGTTGGAAAGCGTTCATTTTCAGCTGTCCTCGATCATGTGGGTTTTATCAGTTTAGTCAGCACATAAATGTCATGTGTAAATATCGAGTTTCAAAAACTGGTGACAGAATTATGCTAATTTATATTGGAAGATATAGGAGAGGATATTATCAAACTGTACATGATTCCATATTAGGCAGGGTTATAGAAATGAAGGACATGCCCGGGTAATTCTGCAGTTACTACACTGTCTCTATGAATTCTCTGTAACCTGGTCACATTCGCATCTTTCATCAAGGGATGAGTCAAACTGTTTACATGTGAATAAATAATTAGCACCAGGCTGTGAATGGCCTTTTCTTTTTAGGTGGGAGGTAATAAAAACAGACACATCCAGTAACAGGTATTGTTTATTGGTAGTACTGCATACATGTACACAGAGCACTTTGACTACCAGAAATACCTATTTTCAGGTAGTTAGGTTGATTAAAGCTACTAAAACTATATCATATCCATGAAAAAATATTTGATTGTAGTACAAAATGGAAAAGATACAAAACTAAACCTTTAATAAATGGTAAAATGAACTAATTAAAACACCAGGCTTTGTGAGTGTTCTGTGCTCGATGTGATTGGAGCCTGGATTAAGTATCTATGGTAAAGTAAAACTAACTAAATGACTGAATGAAATTGTCCAAAGCATATTACTGAAGTTAAAGCACCATTTGAAGTACAGCAAGAAGGCAACATTTCTTTAACTGATGATCTGAACTGTCCTCGCTAGAAGACCTAGCAGTGATTACCGCAGTCTGACAGAGTAGCACAGGCTCAGAGAGCTTACACACAAAATGTCTCCACTCGTGAAGACAGAAAACCACTGACAAACACTACCAACATGGATACTTTAGACTGTCCATGCTCTTCACTCACACATGCACACAACATAATGTTTTGCACATTAATTGTCCAGAAAGTAAACAGCCCATCTTCACATGGCCAACAAAGCACCGTTGTTTTGTAGAAAAAAACATCCTTGCTGAATTCAGTCTTTCCTTTTAAACTTCTTACTTAAAGAGGAACTGGTCCATGTATTGGTTTGAGTGAGAAATGATCAAAAATAAAACCATCCTGGAGAAAATATTACTCACGCAGACCATTGATGGAGGCACAGATCTTGAGAGCAGGGCCCAGTTTGATATTCATGGTAGATATGAGATGGTCCTCTCGCAGAAGCAGCAGAGCCTGCCCATCTATTTCCTGGGACAGAAACTGGGCAGCCAGTTCTTCACAACCTGGACGCAACAAAAAGACAAAACGTTAGTGCAATTTATATTAATTAGTACAGAGAACAGGACACACGGAGAAAACCTGTATCTAATTGCTGACCACCGACCTTGGAGAGAGGAGATAAACCTGCAGACTTCTTCCACACTCCACTGAGCAGGAGTTGCTGAAAGAAAGTTGGCCCCCTCTGGTGGCATGCTACCAGGAGCGGAGTTGTCAGATGGAGGAGCACTGTGTTCAGCTCTGGAGCAGGAGTGTGAGGAAGTCGGGGAAAGTGAAGGAGAATCCTCCTCCTCTTCGTCCCCATCGCTGGACACGTCCTCTGAGCGACTGGACTCAGAGTGGCACTATACAAAGTAAATGTTACTCAAACAGGAGTGAACAGTCCATAGAGACATAGAGCATTTACTGCACCAGGATGGAGACAAAACATTACCAGCCCATGTTCCCAGGAGCATGTCGCTCAGTTCAATGCTGTTTACCAACATGTTTTTAAGCTGAAACCACATCTAAGTTGTTGATTTCATTTTTTAAAGGAAAAAAGTACTGCAGGGTTAAGCAGTAAAAGTACAGATCTTACCTTTACAGGCTGATGCCTGTTTGATATTTTGTTACAGGTGACATTGGAATTGCTCCTGCGACCGGGGCCTCTGCGCTTAATGTTGCTCTCAGTGGGAGCTGGAGGTGATGTGAGTCCTGCAGTTCTCCCTCTGCTTGTCTTGAAGTGTTGGCTGCAGCTGACATTATACCTGTAGATTCGCCAGGACAGTCAGTGCTAACTCTAATTAAACACTTCCCAGTGTGCATGGTGTTCAGTTTGGGCGATTTAGTCTTTAATCTCTTATTTTAACTGGGTTCTCTTGGGATTATCATAAAAGTTTGATCACATTTTCGGTCACATTTATACAGAAATATAGCACATTCTAAAGGGTTCACGAACTTTCAAGCACTACTGTCTGAGCAAATTATAAGTCATAACGGTGTCATCCAGAGGCTAATGCCAACTGAAAACTCTGTTCAAAAGGAAGGGCAGACCAGAAACTCACTGAAATATGCCTTAGAGCAGTTTTTATCAAAGAAATATACACGCTGTAGCTTCAACAATGAGCTTCGGGATGCTAATGGAAATCCTACCTCTTAGCACAAGTGTTCGTGCAGAACCTCTTTGATCCTCTGAACTGGCTGGCTGGAGCGAGACTTCCACAATACTCACACTTCAACACTGGAGAGAAAATATAAAGGATGAATAACAATAATCAAACCCAAACATAAAAAATAATCCTATATTAATACTTACTTGGGGTTCCATTCTCTGAGCGGCCAACCAGAGCAAAATCTCTGTCTTTGAGGAGTCCGGCAACCTGTCGTTTTAAATTCAAAGCTGACAATCAGAAGCTTTTTCACATGTGTAAATGTTTAGTCAGTGCCACTGATATCAAACCTTTGTTTTAATGTTACATTTGTTTCACAATATCAAGGTGCCCTTACAGGGAACGGCTCGGCTCCCTCCTGGATGACAAAACCCTCTATGAGGTGAGTGAGGACTTGAGGTTTGACAACTGCCTGGGGAACAGGGGCTCTGTCTTTGTCCCCGTGCCCCACTCTTGACAAAGGCAGAGGTAAGGACAGGGTGGGAGGTGATGAGAAGGAAGCAGCTACAGGAGGAGCTGCACAAGGTCAAAAGAAACACGAAAAATGTAAAGCTTTCATAGAGATCAGTTTTATACTGTACTGCCCCTACTGAATGATTTACACATGACAAATTGACCATTTACCAGAGTCCTTGGGAGGTGCAGGGGACAGAGGAGGAGCAGAATCTTTCATGGATGCAGAGTCAGACGTTTCTGTCACCATCTCACTTGAAGCATCGCAGTCAGATTTTCTCTTCAGAGAGCCAATGGCAGGTTTTGTCTAATTGTATGTGGGAAAAGCAAAAGCATTCAAATTTCTTATACACGACAACTATGCTTGCAGCTAAACAAAACACTGACAGCATCACTAAACGACTCCTCAGAGGCATCTTACCATAGCACTGCTATTGGAGGACATGTTGACATTCCCACTGGCTGTACTTTCCTGGGCCGTGCTGCTTCGTGCCTGTGCCAGAGCCAAAGCCTGTGTAATTCCCGCCAAGCCTTGTCTGGATCCCACCAGCTGTACAGGTATGTGTGGAACACTGTTTCCCCCAGTGGTAGCCTGGCTGTGGCTAGGTGGGGCTGGAAGAATGGGAGGTGGGTGCCGAGGGGGCAGCTGCACAGGTAAACGGTGTCCCTGAGCCGTCTTGGGCTGGATAGGCACTGGACCTTTGTCTGTAGTATTGCTGGCCTGCTGCAGCGGCTGCACCACCAGAGTTTGAGTGTTGACATTGGCTTTAGAGGTCACTGAGCCAATGGAGTAGCCCTGGGTGGAGGTAGGAACATTTGAGGTGGGCACCAGGATGACAGGAGCAGCAGAGGGGGAGAGTAAAAGTTGGGAGAGAGGGAGTGCTGGAGATGATGAAGAAGAAGGAGCAACAGAAGCAGCTGGAGTAACAGTCATGGCAGCTTGGTTTCCAGTCTTTACAGTCATAGTGTTGGCAGCGGACTGTTGAGTAAAATTGGGTTTGGCCATTTGTTGTTGCTGTGGTTGCACTTGCTGCTGCTGGGCTGTCTGGGGGAAGCCCTGCTGCTGCTGACTGAGAGGAAAAGCGGCAGCATCTTTTCTCTCTGGAAGCTCAGACTTGACGGCAACTGCTCTGGGAGTGGAAGTGCAGTGAAGGGTCAGGTTCTGTACCTGTGAGATAAGATAAATAAATATCCAATTATGGTTGAATGTAAGAAAAGGACCAGAAGAACATTTCTGAAACGTATGACCTAAAGTAGCTCAGGCCACACATTACAGGAATACAACGATACTCAAACCTGATCACTGTCAGACTGGGCACTGGCAGTATTAGGAGCAACTTCATGCTGTTGATGCAGAGGCTGTGTCTGGGCAACTGTTGCTACAGTAGCAGTTGCTGTACCACCAGGCATAAAGATGAGCTGAGAGGCAAGTGGAGCTCTGAGAGAGCGGTTGACCTACATGACCAGGAAGATACAGAGTTAGATATGTACCAAATAGTTTAATGAATGAACATGCAAATAAATGAAACCCTTAATTATCTGCCACCATTTCTAGTATTGACCATTTTTAAAAAGACTTCCTTTAAACGCCAATTAAATAGCTTTCAGAAAGAAAATAATTGTTAAATTAGGTTATCGTGAGAATCTGTGAGGTCAAACACATATTCTCCACTGTTATGAAACATCAACACATTGCATGACTCACTCTAAGATACATCTGTCCCTGTCCTGCCGAATTTCCACCCAGCAAAACTGACTGGTTGAGAGCTGTAGTTGTTGCAGAGGTGGCCGGGCCATGGGGGCGGGGATTTGTCGTCCCTCCTGCAGATGTGGTGCTTAGGTTGACCTAAACAGAAAATTAAACATTTAAAATCCAAATACTAGTTGGAAAAACTGTTTGTTGAAAAACAGCTGACATAAAACCTTACAGTGGTAGGTGCCTGGGAAATGCTGTTACTTGGGGTATTTGACTGGCGGCTGGCTGCAAGTGTGGCCTGGTTTATGGAAACAAACGAACAGGATGAGATAACATTCTGTGTCTTATTATATTGCTCTGGCTGTATTTTTAATCTAATATCTCTACTTACCTGTTGCACAGCAGCCAAGTTGTGCAGTTGGGCACTGTTGATCTGCTGCTGCAGCATAAGCTGCTGGAAGTACTGAGCTGCATTTGGCTGTCTCTGCAGTGCCTGCAGAGCCTAAACAACACATATGAGTTTCAGATCGACTGCAAAGTTTTTATATTTAAAAATGATTATCAATCCAAGCGTAGTCTTCTTATCACACTAATTAGTTTATGTGAGCAAACTCCCACCTGTACAGCCTGCCTCTCATATAGAGACATGTGGGCTATCTGTGGAGCACGGGAGTTTCCACTAGTCTGAGGATTTCCGCTGGTGCTGTTTGTGTTTTGCTCTTCACCTGTATCCATATTTCCTGCTCAAAACAAAATTTTTTTGTGACAGCAACATTATGTTGTAATGTTTGACAAATATCACCATCTGTGTAAATATATTATAATTATAACGACAACCAGCACAACTGCATTTACATGTTAAGACTCAGGTATGAATTTAATTTTAAGTGCATTAAAATATAAATCAACTGCCTTTCAAATGTCTTACAGTGACTGCTGTTGCATGCAATGGGCTGATCACACTGTTAGAGTGCATCCAAAAATGTAAGTACTAGAAATGAGAATTCGGTTTTAACAGTGGATGAGGGATTAATTCCTTCAGATGGGACAAAATCATAGATAGCACCCCTTGTAGAAAGGTGTAACTAACTATGACTTCTAGGTCCGGCAGCCTTTATCATCACCACAGCCTGAACAATAATCATGGCAAGCAGGAGCAAGTATTTTCATTAGCAGACTAGCTGTCAACATGATAGATGAAAGAACAACATGGAGGAAACCTGGAAAACACCAACTAAGAAAGAAGCTAGCCAGCTGTAGCTAACTACAATGGACTTTGCTGGTTAGCTAGAAACAAAAGAACAACAAGTCGCACCCAAATTACATTCTCATATGTAACGAGACTGGGTGCAGAGATATATTTGACTGAGGTATAATAGCCATCAGTTTGGTACCAACACTAAGGTTTAGTGGTAGCGCTAGTTTAACATACAGGCTAACTCAATTAACTAGCGTCTAACAGTTTACAGCAGACAGACAGATAGCAAATACCTTGCTATCACCATTGCAATAAGCCAACATTCTGTGCTTATGCGTTTACCTCTCCGTGCTATTTGTGTCCTTTTCACAATTAAATACAATTTTCTATTCCGAGCTCGATTTTGCTGCAAACAACGACACCCCCTTAGGAAGATTTTGCCTCCAACGAAGCCCCGCCCCTCACAATGTTCTTCTTCGTTGGTGTTTCAAAGCAACCGGTGGCATAAGATGTGCTACTGCCACCTTCTGTATCAGTTCTTTACAGCTTTATTACTTAATTAAATCTAAAGGTCTATCAGTAAATTTATCAGTAATATGAACCTGTACACAATGTAAACAAACTGTTTTCCACAGTGTCAGTAGGATACCAGCTACTAGGTTCCTGGCAACAAACATTTGTAATAATAGACCACCCAGTTAAGGGGTTCAGAAATATTTTGACAAATTCATTCTTAAGTTTAAATATGCTTGCAATCAGTGGTGAAAGCCATACTCAGATAACTTATTTAGGTATTAGTACACAACATATTAAAAAACCTACCAAATGTATTAATATGCATAAAATTATGAATGGCATTTATCACATCAACGAATATATTATAACTATTGATGCATTATTGTGTTCACCACTTAAATGTTGCTGAAAATGGAGTTTATTTAAACTCTATTATACGCTGTTTGGATGCCTTCACTGCTTTATTCCCATGTGAATTTCACACCATGTGTCATCATACCTTTTTTCTTGTTCACACTGCAGCACTGCAGGTGGCAGTAGGGAACAGGGAGTATGAAGTGTGTAGAGACAGTAGATGTTCAGTAGTGTCAAAAGTCTGGCAATATATTGAATTAAGTTGGGATATTCAGTTCAGTTTATTTATATAGTGTCACAACAAAATAGGTCTTTTTTACAGTGTATGGTTTAAGACCTAAAACAAGACAACAATATACACAATTATACAGAAAACACAACAGTCCCACTTGAAAAAGCACTGAGGTGACAGGGGAGAGGAAAAACTCCTTTTAATGTAAGAAACCTCCAGCAGAACCAGGCTACGATGGGACACTGGTTTAGTTAATTTGCCTAGAAAGTAGAATGTTTGAACTAGACAACATGTGACAGAAAGACTTTAGCTCCCTCTTTATCTCCCGGATCTGCCTTTGCAACTATGCATATATTTATGAGAGGGGTTGCAACGACATGTCCCCTACAAAGCAGAGTTGGTTATATATAATTACCTTAAGAGTCATGTATATAATTCCTGAGCAAAGTCATTCTCAGAACTATTGCAGCCTTTAAGCTAAAACCAACCACTATCAGACAACCTGGTAAACCTGATTATGTTCCTGAAACATCTGCCAACACAAAGTGCATAGTCAATAACAGAGCTGTTATTCAATGGCAAAAAGATACTCATAGATTCATTTAAAAATAAAGTAGTAATTAAACATATATTAAGCAGGTAATGATTTTATTAAAACATTTTTGCATCCATTAAATCTCAAAAGGTGCCTGCATTTTGGTGTGTACTGAATTCTCAACTACAATTCTGATTTTATTGGTATCATAAAACAAACGTTTGTGAGTTGAAATCATCCTTGAACCTGAAGAGCCATTATAACAATCTACAGCTTGTTTAGTTTACTACATACGTAACCACCAGATTAAAATACAAGATTTAATTTACTGAAATAAGTACAGACATGTCAAGATTAATAAACACAAATAAGCAAGTAACAGAAACAAACCAAAGCATATTTAAGGATTCACCCTGAAAACAAAACTCTGTCTTTAGCAGCATTAATAATACGATTTATGCAGAGATATTACAAACCTCAAAAATTTCTGCAGTGCATCTGGTGTTTTTGTCCGAAATGTCCACCGAGAAAATATTGATTATAAGTATTTATAATAGTTTTGTAATAATGAATATTGTTTTTTTTTTTGCAGTTAATGTTCATTTATTCTATGAAAGGCATTTTTAGCTCTTGGAAGCGTTAAAAGACCACTGCATGAAAGCTGTGATTACAAGCCATGGTTTTTTCCTCCAAATATTGATTTCTGAACACTTGCTTAGTCAAAACATTAGTAACGCATTGAGCAAATATTTGTATGAACTTGTTTTCTTTAAAATATAAAATGAAAACCCAGGACCTTTTCTGGTATTTAGACCATTTTCATTTTCCACAAATAAATGCTCTATTTCACAATATTTGTATTTGGAATTTGGGAGCGATGTTGTTAGTCATTTATAGAATAAAACAAAAATGTAAATTTCACTCAAACATATACCTACTTAAAATAGCAAAATCAGACAAACTGATAATCTTGCGGTGGGATTTCTTCCAGAGCTGTATATACGGCAAATTATGTAAAACCTTATGTTCTACTTATAAGAACAAAGAAGAAAATGCCAATTTTGTGAATGTGTGTGGTAATGCTGTAAGAGTTAAAATCAAACATTTACAAGTACTTGCATGTTTTGTAATCTATAACTGTTAGTGCATAACCGGGACTCAAAATAAATTTGCTTGCTGTAACCTGTACAAACTTAAAACAATCTTTAGATTTTGAAGAGAAACAAATCATCAAATTTAGCTCATATAGAAATTAAACCTCTCCTTATATGACAGAGTTTCCCGAAGGAGTTGCTCTTTATTGTTACTCAGTAAATTCTGAGGAACTATTAATGTTTGACATAAAACATCAAACATGTAGAAGACTGGGTACGAGTAAAAGAGGAGGCAGGTCTGCCAGCTCTATGAGTAACATGCTCTTTCCAGGGACAAACGGATCACAAGTAGTTGCCCTAGGCACAAGTCTGAAACAACGTAAAGTCTGAACAGGTCCAGACCTAAACCAGGAAAAAGACAACGAAGACTTGTGTCTAGCAGCAATTTCATCTAACTTGTGAAGGAGTAAACTGTATCACGCAGTGAACATATCTGTTCCATTTCTGACACACTGAGATCACATTGGTAGTAATTGGTCGTCTCTCTCTTCTGGCTGTTCGACTACGGGTTCTGTGGCTACGCTCCTGTAAGGTGGGGACTGGTCTCGATTTCGTGACCGACAGACAAAGTCACAGCCATCCTGTAAGGCGAGAGCAAAATTTGTTGTTGTTATGAACTTAATCACACATGCATGAGCTTTTAGTGATACTGTGTGTTGGCTGGTCAGACTCACTGCTGACAAGTTGCCAACGTCCACCCAGAACAAGTAATTGGGAAACTGCTCCATCCCTTTGGCTCCAACAATCAGCCTCTGGTAGAGGAAACCCCCAATGAGGTAAACAGCCACGAGACAGAGCCCACTAAAACGAGAGATCATTTCATTATATGTTGTAATGTTCAGCGCTGTTGTGTCGTTAAGTTGTCTGTTTGTACGCACATGATGAGGAAAATGGAACCGTAGCTCAGCTTTGACTCTGAAACCGGGCACATTGCACTGGAGTCCAGCTCGAACATATAGGAACACCCCCCCTCCTTTTTATCATTTATCTCCAGCACCACTGCCAACTGACCCTGTGGTTGAGATAGAGAGAAACAAAAGGAAATTAAAAGACAACACACAGAGACCGGTGCAAACCTACACAATCAATCATCAATCGTTAACCCACGGTCAGGCCTACATTAATAGTGTGTGAATAAATACATCCTCCTTAATTGTTCAACTGAGACCACTGCAGGGGGGGTAATGCAGAAAAGTCTGTGTGCACCTAAAAAAATGCTTATCCAAATATGATCCTAGTTTATAATCCCAGTTAGAGGAAAGTGGAGATTCCCAGTCATTGTTGGGTGTGTGAGGAGGTGCCACCTGGCCTGTGTGAAAGGAAACTGGAGTGCAATTTTAAACACTCAACACAGAAAGGATAGAGATAGAGGTCTGAGCCCAGTGGTGACAGTGCTGGCAGGGTACCATGCTGCACAGTTTTAAATATCTGTGTCCCTAAGTCAAATGTAACTTTTTTCTCAACTCTGATGACCTCAAAATTATCTTTGTTTCTTTTATCACCTTTGTCTTCTTGTTGCAAGAGATTATGATGTAGGCTGTTCTTGGTTCCTTGGAGCAGTGGTTATCATATTTTTCGCCATTTTTATAGACCAACATCACCCAGTCACCTGCAATGAAAGAAAAATGTCTCAACAGACTAAATTCTGATTTAAAGCACAACACTAAAGGTTTGGTCCCATGTTTAGTTATTTTAAGAACAAATTGTGTACAATTCTTTTTCCAGTTTGTCTGAAAAGTCAATGTAATTTTGTGACATATAATTTCTTTACACCAAGGCAATAGTATGTAAGACATTCTGTCGAAAAAGGAAGAAGAAATCTGGAAGACATTCCTGCAGAGACTTACTTCCTCCAAAGACCTGTGTTGCGTTATACACGCCAACCACAGTTGATTTCTTCCCTGTTGCCATATTTTCTATTTGAACAACACCAGCTCCTGGGACTCCCCCTGCATCCCCACACACCTGGACGATGTATGTGTAAGTGGTGTTTCCATGTTTGTCCTCCACTGAAAAGCTGGCGACATGAAATTCCAGTAAACAGAAATGCTCCGATGCTCAGTGCTAGCTAGCAAAAGAGTGATATGTTTATACTGATAAATATGTGTGCAGCCCTAGATTATTATAATTGTTACCACATTAAGCTTTTTTTGAAAATATATAATTTTAAATCAACTTTCCTTTCAAAAAGCAATGACCTTTCTAAGTTAAATGGCAGTAAAGAAAAAAACAACTGAACATCACATTGATCACAGTGAATGTGTATGGACACAACCGAGTCTCTTCTTACTTTCTGTTTGTGAGGGGCTCTAGTCGTTTTAGGATCCTCCGCTCTGTATCAGACACATTGAGCAGTTTACACTTGTCAGTATTGTCAGTGGCGTACACCCCACACAGGACCAGCTGGACCGTCACGGTCCACACCAGGAAGGCGCCTCCAGTGGGACTGATGAACATCTGAAACAGATGTTACAAGATAAACACCCCGTCTTTGTCTCTATATGTGATAGTCCGTCGACCTGCCTGGGGTGTACCCTGGCCCTCACCCATGGGGCTACAACATAATATTATTTTTATAATAAATAACAGTTTTATAAATGCATTGAGTTATATATTGCTTACAAAGGTTACTGGTATTGTTTCAGCTCTAGCCACATCTTGTTCGCCTAATAATTCTGTTTGTAACAATACACTTTATAGTGTCATAAGTTCCCAGGTGTCATCTTCAAACCTCTTTAATTTGACCATCAGTAGGAAAAAAATCTAAGAAATTCAATTAGACATGAATGACAAAGAATAGCATAACATATTTACATTTAGGAAGCTGCAACTACTCAACACCTGGCTTTAAAAAAATATAATTTTCTATTCTATCAAAATAGCATTAGTTGCAAGGTAATATACTTTTAACTGACTGATCATTGCAGCTACTGCCTATGAGAAAAAAACAGGAAATGCTTCCTAAACAGAAGCCGTAAGTGCAGCGAAACAATCTCTTGTGAATACCATTTTAACTAGATGCTACGAGAATAAGCAGACAGAGCCCTATACTCTAATCGTTTAATTGATAAACAATATTGTTAAACCGTGCATTTCTTTTTCTGACTAGAAACCCTTCAAATTGCCAACACGAGGCAACAAGTTCTCCTGAGGGTCGGCCAGTTAAGAACAACCTCATATAAAGCATAAAGGCTCAAATGTCTCGGCTGCATCGTGCACATACCTGCATGACGTCCTGTGCTGTAAATGACTGGGAAAAGTCGCGTTTGTTAGTTACAGTTTAACCTGCGTGATGACATATGTTTAAAAATGTAGCCAGTGATGATGCGAGCTTCCTTACGGTGGAGTCTCTTCCTGGTTGACTTTATCAGCAGTGTCGCGCCGATACTTTGTTATGAAGACAAAATAAAGTACACCTGCGTGTAGACAGAAGATTTAAACACACATACAGTTGGCTACACGTTGTTTCTTGCCCTGTATAATAAACGAGGCTTGCCTAACAATGTGCAAAGTGTGTGCCCGGGCTAACTGGCTTTGAGACCGGAGCGGAGTGCGGAAGTGAAACTAAACACGCTCACACGTGCACGTGACCGTAGAGAGGAGGCGCTCGCTCCCTCGTCAGCTGACCTGGGAGCTGCGCGTTTAAATGGAACAACTAAATTACTCGCCTTACTGTTTTTATTTTGGCTGGTTGTTTTGCTTGTTTATATAACCGCAGTATTTATTCACTATGTTTGTGTTGTTGCATGACTACGGATCCCGGGAGGTGACGTGGAAGAGAAAAAAACTAAACCGTGCGCACGGATTACTAAGTACTTTACTTTACTTTGCTTAGCAGACGCTTTTATCCAAAGCGACTTACAAGGAGCTAGCGCTGGGCGTCTGGCTCAAGGACACACCTGGTATGGGATGGATTAGGAGTCAGGCGGGTTTCGAACCTGCGACCTTCTGCATCCCAGTCTGACACTTAACCCATTGAACTATTTGCTATTATTTCAAATAGAACTGCACACTGTTGTAATAAATGACAGACATTCAGGTAGCAGATTTTCGCTACACCATCATGTGAATAAACACTGTGTGGTTAGTTTAGACCAGGCGTGTCCAAACTCGGTCATCGAGGGCCGCAGCCCTGCTGTTTTTCCAAGCATCCATGCATTTGTGACTTCTGATTGGCTGAACACACCTGATCACCTTGGCTGAACACACCTGATCA
>JAUMHF010000008.1:7741730-7847122 GCA_032359275.1 Microctenopoma steveboyesi
GAGAGAGGCTGTCACTACGTGTCTGTGTCACTCTGTGTGTGTGTGTGTGTGTGTGTGTGTGTGTGTGTGTGTGTGTGGGTGGGTGTACGTGTGTATGTCATTGGTCATGGGGCTAAGGCATCAGAGGGCACTGATGATGAGGCCTGCTGAACCTTGAATACCCAGTGATGCTGCATCTGCCTCTTCTGCTTGCTAACCCAGCACTGGCCCTTCTAGCTCTGCCAGCTACCCTTCAGGCTCTGGGAGTTACAGTACACTATATCTTTGGATGTGTGTGTGTGTGTGTGTGTGCGTGTGTGTGTACTAGTAAACTGCTGCTGTAAGCTGTAAGTTGGAGACTAATTCCAGTTGAATCACTGTTAAAGTGATCCATGTTTAGAATGGGCAGCTTTAGAAAGCCAATTTCTGTGTCTGTAATCTTCATCCAAACTTTTTGACCCTGTTGGACCACAAAGAGGCAAAGTTATCATCATCTCTGTATATGCAGCAGTTTCATATCCACCACACAGAGACCACCCTCTATCACATTCTTAAGCATTTTAATTGCTATAGGTTTGTCATATAGTGTCATATAAACACACATGAATTTTAGGACATGTCCAGCATACTCTCTCTCAGCACCACAACGCAGTCCTTCATTCATTGAGTGGGCGAAGTGTGCTGATGCACAAAGGGGGGCCTTTAGAGGGGCGATCCAAAATCATGCAGCATCATAAGGCAACAACGTTTCATTTGGTTCAACTTTTTTTTTTGCAATGTATTGTCATGTCAACATGCAGGTTAGTCGTGAACACAGTTTACTCCCAACATCATCAGTATGATGTTTACACTGTGGAAATCTGCTGTTTTTACATATACATAAACACGTCCATTCATCCAAATTTGAGACAATTAGTTAATTAATGAAAGTTAACGCCTGACACCTACCTTGTTACATTCCTCATTCTAAGTTTGATTTTAGTGTGTTTAGTTAAACCTTACACTCTGCAGCAGCAGCACAGGGTCTTATGTCTGGCTAAATGCTGGTTGCTTTCTTTGTCTATGACACTCTCTCTATAATTATGTACTTCTGGCAGTCTTTGCTATCTATCTTGAACTTGTATGTAGAAAGTGGTGCTCTGCCTCATATGAAGTGTAAAAAAAAGACTCCTACAGTAGCCCAGTGATTTTGAGTGAATGAATTGTGAGATTGCAGCGTGTAGTGTGTTTATTAGTTGTACTTTGTGAACAGGCTTATTGTTCTACAGTGATGGGTTTTATGATGTTTTAATTTGCACTCATGAACGGATGAGGTTCACACTAGCTAAATCACCGTAGGGCTCATAGATATCCAAACTGCTGCACATGTGCATGTTTCTAACACTACACTGTATTTACTGTCTCTTATTTAAACAAATGCAAAACGCTAAGTTGTGACTAAGTGTTTAAATTCTTGGCATTTAGAAGCCAAGACCTGCACGTGGGGTGTGTTGTAGAGGCACAAACAGCATCTAAGAGTGAAGACTTGCAACTGTATACACTCTCATCTGATTTCACCCCACTCAGTGATCACAGAGGAAACAGGAAGGAAGGGAAGAAGAGGCAAAGTGAGGAAACAGAAGCAGAGTAAAGTATCCTGAAGGGCTCTCCATCATCTCGCCAACCATATAGCTTTTCTAACAGTTGTCAGCGAGCTCTCGCTGTTTTGTTCTTTGATTTGAGATCAGTCAGGTGGAATTCCATCAAAGCAAACCTGAGTAAGGACATTCATTATGGCTCAGCTTGATTCATTACCAACCCCCAGCTTCCACACCCCCATGGGGAGACTTCAAAGGAACTTGAGAGGTTGAAGATGCAGGCTGATGTTGCACTGAGGCATGCATTATAGCACCCACTTCCACATCCACACTGTATCACCCATCTGGGAGCTAGTGATGAAGCAGCAGTGGCCCAGGTCTCACTTTGAACCAGCTCAGTCCTACTTTACAGCCGTCTCACTCAAATTTTCAGTAGTTTTATTGGAGATCACACTGATGATTGTCCCATTGAAGCCCCCGTCCTTTGTTACACCTGCCATGATTTCCCTGTTTAGTTAACATATATGGTGAATAACAAATGTGGTCATTGGTGGGGATGCCTGGAGAAGGAGTGTACGTCAATCTGTTACATGGAGACGTCTAAAGACTGACACAATAGTTGTCTTTAGGTACGACCAATCATTGTTTTGGGAGACGGTAGCAAAATTTCAGTCCGACTAAAACTGGTTGATCATCGACAAGAACGCGTTTAGAATCCCATTTGTTCTGACCTAAAGGAAATCCATTCAATCAGCATTGTGGAAGACAAATAGCATCCTGTTGTTAAACAAGTGGAATGGATGACTTTCTGACTGGACCAAGCTGACAGTAACTTATAAGTGATTAGCTCCTAGATCTTTGCTTCCATTTGGTTTGTGGCTTTATAAAAAAGTGAGTTCATTCAGTTCCCACAGTCATTTCTGTCGTTCCTTTTATCGGCACAGTGGGCATGACAGCCGATGCGCCGTTGTAAACACAAACAGACACGTTTTACTGGACAGCTGTTGCAAACAAACAGCAATGTAGCCGTGTTTACACTGTGTTCTGGGTGGAGGGTGTTGTAGCTTTCAGACATGGCCTGCAGAGCTCCACCCCTGTTCTCGCCATCTCTGCTTCCTTCTCCTCTTTTCACTTTGAGGAATGATGTTTCTCATTCCTCGTCACTCAAAAGCAGCAATCCACACTAAATGTAGCACGGCTTGGAAACTTGACTATCAGATAGATTAGCGTCTGTGATGTGATGTCTTAACATGGCCTTTTTTTTTTTTTTTGGAATCCAACACCACTTCAGGCATAAAAAAGATCCTCATTATCCTCTCACGTCATGGTCTGTGTGCGTTTGTTAGTGTGTACTGTGCTTTACAGTTTCATTCTGTGCCCTGCAAGAGAGCCCTCACAGACATGTGAGAGATTCTCCTCCACATTCATACATACCGTCATTTACGTTTGCGTGACTGAATGCGTATGCTTTCACATGACAACCCTACACACAAATACAGTTACATGCAGACACAAATGCGCAGCAAGGCAGGGGGCTAATGATGCAGAGTAAGACAGAGCACACAGATGCACTGGCTGAATAGATTAAAGTGTTCATCCAATGGCACAGCTGTGCTCTCTTTGATGCCAGGGCATGAAACTGCAGGAAATGACAACAAAAGAGGGATGCAAACGAGTTTATAAAAAGAGGGATCCACTCTGACGTGTATGCTGTGGTGACACTGTACAACAGCAGCAGCAACTTCTGGCTAACGCTTGTCTAGTGTTCCTATTAGACTGATAAATATACAGTGGTTTATTTGTAGAGTACCTGTAATGTTGTAAGACCAATATGAAACATTATGGATTATAATAAAAAGCAGGATTATGCAGACGAGCTGGAAGCAGAAGTTGCTTTCTAATCATTTCTAAGTCATGGCTGGATTAAAGTGCACTATATTATGGTGAAGTGAAGCTAAATGTGCAGCATGGGGGCTTATTAGCTGTACGTGTTCACTGGCAGTTTGCTGTGTGCCTGCATGTTGCTTTTTTTTCTCAGTTAGCTCCTGCAGCCCTGCAGGGTTCTGGTCGTGCAGAATTCACAGCACTACCGGGCCAGCTCTAATTAAGCAGGCACGAGTTTCTTTTAAACCCCTCGTGTATTTTAGAAACAAGAAAAAAACTCCCTAAGTCAGACGCGAGACGCAGGAAGAAGAGGAGGAGGAAGGAGGAAGCCGCATGCTGCTGAAATATAAATGGGCTGCACATCTGCTTGTTGTAAATTGTGCTGCAACTGAGCAAACAAAATGGTGCACCACAGTTCTTCTCAGATTTCATATTGGTTAACAAGGGGATCATTAAGTGATTATCACTGAATTCATTTCAATGGTTTAAGCAGCTGCGTTGTTGCTCGTACCTTTCACCTGCAGCAAGAAACGTCTTTGTTTACATTATGTGGTTAAAAATAGCACGGCCTCTTTCACCTAAAAAAAAAAAGTAAAACGCTTTTTAAGGGCTAAAAGAGGTGAAGGAGCAGCTGTCTCAGCTCCAGATAAGGGCCGTTCTCCTGATTGTGCAGTTATTCAGGATGCTACGATGCATTATGATTTATTTGGTTTTGTCATTTTGTCATCCTTCTAGCTAAGCCTCTTCATTTCCTCCTGCCTTGGACGGCTGTGCCACTGTGCATTTCCCTCTAAGTAATTTATCCATCTGCAGAAATGGACAGTGTGCGTGTGTGTGTGTGCGTGTGTGTGTGTGTGTGCGTGTGCACGTAATAGGAAACGTGTTTCAGGGTGATGATTGCTCTAGCCCTCGTGGTTTTCAAGCAGACAAGGTAATGATGGCTGCTACTTTCTCAGCTGGCTCCAGTCAATCCCACTGAAGTGAGTTATTGTGTGTGTGTGTGTGTGTGTGTGTGTGTAGTATTATGAGATGTAGGAAATGAATTTAAGAGCTGTATACAAATAATCTGAATGCTTTTTAAAACATCTTCTCCGTTTCGTTTCTGCTGTAGAGCTTTTTAAACACTAAAAAGGTAGTATGTGTGTGTATGGACAGTGTTTATATTGAAATGTGTGAGAGGCATATTTTGTTTGCGATATGATATCACATTTATGTATTTGTATTTACATTAAGGCCAGATATATCGCATTATGCTTTAAAATGTAATGTGAACAGATAAGATAGTGAGATGAGGGAAGGGAGGAAGAGGACGAAACAACGCAGAAAAACCAGACGAAGAGGAAGAGATGGGAGTGTGATTGTAGCTTGTTCTGATGGTATTATCTGCTTATTCAGGTACAGGCAGAGGTAGAAATAAAACCACAGCAATCAGGAAAATACACAAAAAGCTTTTTCTCCTTTTACACCTTTGGACATTTTGGAGCTGCTATAAAATTAGTCAATTGGAGCATATACAGGCAAAAAGTCTTTAACTCTGATAATCATCTGGTGATCATTTGAGGCAGACTGGGACTGGGAGACACACCCACATGGCTGCTGCTGCTGGGAGGGACCAGTAGGAATCAGTAGCTGTGTGGCTTTTGCATATCTGTGGCTTCACTGTGGAACGTAGGGCTGAGAACAGCACACAGACACACACATGATGCGTTTACGTACGCACTTGCATATCGACACGCAGTTGCCCTAATCCTGATGCGTTATCAGCGAGCATCAGTGTGTGAAGTCATGTGGACTGGTATGAGTCTGGGCCTCAGACACTGTACCCATGAGATCTGCTGATGAGAGAATCTCCACTAGACGCTTGTCATCCTTTCACACCCCGACCCACCACTGCCTGGCAGCCCACATTAGCTCAGAAACTGTTTGGTGCAGATGGGCTATATTTAGCATTAGATGTAGTCAAGAGACCCTGTAGTCAGGAGACCAGTCAGAAGTCACATGTAGTCAAAATTCAAAGCTTGTGAGGTACACCTCTGCTTCTGTTCTTCTCCAGTGTTTCTTACAACCAAAATCACATATGCACATTTGGATTATGCTCCAGAATACAAACAGATGTAAACCATAAAACAAGTCAAAACAAGCCTACGTTTTTGTGTGTCTATTCTTCCATCTGCCATCGCTGCGGTGGTTGAGGATATGTCCCACACTACTGGTCAACTGCATCGGCTCACACGGTCAGTAATCTGACCTCACTTTCTTTGTTCTTTCAATTTGTATTTTTTTTGGTTCTCGGGAACGTGACTCACTCTTTGTGGACTACAAATCTTACACACGCTATAAGAGATGTTTGCATACACCTTTTTACCTTGTTTTGGCGTCTGCCAGTAAAATCTAAACAGAAAAATGTTTGGGAGGTGTTGCACAAGTAAGAAAGCCTGTTCATAACATTAGCATTAAAAAAACAGCCTGGGACATCTGGGTTAGGGTTACCATGGCGAACCTGGCATGTCTGGTGTTTGCTGCTGAAAGAGGTGGACAAAGTACTTGCTCAGTGAAGTACTCCACTAGAAGTAGAGGTAACAAACATTTTACTGTTCAAGTAAAAGTGGTAAGTCATATTTAGAGGCACTTTAAGTACAAAAGTAAACATACTCCTCTAACAATGCTGAACTTACATTACACATGTGTACTCCATGGGTAATCACTTGTGCTTCCTTAATGGATAGTTTAAATATCCTTTTAAATTTAGTTGTTCATGTTTATGAAATCAACAAATGCCAGCAAAGTGGATGAGTTTCTTCATCAGCAGACGTGGTTCTGAGACACCACGTCTATTCTCGGCACTTTCACATCTGTAACTCACCTTGCACTGCCTCATCTCTTCTTTCTGCTCCCTTCACTTTGCACAAGTACACATACGGGAAAGGTGAAGTTTAGGGTGAGGAGAGAGTGGGAGAAGCTGTGCACGCTGGTCATTACACAGTAATCAGTAATTAGTGGTCTCAGTCTCTCCCAGCTGTGTTTCCTCTCTCACTCAATGAAATAGCCTATGTTAGGCGTCGTATACAGCGGTTACAGAGGAAAAGGGTTTTAGACGTAGTGTTTATTGATCAGTGACTGTGACACATTTTCACAGTTCATCAAAGCGTTAACGTAACATTCAGGTGACGGAGCTCTTCTCCAGAAAAGCAGGGCTGCTTAAATAAAAGGTAATACTCCAAAGACAGAAGTAAAGTGAACATCAGCAGTACCTCACCAAGATGAAAGGGAACTGAGGAGTGATACAGATGTTTCTAATTGAGTGCTCCTGAATCTGGGGCTTGTTTTTGGACTGGTTGAGTTTGGTGTCTGTTTTTAGCTGAAGCCTCTGTTGAACAGCTACTGTATATTGTTTTTGGGCCACTGCCTGTATTGAATTGCTACTTGTTAGATCAATAGAGCTGATACTTTTAAGCACTGACGGGTTTTTTTTTTTAAGTGTCTGTGTTTTTCTTCGACATATCCACTAAAATATACAGAACTTTATGTTGACACAGTGTCTGGTGTGTATAATGTAGGTTTTACTGTGTTTGTAGACAAGTATTGTATTGTCAGACATGCATTCTGAATGTTTACACTGTATTTGCACTGTCAGCACTAAAGAACCATTTTTTTTTTACCCCCGTTCTGATTTTCTTTTTTGCTTATTTTTATACATATTTATCACAACTAAATGATTCAGATAATCAGAATAAATTATATATTGCAGAAATATAACCTGAGTAAATACAAAGCGTGGTTTCTAAATGGTTATTTCACTTATGAAGGGAGAAAAGCTGTTTAAACCTGTGAAAACCAGGTGTACACATGAAGAAAAAAAGTGAATCTGTAATTCAAATGGCAACAGCTGATTCTTAGTTGGCTGAATCTATGCCTCTTATTAATAAAAAACACATGTTCCCATTTGACATCCTCCTTGCAGTAATCCCACTCTCTCTAAGCAGTTTAGCCTGGTCATTTTATTTGCTGGGGCGACTCTAGAGGTGGTTCATTTGCAGTTAGATTGTCTGCTGTACATTACTGAGCCCTCTCCGAGACAGAAGCAACCTCCTCTTTTCACTACTGGCAAGACAGCGGTGAAGTAGGTCAACAGGTATAAACCTCCATTTACCATCCCTACGACAAATGGAGTGGAAGAGAAGGCAGTGGGATGTAAGCACCCTACAGAATGAATGGATTGTGAAGGGGGAGGAGATAAAGAGCTCAGGAAGGCAAGTGATTGGTCCACAGACTGTAGTGGTGGTCTGATCAATGTTTTATAAGTCTCGCTGTGCTGTAGATTATCGCTCCTCTCCTGTGTGTGGGCTAGTGGTGGAGCTGTGAGTCACGCTGGACTGTACTGTGGAGATAACTCCCTGCTTTGTGAGTGTGTTTTGTCTTTTTTTGTAACCATCATTGCTTTACATTTAGTCTGCATAGTACCATTCGTTTCATTCAAATTCAAAATCTGTATTTATAGCAGATTTGTTTAAGTTGCTATGGCTCCCTATTTTGTTGTTACCTAGGGCAACTAGGTGTGTTCACAGATAAAGCTGGTGATGCTGCTTTTTTATTGTTTTGGCTAAATGTTAAGCCAATGGTTGTTGTCACTGACAATCGAGCTGGTTATGTCCCGATCACCCACTCTCTCACTCAACTTGATCTTCCCTTTATTCCTTTGAATGCCCCATGTTCCTTTTTGTCCACAAGATCTTCTGCTCTTTAAAAAGAGGCCTGCGGCGCATGTGTGCGGCTTTCTCACGAGTAATAGTTATTCTAGAAATGTCTCGAAGAAGTGGTATATAGTTGTGATGTTATGGTGAGAGTCCCGCGCTTTGCTCGGCGTCCTTGGCTGAAATGTGAGGGGTTATTGTGCTGTCAGAGTCATGTCATCCAGCTCATAAACAGCAGGCCTTGCCACAGCTTTAACAGAGGCATGACCCCAAACAAGATATATTAAGTCCCACATACACACAAACGGTCTTCCTGTTGCATGTCAAGGTATACGTGGATTCATTTTGGGGCTCATGCTTGCATCACTTTGCATGTTAGCTTTAATCTACACTGTGTGTCCACTTAACCATCTTATGACTCACAAGAACAACCTGCATCATTTCCTCAACCTCATTTCCATGTATCCTACGTGAATCCTGGTGAGGATATTTTTGAACCTGAGGACGCCTTCTCACCCAATGCAGGACAACATCCCGGCACAGCAACGTGCCCCACGTGTAAACGCATACGTGCTGCTCTGCCCAGTGCCGTGCAGCGGCTGGCTCAACAAATCTTTAACTTACAGCTTTTACATCTCAGCCTTAATCATTTTCCCACAGCACCAGGAGGGAAGGCTTCATGCGGAGCTATCAATAATAAACAAATTAAGTCGAGGGTTTAACATGCTTGTGTAGATAATGGGGTGGAAAGAAGGAGTGCTTTTAACCTATAAAACCATCAGCAGGAAGTGCACCGCTTATAATGGCCACAGGCTTTAGGGTTGTGGGTTACTTTTCAAGCATCATTTGTTACAGATGGATAATTACCTATTCCAATCATAAACATGAACGTACAGTAACAACGCAGCGATTTAGTTAAATAAGTCTGTTTCACTGAACATGTAATTAACATACAATAGCCATTATTAGTAATTTTGCCAGATGATAATTAATAGTGGGTTTATCATGGAAGGTCAAAACATTACTGTGTGACACAAATTCAAACATTAAGCTGGACACAAAAACACTCTTTAAACACATTTGTTAGATTCTATACAGATACAGACCGATTTAGTTTTTTTTATTTTACTAATAAAATCACAGTTTCATTTAACGTCTGTTAGCCCTGGCGCACTGAACCAGATCCATGTTCCAATCAGATGTTGATAGAAGGACTGAGGAATTGTTACTGAGGCAGCTGGTGCACACAGTATAGTCCCCTTATTTCATGTAATATATTTAAATCGGTAATAACATTCAGGGCACACAGTGGTGCTGTGTTTGCTTTGCCTTCGTCTGTTGTTTGCGTTGCAGAATTTCTAAAATTCTTTCCTGCAGAAATTCTTTCTGAATGAGTTGTTGGAAAACTGCATTTTGGGCTCAGACCAGAAAATAGTTTGAAGAGAAACAATGCATCACTGGAAGATGAAGACCGAAAAATGTTTCCTTCATCAGTGTGATTAGAAAAGAAAAGTGGTTATAAAATGTATGTAACGTTCTAATGTATGATTTACACACCTCTCTCCATTGCGAATTTCTGGCTTGATGGAACCCAAATGTTAACTAGATAAAATATACAAATTGATTGTTGTTTGCCTAAGTTCATGAACCATTTAGTAACACAGCTGAATTGTAATTGTGCTGTCCCCTCACATTGAAAGGAGACTGTGAGCCCCGTGATGGGAAGCACATGCAGAACATACTGAAGGGATAACAGATCGCATGGAGCTTTGGTTCGCCTCAGGAGGAGATGTAAGATGTGGGAAAAGGATGTCCGGACTAATCTGAATGGACGGTATTGATCTGTCAGTCTTTATTAATCTAAATCCTGATTCTTAAGTAACATAAAAAGTCCATTAAATGATTCTTCTGAAGGCAAAATAATAAACAACAGAGAAGTTTCCTGTGAGTTTTCATCTGAGATGAACATACGAGTAATTGAACAGAAGAGACATTATCAGACTGTCTTTTAGGTCACCCTTTCTTTCTGAAACAGTGACACACACACACCACAGAGATCTCATTTAGATAACACTCCTGATCTCTCAGTACCTCACAGAGTCCTTTTTCCACTATATTCAACCATTAGGTTACCACACGGGGATGATGGCAACAACTTTAGCTGATATTTCCCTTCAGTGAGAAACTGGAGGTTGGTGTGTTGCTAAACATTACATTGACTAGGAACAACAGAATGACTTGAGCTCTGCACTAATATACAGCAATGATCATTTATCTCACTAACAAGCCTTCGTCTTGTGACAGTTATGATGTAGCCGCCCATTAAGCATGTGGAGGGTGTCATGTTGATGCTTTTAAAGTGTGGGGGTACTTAGCATAGGCAGATCAGCCTCAGCTGCCAGAGTTTCTCCATTTAGTCTGTAGCTCCCAACCTCCGGAGCCCTCGCATTACTCCTCTGCATGTTTGTTTTAGGCTAAGAGAGAGAGAGAGAGAGAGAGAGACGCATGAAGGTGGCGTGTGTATTTATATCCAGTTGTACATGTGGGGGTGTGTCTGCTGTACAAGTCATTTTACATCAAGCACATCCACTTTTCTCATAACGTTAAAGCAGCTTTGTGGGCAGAATCTCGTATTGGTCAGAGCAAATAAGTAGCATAGACGTGCATTTCGTTAGAGGGTTGAATATAATGAATGATCAAAAGACCATTGCTCGCTACGTCTTGAAAAGGTGTATTCAGTGCTTTCTCTAAACCTTGCCACAGGCTCTTAAATAACAAAGCGTGTTGAGAGTAGGTCATGAAAACGCTGAAACTAGCTTTTTTATTCGGTGTGAACAAGTTCAGCTTTTCTTTCCCTCCGTTCTGAAATGTCAGATCCAGAGTGTCTAGGTGATAGGATGTTAGGAAAGAAGTAGATTTCTGTTACACGGATAAGTACAAGTACTTTACACTTAATTTGTGTCTATTGAAAGGTTCAGCCTCTCACCTGAACCTTCACAATAACTCACATAACAGCATATAAAAATCATAAAAGTGTGTTTTTTGTTGTGAATATTTCACACAACCTGAGTTTGAAAACCTAATTTGTGTAGTTAAGTGCTTACAGTTTCTTTAGTGTCTCTAAGTACTTGTTCAGTTCAATGACTGTATTATTATTTGGTCCCCGTCCTTCCAGACATGCACTGTACAATGTCCTATTCCATTACTGTGCCTGACTTTACTCCCTCTCTCTGAGGAAAATACTGTAAAGTGTTATCCTGACAGCCTCTCACTGTTTGTGTGAGTGTTTACCCTCAGCCGGGGCCAAACCATGGCTGCCACCGCTGAATGTCTGCTTAGCATCGGCAAACGGCCAGACTCTGTCACAGCCGCTGACTGGACCAGCTGTTTCTTTCCGTTTCTTCCGTCGTATCTCCGCTGTTGCAATATCTTTCTTCTTCTCTGTGATTCGCGTCGTGAGAGAGGCAGTGATGGGGCGCCTGGCGGTGCAGCTCTTGACAGCAGAGTTGATACATACACACATGCTGGCATCAGTGGGAGACAGTTTAATGTGTGTGTGTGTGTGTGTGTGTATCCTGTGGATTGTGGGAACACATAGGACACTTACACTCTGTTGTTTTTGTGGTTCTGCTGACAGACCGACAAGTGGGAGGAGGACATTGAAGGTCAGGGGGTGCTCAGATTGGGACACGGCGGTCAAACCCAGTTAGACAAACAATGAAAGTGAAATGGGATGGGTCTGGGCTTAAGCTGTCTGGCTGTGCCTTGGCTCGGGCTGCTGGCGTAGGCACTTTTTTGTGCCCTGTGCATCTCCGTTTGGGAGTTATGAGAGCGTGCAGGCAGGGAGAGTCGTACAGTAGCAGCAGCAGGCTAGTTCTAGCAGTAGTAGCTCGCTGGGGGCTGCAGAGGGTCCTGGATCTGACCTGATTTGTCAGTTCAGTGAATACAGTGAAGTGTTGCTCTTCTAGGGAAGGATCGACTTGTTATTTAGCAATGATGGTTTGGGCAGGAGACTCACTGCTGCGTGTTTTGTTGAGAGAAAATTGAGATGCAAACAATGGATTTAACAGAAGTGCAATTATACATCAAAGCACATCTGAGGAGTCTGTGATTGTCCCGGACTGTCTCGCCATGTCGCATCCAGAGCACTTTGATTGGTTGAAAGAATCCAGTTTGTTTCCAGGTAAGAGCTGGGATTTATTGGGTTTACATTTCATTTGAAATAAACATTTTAAAACATTTAGATGAGACGTATTCATCAGCAGAGCTATAATTCAACGTGCGGGAGTCTCCTGATCGTCCCAGATTTGAGTGAGAGGTGTTCCAAACTTCCCAGTGTGCTGTAAACAGTGTACATATGTGAAAGAGCCTCTTATTCAGCTGAAGTTGTTTACCGCTCCACACACGCATCGGTGGGGAACTGAAGGTGAAATTCATGTTTGTGCAAACAGTTTTTGAGCCAATTAAATCATCTGAAGGAACAAGGTGGAGAGAACAAGTGAATGCAAATGGGATGGAAGTGAACAGCACACAACGGCGCAGGGCAGGACAAAAGAGGCAAAGGACAATAGGATGAAGAAACTATTGATGAGGATGCCGGAACAAATTGGATTTGACTTTGCACAGTGTCTGTCACTCAAATCTAGTAAAGCTGCACCGGGTCATACCTAAACATAAGTTTAGGTAACTAAAATGCAACATCAGCTTTTGCTCTCTGCATCTAAAAACATTAAATCTTTTAATTAAATGAGTGATTCCTCCGCTGCCCTGTACTAGCAAATAAAGAAGAGAACACTGCCCCTTCATCTTGTTAAGAGAATTTGTGTCCTTTTCATGTTGCATTTTAAATTACTCTGAAATGTATTTGTGCACGAGTGTACGTTTTGCATCTCAGTACTAGACTGTGTGCTCTAAATTGAAATATGAGGATACAACATGAATGGTACATTGAGAACACGTGTGTGCTTAGGAAACCAAAAATAGAAACGTTACATGTACAAGCCATAGTCATAAACGCCAACATGCGCATGCACAGACCAAGTTCCACTGAAGGTGTGTGTGTGTGTGTTAGCGTTAAGGTGTTGCTGTATGAGAGGGGAAACGCCTGTGGAGGCTCAGATGGTGACAGATGGTTTGGAGACAAATCAGCCTGGGTGTCAGGATCTCTGCTCTGAGACTATGTCAATGCTTAAAGTATGGTTGTGTCACTGTGTGTGTGTGTGTGTGTGGAATGCCTGACTCAGCATCTTTGTCTTTTGTGTGCACGTTGTTAAGTAATCTTTCTTATAACATTCACATATATTTCTTTTACATACTTAAAGGACACATATGAATATCGCACAACATTCCTTCTTATTTTTTTCAAGCTTCCCTGATGTCTGGAGCTCCTACAGCTCTGGTTTATAGCTCAGCGCATACTCCAGTTCCCCTCCAGTCTTACACAAGTGCTGCAGAGTAACTGGGTTTCAATATGTCCGCCATATATTTCCAGGTATAATTTGTCATCAGACAGAATAACCTTGCAGGCGTTTGTGACAAAGTGCTTTACAATCTGCCCATACAGCTCGAGAGGTGCTCATGAGGCAGCCAGGAGACGTTGGGCAGTAAGTAGTTCCTCTGGCCTCTATGTAGAGGCAGTTCCCAGAGGCCTCTACACTGAAAGGACATCTCAGTCCAAACCTGTTTTAACTGTTGTGAAAGGGCAGCTGCTAAAAGCTCTGCTAGAGAAGGTTTGAACGGTGTGAGTGCATAAACATGCACCCCCCCATCTGCTGTCTTACATGTGTTTAGCGGTGCGTATGTGTATATGTGCACGTGTTGTTGTGTCTTGTAGCAGTTGAGCTTGGCCTAGACAACTTAAGCTCTAGTAGCCTTTAATAATCTCATTCCAAACGACATGTAGACCATCTAGGTCAGGGGCTTACTTCACTGTGGCTCCTTAGAGGCCACAGAGTGGGTCAAAGAAGGTGTTTCACAGCATTTGATCTTTCCTAATGGTAAAGTACAACCATTTACATTCATGTTGCCTGTGGAGCCTTTCATTCCAGCGCAGCGGCTCATAAACAGTTTATAATAATGAAGGCAGAGTTTTCAGGCAAAGTTTGTGATCATTTATGAAACTGAGGCTTGTTGATTTCACACAGAAATAAACAAAAGGACACTATTTATTTCTACATATCCACAGCAACTGTGGATTTTGTTGCAGAAAACTTTCTAAGTGACTTACACAGATATTAGCTCATATAATAACAAGTAAAAGTGTCTTAAATAGGCACATTATGGCCACATACATATACTATAGTATAATGATAACAAATCTATGTAGAAGATATGGAAAGAAAGAAAGTTCTAGTAGTAAAGTACATTCATAAAAATGTTGTTAAAATGTCATTAACCTCCAACCTAACCCTCTGATGGTTTGGATGCTATGAGGATACACAGAGGCTTGATTTCTGCCAACTGCATGTGTCAGTGGATGAATCGGTGCAAGTCTGCGATCAAGGCGTTTAGTCACCGTGTGTTTCACTGCGATGACTGCAGACGTCAACTCTGTGCGTTAGCCTCTGCCAGACTCTTCTTCTCCCAGAAGCTGTTTTTAAGCTTCATGTTTGAGATGGTCTTTTTTTTTTTTACTACTTTATTTTGGGAATGTCATTTCTAATCAGCATAATGTATCTGCTGTACCGGCTCTAAAAATAGTAACAGGGTCATTAACTTTGGGTAGATTTGTGGAGGTTTAAAGTGGACATCAGCCAAAAGTGAAAAGGGTTGCTGATATGTCTGCGTTGCATAAGACATTTGTTGCTCAGCAGCACAATATAAAAACGATGAGGTTTAAGGATTTTACATATTTGTTTTTGCTTTTAATAAATGTATATCAATATATATCAACCTCTCTTTAGTTGTGTATTGTCACAATTGACGCAGTACATCCTTGAGTCATTGCAGAGCTAACAAAGAACAGTGGATGCAACGCAGAAGGCAGAGTTGTGTACACATGCCTGTTGGATGAGGTTTCTATCTATGACTTAACATCTTTTTCATCCAGTATTGAGTGTGCTGCATAATAATCTGTTTTGCTATGATTGCGCTGCACTGAATGCATCACAAATGCCTTAAGCCTTCTTAGTTTCCATCATCTCTGCACATCTCTTTATTTTTTTTTTGTTTGTTTCCTGTTTGTTCCATTTTAGATTTTATCTTAACTTCCCCCGCCATGCTCCATTTCAGCTCCACCTTCTGTCTGCACACATTCCCTCGCCTTTCTCCCACAAATCTGTCTAATTTGGTCTAAGTGCCCTGCAGGGCTGCATGGGAAATAATTGAGGAAGAGTTCCATGATTACACGTTTGTCTCTACCTGTTCTACGTTTCAATTTACAATAAAAATCTTTAGTGTCAGTGCATCTTTTACTTAGTTAGTGCCAACTCAAAGACTGCAGCATGCAACAACGAACAGCTTTAGACTACCAGGAACAGACATGTAACAGGCAAACGTTCATTACACGTATGGAAATGAGTGAATGTTATGAGCAGGAACAGCAAACGTTAACTGTACAGAAGCTATAGCACAGAGGGAGACAGAAAAGAAGGAATGGTGGAGCATTCTCCTAGAACAATGCCTCCTAGTTAGAACGACACAATAGACTCATTCACAGCCACACCAACAACATCATGACATTTGTTCCTATGACTGGACATCATGCATCCAACCAAACCACCAATACTGCAATGGGGCTTCTTGTTAGTGGAGTGAAACAGACAACTAAAATCTAACATGAGCTTTATGCATGATACATTTTCATGCAGCAACTCAAAGGTATTGTTAAAGACCCTTGCACAGAACATGCTAATTAAATGTCAACACTTGGTTTGTTCTCTGGTGAGTGCAACAAAGCATGTTATGCATGTCTTCTGTTGTATTTTTAGAGGAAAGGTGCACATTAAATAATGACGAATGTGATGCAAATTAGATTAATAACACACTTATGATTTAGTGTTGGACACAGTCAAATGTAAATGAATGCACTCACGGTCATAGTGCCAACCAGGATGGAGCAAATCACAAATTGAAGAAGGCAAATAAAAAAAGTCAACACTATGTAATGGAAAAAGCCTTGTTGCCCTTCAGAGTAAGAGCATTCAGCCTGTATAGTAGTGCAGTAGTCTCCTCTGATGTGTTAATAGGTTTTTCTTAACGTAACATCAATACATCAAACGATAACATTGACACATCAGATCAGCTGAAAACAGTGCAGCTGCCATGCATGGTGTTCCTCTGGCCATACCTGCACACTGTATGAAAACCAGTGTCAAACCTAAACCCAAACAGAGCATGTTCCTCACATTCCTAACTTGGCATCAGTGCATCAGCTATTTTTTTCTGTGTTTGTATTACATAACTAAAGTGGTCCCTTTTTCTAGCATGTTTGGACATTTACACTTGTTCACTTCTTGTTTGTGTCCTGCAGCATTATACTGTAGGACTGTGCTTAACATGCGGCAAAGCAGCAGACTACATAACAACACAGTACAATATAAAACATCACCAAGCGTTCAGTATGTTACTGGTGGTTACAAGCAGTCAGTGTGACCAATCTGGGCTGGTTCAAGGCGAGTAAAGGTAGATGGATTTATGTACTGACTTTATAATAAACTGAATGATTAGTAGCACATTATTTATGGCATTTAATATTTGATATAGTTTGCCTTTGAAAAAAGGTGTTTAGAGATGTTTCTTAGCATGCAGTGCACAGTGCGAGGCTCAGCACTGGGTAGAAATGCGAGTGAGAGATGGTTGGTGAGCAATTAAAAGATCCTCAGGCAGATTTTGTTCTTTTAAATGAGATAAACAAGTTTTTTCAGATGTACTTATTTAGTTGAGCAGGAAGGAACACATTCTTAATGGCATATTTACCATCGCTTTCAGCTCCATTCACTGTATAACTCTCATTAATCACAACTCTGAACACCACATGCAGTCTCACCTGATTATTACTGTTGTCATGATTCAAATAACTATAAAGAGAATTGTTAAGCATAAAGTGTTAAGAATATCAGTTCAATGGCGCCCACGACTAGCAGAGCAAAAATCTAACATGAGCTTTATGCATGATACATTTTCATGCAGCAACTCAAAGGTATTGTTAAAGACCCTTGCACAGAACATGCTAATTAAATGTCAACACTTGGTTTGTTCTCTGGTGAGTGCAACAAAGCATGTTATGCATGTCTTCTGTTGTATTTTTAGAGGAAAGGTGCACATTAAATAATGACGAATGTGATGCAAATTAGATTAATAACACACTTATGATTTAGTGTTGGACACAGTCAAATGTAAATGAATGCACTCACGGTCATAGTGCCAACCAGGATGGAGCAAATCACAAATTGAAGAAGGCAAATAAAAAAAGTCAACACTATGTAATGGAAAAAGCCTTGTTGCCCTTCAGAGTAAGAGCATTCAGCAATGCAGCAGTCACAGTGTTATTCTAATTAGCTCTTTTCTTTGGGTTGCCAGGTTTGCCAGGGTTTTCCAGCATGTTTGGCAAGAAGAAGAAACGGCTGGAGATCTCAGCTCCGTCTAACTTTGAGCACCGGGTCCACACGGGCTTTGACCCTCGGGAGCAGAAGTTCACTGGGCTGCCGCAGCAATGGCAGAGCCTCCTAGCAGACACTGCCAACCGCCCCAAGCCTATGGTGGACCCCTCCTGCATCACCCCCATCCAGCTGGCACCAATGAAGGTAGATTGTGGATGGACAGTGGGCATCAGACCCGAGCACTGGGGACAAATCGTTATCATTTTCTTCTTTCTTGCATCTTTGTGTGCGGTCGGGTGGGGGTGTATTCCTCTGTGTCTGTCCCACTCTCATCTGCACCTTACCAAGTCTCTATGAATTTTTATTTTTACAGTCTTTATTTCTTTTCTACACTGGTCCAATCCTGTTCATTTTACCTTCCTGTCCTTACATTCTCACTGTGTGTAGCTGTCTCTCACCACTTCAGTCTCCACCTGTTGTTGTTCCTCAGAGGCTAAATAGATAATGCTTACTGCCATCTGGCCACTTCACACTACTCAGATTTCTCTATTGTCTGTACACTTATAATAATATAATTGTATTTATTAAAGCATTAAGCATTAAGCAATTCTGTGAACACTGAACTTTATTGTATTGATTAATTCACGGCAAAATAAAACACACTTATACTTTTTATAAGAATAACTATCAGAGTCACCTTTTAGAACTGAAACACTGAATCTTCAAGGTGTTTTTTTTGCTACAGCTGCACAGAGATAGAGCAGCTGAGAACTGAGACAAATGAAATGAAAAAGTTAATAATTTAATTAGTAGAGATATTTGTATGATTTTGGACCAATGGGATTAGAGACATACCATTGAATATCCCTGCTCAGCCTATTGCATGTAACTATTAAATAAAATCAAGCCTAAAAGAATTTTACACATGCACACCAAGATATTTCTCCCAGTGGCTGAGCTGAGCTGAGCTCAGAGTAGAAACCTGTGGATGTGATTTACATGTTCATGACAGACTGACAGACCAAACGTTAGCGTTGGAAATGTGGTTCTTTGTCTGCTGTTTGTGTGAGCACATTTTAGCCATGAGCACATAATAAACCCCCAAATCTTCTGCCCCCTGCTGGTCACAAATTGCTTAATGCAGCTTTTTACAACACTATCTTATGAACGTAACTATTTTCTTGTGATTTTCCATTGAAATACGTTTTATTTTTTCATTTCTCTTCCTTGCCTCCCATGTGACTGATTGTGTGTCTCTTGTCTCCAACCCTCCTGAGTGTCTCCTCTGATGTGTTGTTGTTCATTGGTTTTGCTTATAACATATAACACTGACACATTTGATCAGCTGAAAAAATGACTGCAGCTAATCGTAGCCATTAAAACAGAGGGTCCTTAGGCTTGTTGAATATACACAGGTTTAGTGTGTTCCTTTTCCATTGTACTGTCTGTGGTCCCATCCTAAACTCTGACCTTTCAGATGGCCAATCTTTGGCTATGAAATCAAGGACCCTTTGCTGTGTGTATAACAACACCTGCTTACACTGTTGTTGTTGGCACGAATAACACGTCAATAACACTTTCACTGACACCGAGGTTGCTGTATGAGCACTTTGCTCGGAAACAGTGGCACTAAATGCACATTTGTCAGTATTATTCATTAGTCTTTTAGTTTCTGAAGAATCACTTACAGGTCCTGCTGACAGAGAAATATGTGATCACACATCCACACAGAGAACAGCAATATGCCACAGGAGATATCTCTGAAGAGGGGGAAACAAGAAAAATAATTCTCTTGCTCTCTTCACAGATATCTCCCAAGAAAGTCCGGTCATCCGAAACGCCGTTGCCCAAAGTATGACTTTCTCTTCCCTTCTTTTTTTAACCCCACTTTTTTTTTTTTGTTTGGCCTCTCTCACACAGTCACCACTCCGCTGTTATGTTTCTCCATCTGTCCTCTGCTGCCTGCTGCCATGCATTTAGGTGGAGGTGATGTGTCAGCAGGAACATGGAGAAACACTTGAGAATGACTCCACACATGACATAACCACATCGCTCTGCCAATTTTTCCTTAGACATCATCTCCACTCTTCTGGTTTTTCTTTTTTTCATGCGCATGAGTCCCCCCCTGAAAAGACAACATTAACTGTAGAGGCATGTTCCCTTGTTCTTCCCCTTGTTATGGAGTGCCATTGATAATGATGATGGTGATATTAATAATGATGATGATAGTGGGTGCTGAGATGTGAAGCGCATGTTGCCATGACAGTTGATTGTGCTCTGCTGTGGGCCACCGCTCTGTAGAAAATAGGTCATAAATGGTTTGCATGTGTTAGAAGAACCCTTCTGTTCACGCCCTGATCTAAACCAATCCAGGTTATCGCCTCGATGAAGACAACCTGCAGCAACTTGCCCTTAGTTGCCCTGTAGGTTTGCATATATCATATATCTCATCACAACTATTGCTGATTTTTTAATATTACAAAGTGAAATAGGAAGACGTTAAGACCTATTGTAATTTTTGTGGATGAGTGTTGATGAGCTGAGAGAGAGGTTGCTGAACCGAATTCTGCGTGCAGGAGGTGTGCTTCAGTAGCTGGTTGCTGAAAATTGCTGATCTGAGGATATTTGTTATATTCTTTCACAGGATACAGCTTTAAATAGTACTTGTAAAGCACCACAGTGAACAGTCTTTTTCAGCCATTGTCAAATTTCAGCAGTTAATTTGTAACAGATCAAACTATTTCAAAGTGAAAATCATGTGACAAATGAAGATATTGTAGAACACAAAGACGTTCGATACGTTCGTTGTTTGGCACTTTAATTACAACAAACATATCTAACAGATTGTTATACATCACATAGTTTTGACTGGAATAAATTCCCTGATTAGCATAAGAAATGTGAAAATGAACCAACCAACCCCCCCAAAGATCCTCTGGCTCTATTTCACTTAAACAGATAAGAACTTGAGAAACCACTGTGGATAGCTGTTTGATGTTACTTAAAAGTCAGGGTCATTTCACTCCCACGTCAAAACCAAAACAGTTTTTGCACGAATCTCACGTGTGTGCTCACAGAATACAAATGTAGAAGAAGCAAATGAAGGAAAGCCTGTTCAAGAATTATCATTATATGTATCTCAGATTCTTACTTTTTGACAACTTGACTTCCTTTCAGGGATGAAAAGAAAACCCCTATAACGCATATCATTACATTTTGTTTTGGGATGGGTTTAGCTTTATAGTAGGTTAAGATTCAGTTTAAGCAAGTACGGTTTGGTGTGGTGTGTGACCCTGACTCCCAAGGTGGGCTGGATTATTTATAGTGTATCCCCTATGGCCTGATATCCTTCTCCCCTGGTTGCCCTGACATTTGATGGACACAAGACTTCCTCTGCTCGGCAGATTCCCCCAGCTCTGTCTGCTAAGTGTATGTGTGTGTGTTTGCGCACTCACCAGGTGGGCATGGATGAAGTGCTGTCCGGTCTGGTAGACCTTCAGTGCTGTCCTTATTAAATAGTACAGAGGGACAGAGAACAGGAAAAGGATGGCAGTGTGTGTGTGTGTGTCTTCCTGCCTGTGTATATTCATACATGTGTGTGCGTGCGTGCAGATAGGCAGTTAGGTTGGTGCGTCCGTCACGCTCAAAGAACTACAACCCCTGCCCTCTGGCTTGTGCACTCATTGTTTATTCACTAGGCTTGTAGCCTTGTTGTCAGACTGCTCATCTCAGCTGAGCATTAGTATTGCTTAAAGCTCTGGCTCTCATCTCTATTCTCCCCCCTTCCCTCTTCACCAGCTCCCAGTGCACATGCTAATCCAGCAGTATAGGGTAACATCATACCCCAACAGCATGGCGATGTTTTAAACATTGTGCTCCTAATGCTGCTGCAGTCTGACAATTTGAGTATGTGATGTGTGTCGTGGTGCATGAGCTAGTCCACTGTAGCAGCCCCCGAGCGATAACATTTCTATGTTGCGTGTCTGATTCTGATGTGTGCACGTATGTGAGCGCGTGTGGCAAAAGGTTACATGTGCATTAATGTTTTGCACTCGTTAGCACTCGCAGGGGCAGAGCTGCAGCTGTTATTAAAGGCAGTCTCATGTTGCACCTTGACTTTGACACCATCAAACTGGAGACTCCTGCAGAGCTAAGGAGATAATTCATCATGATGGTGTCTGTGCATCTGTGTGACTTGAGATGTGCACAGGCTCTCGTGTGTTTGGATGATTAAGTGCTAATGCTATATTCTTGTTTCGATTTGCTCATGTATTCACAGCTACATGAGATGCGTGGGAGAAAGGGACACGTAATAGGAAATGTAATACAGGTAAAAGTAAAGTATTTGGCGTGTCATCTTGCATTTTTAGGTTCAGAGACATGTGTCCTTTTTGCCAGAGTAAGATTGATATCCTATATAACCAATACTGATTAAACAGAAGAGGTCAGAGCTGTACTAACCTGACAATATGGACCTAGAGCCTTTCTCATCAGAAGAATCTTTGTAAAAGGATTCTATCAAACTGTAAAGCAAGGTTCACATCTTTAACACAGGGTCAAGCTAATGGCAGACCTGTCAGATGTAAGAGATGTGGACCCAACACATGGTAAAGAGTAAAAACCATGTGTGCGCGTCAGTTTTCTGTTAAAAATAGTCAAAAAGTTACATGAGAAATGCTTCAACCTTCACAATCAGTAAAGATTTCAGAGAGCGTGGACCCATCGTGACTCGTAGCTTAGTCCTCTTAATTCTACAACAAACGAGAGGTGTTCACATTCACAGATTATACGTGAACCTGGTGGGATCACTGGAGTAACTTCTGCTCACCGTAAAGCAAGTATTCAATATGATTTCATTTCCCTTTTCTAATGCAGAAATTGGATCAGCTCCACACTCTCTGCTGTATCCGCTGCTGCCTGAATACCCTCTGTTATTCCTTCAATCCTTGAGAGCAAAACGCTTACTGGCTTATTTCTAAAACTGAAATGCACAGTAGAGTGTTTTGGATTGCAGCTTGAATTCTGGACGCTTTGACACTGGCTTCGTAATAGCACGTGCTCAGTCTCACCGGCGTGTGTGTGGGAAGTTAATGTGAGAGTAGTTTAGCGGCTGATGGGGGCAGTGATGAATGGAGACGTGTGAAGACGTAGTGTCGTAGACACAAAACTGACCCACGTTTAGATCACACGTTCAAAGTAACATCTCGGACAGTGTTCGTACTCACAGTGGAGGTCAGGGAAAAGAAGGATCATGTTACTTTTGAATCGGCTGGTATTTAAGAGAGAGTGTTGTTGTGGTGACTGAGAGTTTAAGCTCATGAACACTGAGTGAATGTAAAACTTCATATCCCCTGAGAGCAGCTCATTCCAGGAGATATTATGCAAAGAAGATATGCTTCACATGTACCGTAAATTGGCCTGTTTTCCTCAAGCTCGCTTTTACTTAATCTTGTCCTAGTTGTGATTTCTAACATTTCCCAAAAAGACTGCTGACAACCTCCGGAGTCTATGCCTTCACTTTGTCTATCTCAGCTGTGAGTTACATGTACTGTAGGTAGTGTAGGTGGGAGAGCGCAGTGGTGATATTTTAGGCTACTGAACAACCCCTTATAGCTGCACTGAAAATATCTCAACTTGACATCACGTCGGAAGAAAGAAATGCAACAAAATGCTTTTAGGACTGTGCAGATCGTTGCTTCGTTCGCTGTTTTGTGGTAATTAAGCTGCAAAATCCATTCATTTAGTAACAGATGATATTGAATCTATATATCTATATTTCCACATGCAGGTCAGACAAGCTTGTAATGTCATGATGTAGATATAAAGACTCAAAGGAATTTACTGGCATAGTACGAATAACCGAAGCTGGCAGTAGTCGCACAGAGTCATAACTGGTACAGCACTACTCAAAATGTCAGTAGGTCAGTGATAACACAACGCAGCTACCGACCCCACCCCCACATCACACCAGGACAGATCATAGAGCAGGAAACTCGATCATTGCGTCTCTTGGTGGCTAGTTGCTAGTGAAGCATAGCGCCAGACTTGGAGCCACTTACTGAACTGCATCATGGCGGGGGGGAGAGGAGCAGCAGAGATTGGGGCCGGAGCGAACGGGAGGACTAATGTGCAGCAAGACGCAGGGAAGCCGAGGCAGCTGAGGCCTGTGCCGAGGCAGGCGGCGGGAGTGGTGGAGACTGACGAGGCGGTGGTGTTAAAACTCCAGGCACAGACGATTCATAAGCAGCTACAGGTGGAGTGTTCGACGCTTTTGTTTCCAGTGAGCCAAGACCGCATGCTGGTTGCTGGCAACGCGGATGCGTCTGTGCAACAGGTCTCAGCTCTCACTGCCAGCAGGTCCCAGCACTTACTGAGAACATGTACGAAACAATGAAGACGCAGGTGCAGAATGCTGTAGCTGTCATTTGCTGATGACATCGTAGTGATATATGTTCCCATATATTTGACTGCTTCTATTATTGGTGCATTTCTGACACAGAAATGTGACATACCATAAATGATCGCTGTGCAGGGAGCAGAGGTTGTTTTCTCATGTTTCTTGCTAGAAGGCAGGTTTACACCCTGACCGTTGCAGGCGGAGTTATTTTTGTCGCTTTCCCGGGTTTGCTGTATGTGTGCATATGGAAACAGAGCCCAGAGACACAGGGTTTCTGATTCATCAGGGTTCTTTCAGTCCTTGCTTCAGGGGCAGAAATGCAAAGCTGTGTCTTCATTGGAGAAGGAAGTAGGATATTATGGTTCTGACATGTGCAGGCAGAGAGAGGCTAATTCGAGGAGGCATTTCATTGCAGTTAGTGTTAATGATACTGGACGCGCTCTGTGACAGTGGACTATGCAGAATGAAAATGAATGATGTCTCGACAAATGCTTAGATGCGAAGTAGGTTCCATCATTCCAAGTTTTTATAATCATCATTTATGGGAGGGTGAAGGTTTTAAAAGAACTAGAAATTAACATGTAGAATTTCTTTTTATTTAACAGCAATTTTTACAAGAGCCGCATTCATTGCTGCGCGCGCACGCACACACACACACACACACACACAAACAGATAGAGAGAGCATCTGTCTTTCTTGGCACTGCGTTGAAATGGATGGCATTGATTTAGACCTCTCTCGTTCCTTCCTCCACTCTGCTCCTCCTCTGCTTTCTCACTTTGTCTTCTCTCAGGACTGCCATTCACAGTCACACTCTGCAAATCACCCCTCGCTGAGGCTTCAGAGCCGCAGTCGGCCTTCACCAACATATACCGTACTTCGCCAGGGCAGCTCAAGATGTCCTGGCAATCATTTTCTGAATGTGGGTTTTTGGAAGGACATTTAAGCTGTGAATTTTAAATAGGAAAGGATTATTGAACCAGTATATGTGATGATTAGTGTATCAAACGGCACATTTTTCATGAATTAAAAGTGCTTCGCAGTGTCTTGATGAGGGTGAATTAAAACACAAAAGTGAGTGTAAATGTTTTTTATTTTATTCATGACTCTAGCGTGGTCATAACCCACAGCATTGAAGAAGCTGTAACATCAGTGATAACATGCTAAATGTGCTACAACACCGGGTACGGTACACAATAGTATTTGCTCTGAATTTGTCAATCAACAAATTCTACTCTACACTTGGTGTGAAGTGAATTGTTTTCTGAACTTGTACTATCCTCATGTGGCCACATGGATAAACTACAGCTCATGTTCTTCATATCATAGACTTTCATCTACTCTATCATCTTTCTGGGAGCATATTAGAGTGAGTGGAATTTTTATTTCTTTATTATACACAAACAATACATTTCACCTCTGAATTGAATAGTTTAGTTTAAACAGAACTCATCATATTCAGAAAAATTTCAGGTATTTTTAGTTTGTGACTTTAATGCCTCATCCCTGTATTCTGTGAGTCCGATGCATTTACTGTTACGTTAAGCTACATTAAAAGCTGATGCTCAGTAGCTAACCTGAACCTAAACATTATAATTTAGCAGACCATATTTAACCTTGCGGTTTAGTGTGTTTGCATGATACACGGTAGTAAACGCGCATGGTAGTAAAGTCATTCTTATTCAAAACGTGCCTACAGTCTATGATGCGATAGTGACCTTGATAACTGCAACTGCCTGTTGGTGATGGTGGTGGTGAAGGTGGTGTAATGAAAATGAACTGAGAAAAGACAACAGGAAACAGCAGAATGGTCTAATTAGTGGAAAATGAAGTAGAAAGTGAGTGTTGAATGAGGATGGAAGGGGCGGCGCTGTGTTGCAGGGGCCTATAACTGGCTGACAGGGCTCAGATTAATGAGCGCTGCTGTATAATTAATCTATAGTGGGCAGCTGTCTGTTTATATGTCTCAGAGTTGACAACAAGATAACCGAGGGACATCTAATTGATTCCCTCCTCTTCCCCTTGCGCTCTCCTCCTGCTTTAGATCAGAAAGTTTTCTTGACAGTGATGGACTCTCGTGGAAACTCCTCGGAGACCAGCGGCCACACTAACAACTAACAATCAAATGTGATCCCACGGTTTTATTTGTGCTGTTTTTATTATTATATGTTTTCTACGTTACTGCTGTGTTTGTTCCTGGATCAGCCTAAATCTGCCAGTGCTGAGTGGAACAAACGAAGGGAGAGTCTAGACTTTACCACACTAATACAGCAGCCTCGCGGTGGAGGGATTTGTTTGGATTTCATTATGACTCCACCACTAATCCATTTTGTTGTACATCATCCCTCATTCCATGTGTTTGCACCCTGTGTGACTCACAGGTCCCGGAGCCTGTAGTTGAGGCTCTACCCAGCTGAGGTGAAAGGGGACTGGGTCACCCTGGTCTGAGCAGCTGCCTGAGGAGCTGTAGGGGTTGGACGGAGGCATCGCACCAGACGAGTTAAACAGTCCGTTTAAGGGTCTGCACACTCTGCCTACATCAGCTTTATATGCGTAAATAGAGACAATGAAAAATAAAACATACAAACCTCTAGGTTGACTACAATTCATTTAACAGCAGTGAACTAAATTGGTGTGTATTTATATTCTTTGTTTCAGCAGAAGTAAAGACGTTCGTGCTGCCTTTAACCTTATTCATTACATATACACACCTACAAAGACACATAACATGCTTTAAGACAACACAATGAGCTTCAGCACAATAGTCATGTTTATCCATTTGTCCAGAGTGTCCATTTCCAGTTGTTATATATTGTGTGATTCATCTATTCAGTGAATCACCCTTCGCTCAGCATGTTGAGATGATGGTTATTAGCTACTGTAAGTAACAGGCGGCGGGATGGCCTGAGGAAACAGGTCAGCTCACAGTCTATTAATCATGGAAATGCTCTGTAATCCGTTCCTTGAATAATCCCGTTCATGTCTGCTAAGACCTTCTCTGTAGTTCAGCTAATAAAAAGTCAAGAACATGAAGCAGTTCAGTGAAATCCTCCGCTAAACAGTACAGGTGGGTCGATTTGTCGGCCTGCATACAGATCTGAGGGCGAATTCAACTGGGTTTTGAGGTCAGTATTAGTCATTCTGATTAATAATGAGATGTTGCCACAGGGAATCTTATTACCAGAAGCCTCACTGCGCTTTGTCCCTTTATCAGTGAAATTAACATCCACATCATTTTATTGCATGGTTACTTAAGTGGTTGAGACTAGACATACCGAGTCAGACCAGCAGAGAGCAGCACAGCACAAGCACTGACTTTTAGGTTTGTAGACTACTGCAAACAAATTACTATGAACTTTGTCTTCTGTTTGTAACATTTTATTTTACAGATCCTGAGTTTTCCTATTCTCCTGAAATGAGTATATACGTAAGTGCAAATGTTACGTGCTCCTGACAAGAACGGCATCATTTAGTGGTTTAAGGAACTTGTTTTCAATAAAAGTAAAATTGAAAAATCAGGCCAACTCAACTCTGATTAATAGCTAAGTACATTTCTTTAAGTTGTGTACTTAACTAAGTTAATTTTGCATGCGTACCCCACCTTTATTACAAAACAGTACCTGTTACTCTATTACATGTATTTGATAGTCTTAAGTAGTAGCTACATTTGGCAGATTTTTTTAAATATCTTATCTGACAACTATTATAAATTATTATTTCTGTGCCATATTTGCCACTTTTCAATGTTTGTCTAAGTAATTCAGAAATGCATTTGCACATTCTCCAATTGTTTAAAGACAATATTTTGTATTATTATATGATTTTGTATCATATACGTTCATACTTTAAGTAAATTATGGTGCAAGTACATTTATTTGAGTAAAGAACTGGTAGGTGGTGCTTTATTAAATTGAGTATTGAGGTAGTTCTGTTTACTAGAAAAATACAGGAGATGATTTACCTTCCTGAAAGATGTTGTCCAGTAGCTTGTTGCTCTTACCACTACCATCCAGTAGATGGAGCTGGAGGACAAGAACGCTCTAGCCTTTGTACTTATCTGAATTGAGTGAATGAGGGATGATTCCTTTTAGACTAATAATATCTTTACTCGCTGTGTATGCACAGCTGTGGTAGTTGTTTTTATTTGCTCATTCATTAATCAGCACTGATAATCATGTTTGGTCCTTATCGAGACACTCAAAGGAGAATCGTGAGTAGTCCCTTTGTCTGCTGTCTCAAGGGCTTTTTGATACTATCTTCCTCAGACGGCAGTGAATAAGCTTGTGTTCACAAATCGGTCACTGATATTGAGGGATACTGCACTTCAGCAGCAGCAGCAGCAGCAGCTGTGGCTGTAGTAGTGGAGGTCTGTGCTGATGGGGTTTCTGTGCGTCTACCCATGTGCGCTTGTTCTCTGCAGTCTGAGTCGTGACAGAGGGTCACAGAGTACAGATGGTGACTGGGATTTATTATGAAAAGCGGGAGAGCTGGGAATTATGAGATGTGGACAAACAATGAGACATTTGTACAAAAGCATACATTCAGGAGCGATTGTGTGTTGAGTAGGTGATTCTGCTGTGTGTGTGCGAGAGAGAGAGAGAGAGAGAGAGAGAGAGGGTAGTGTGGGAGTCACCCACCTCTGTGGTGCGTGTGTGTGTGGTCAAGTATTTAAACACTTACACAATTTTTGTGCTTCAGCACATTCAATTAGAAATAAGGTAATGAATACTACAGTACAGTGCAAAGACCCAGCTTGAATGTAGTGTGTGTGTGTGTGTGTGTGTGTGTGTGTGTTTGTGATATAACTTTTTTATTTTATAATTAGATATTTAGAGGCTAAATGTTTCTTGGGTACTTGTGTTTTTTTTCAGTGTTTGTTGATGCATGGAAGACATAACAGATGATCGCTGCCAATAAGATTGAGGTACATCATGTCTCTCAGTTTAAGGGGTAAAGAGCCTCCTCGAAATCTATCAGCGATATCACAGATACAGTACTGTAACAGTTTGGTATGGTACTGCCACAAAAGCAGTACATCTAGAAAACTTTCTGTGGTAAGAGAAAACGGTGATGACGGAAAAACTGATTGCTTTCCGTGATGTAGGCAAACAAGTTTCCTAGTCAGTGACATAAAGAAGACATCATGACTATGACCAGGATTCAGCACAAGACACAAACTCTTAGTAATCCTCAAAAACAGGAAAACTGGCCTGCAGTTTCCTCCTAAAAAAGGAGCCAGCAGAGTCCAGAGCACGGTTCTATGGTTTGATGAAGTGAAACAAAGAATCTTGCTAATATTGTAACTAAAATCAAATTAAACAGTTGTGCAGAGCCACTCCTCCTCCACCTCTTCCCCCGGCCCCTCAATCATCCCGGGACCCTGCTTGCCAGTGAAGCGCAGCCTCCAAACCAGGGTTCCAGCTAGGAGTCACAGGAAGGGCAAGCCCATTAATTATCCCTCCCTCTTTTCCTCCCTCCATCCTCCCATCACACCCTCCCTTCATTACCAGCAAGGTTAATCCCCAGTTATCTCCCAATGAGCCTCATTTTTCATGGCTCCCTTATTTCGACAACTCCCACCCTTATCGGCTTTTCCTTCCTGTGAATCTTCACAGCTGTTTTTCTCACTTTTCTGTGGTTTCCTATAGTTTTCCATAGTTAGTTGTGCACCATCCCTCATAATTAGTTTTCTTTCCTCCACTTTTCTTTTATTTGCCTTTCATCTCCTCCTGTACCTTCTCCTTCTGTCACCCACTCCTGTGCTTACCTTGAACAGGCTGTGGTGAGTGAAGAAAGTAGATCTATTACAGCTTATCACTAAAGGACAGGCCAACACCGCGCACTGCTGAAATATGGCTGCTGTCACAGCCACTGGAGAACACAGCCCATGCACAGGGCTGTAAAAAAGGGGGCGAAGGGGCAGAGGAGGGTATCAGCTTCGTAATTCAAATTAATGGAAAGATTTTCAGCCCCGATGTCGACTGTTTGACAGTGAGTTGACACACAATTAACCTTGTCTCCCTCTGCACTCTGCCCTCTTGTCTCCTCCTCAGTTTCGTTCACCACTCTGTTCTCTGGGACTCTCTCTGTCCCCTGTAACTATCGTGCTCCTTGACACTCTTATTGATTATGAAGCAAATGGAAACGATGACTCCTAATTGCGTTAGCTCAGACTTACTGTCGTCCATTTAGGGTCGTATCATGTGACTCATTTTGGAATTCACCTAAAGCACCTCATTATTATTTTTTCCATTTGATGTTTAACTGCTTATGAAGTATACAGCCCTGTGACTTTTGTAATGTGAGCTCAAGCCATATACATAGAGCATGATGGATTTCCAGTAGCTGACCATCCGTCCTGGAGCCTCAGCCTCTCAGGTAGACTTTACTCATTGCTTTTACAGGACATTTCACCTTGGGTTCCAGCTGACGGCACCAAACAGCTGACAGTACTCAAGCAGAGGAAAGCATCTGGAGGAGGCGAAGATGTACCAACGGACAAAATGGAAGACACAACAGAATATGAGCTAGCTTTAGTAAAAGCAGAACCTTCTGAGGAGCAGAAATAATTGTGTTGCCATCTAAAGAACTCAGACCACAGTATCACTAGTTTTAATACCTTTTTCTCAGTAAGCTTGCACAGATTCAAAGGAACTCACTCCCCCAGCTGAAGTCATCACTGAGACACACTGAGACAGCAGTGGACATTTAATTTAACTAAATTACCTCTATGGTAAAATGTATTCAGATCGTCCTGTGAGTGACTAGAAATGAAACCATGTGCCCTCAAGGGAATCAATGAAGTGATGATCCTGTTTTTTAACTGTGGTAGCACGGCTGAGCCACAATCTCATACATGAATGTGAAGTGTTTGCGGCGACAGTTTTCAGGTGGCTAAGTAGTGAAGTTTGGATGTACCTCCAGTGTCAGCACAGTGTTCGCTCAGAGTTGATTATTATCCCGGCTTTTCTGAGACTCTGCCTCAGCACATGTGACATGGACAAACCACAGCAGAGACAAGCATGAAAGGTGTGTGACAGACGGCGAGCCAAAGAGCGTCAAAGAACATGCTGACAACACGTAGTCAGTTCTAAGAGTGAGGTTTAACAAACACTGTCAGGGGTGGAAAAGGATAACATGTGTACAGTTAGTATGCATTTTTTTTGTAGGCTTTCCCAAAAGATAACATGAGCAATTAAAATTCATTATTAATAATAAAACGTGTCTTCAATTCAGCTTTATTTACACCATGATTAATACAGCTTACTACCAGGAAATATAATTAGCAGAATTGGTAGGGCCTAAGCTTTTGAGAGCTTATGAAAGCCACAAAGGTTAGTAAGTTGTTGACTGGTGGGTGGGTAAAAATGAATTGGAAGAGGAATAAAAATAAGTAACAGATAACTAAATGCTGATTTTACGGATGTAATACTTGATTTACTTAGAGCAGGGGTGTCCAAACTCGGTCCTCGAGGGCCGCAGCCCTGCTGGTTTTCCAAGCATCCATGCATTTGTGACTTCTGATTGGCTGAACACACCTGATCACCTTGGCTGAACACACCTGATCACCTTGATTAGGTGTGTCAGCCAATCAGAAGTCACAAATGCATGGATGCTTGGAAAAACAGCAGGGCTGCGGCCCTCGAGGACCGAGTTTGGACACCCCTGGTTTAGACTAACACATGCATGTTAATGCTGTAATGTTAGAGATGTGAAGTGTATAACAGTCTGACAATCAGACGATTTCCAGTGAGCAAAAACAGTTCAACTGTAAACTATATTAATAATTTGGGGCTACTGCCAGAGAGGAACACGCTGGTCTTTAAAGACTTGATTTAGTAAACTGTGCCCACGGTTTAGTTTTTTCTTCATCATATGTGTTTTTCTCTTCTGTGGCACCTCCCAGACTCTATAGTATGTTCATTGTGTCAGTAACAACACATATACACAAAACCTGTTTTTCACTCAGCAGTAAATACATGAGCCTATCACCCTGAATTTGAATGGATGTGGACTTTTAACCTTTTTAGTATTTGATTGCCCTGATTTACCTGAAGCATTTCCCCATTCTTCTACTCGTAACTGCATTTACATACTCCTGAAAGAGCAGTTCCTAATGATAAGATTTTAGATTATTTATGCAGTTGTGTGTCTTTGCTGTGATTTACTCAGCACAGGAAATACAGGTAGGTTTTGGCATTATTTGTTTAGTGTTATTCTTAGATCCAACTGACCTGTCCATGAAACTACCAAGATAAATAAGAAGCTATGTTTGTACTTTTCCAGTTTGGCCATCAGATGACAATTCTTTTACCCACAATTAATTTGACGTCATTTTTAGCTTGTTGTTAGGCCATACGGAGGGCCAAGGTGACCATTTACTGGGCTCTCTCCCTCCATGCCAAAAGGCGATAGTTTGGATGTGATAACTTAATGTAGTCATAGTTTTTTCACACTGCAATTTCAGCTTCAAATCACATGTGTTCCCTTCAACATGTAGTGTTAAACCAACTCTAAAACACTGGTTCCAGTCACAGATCTCTTTCTGCTTCATGTCAGCTGGCAACACTAAATGCAATGATGGGATCTGGTATCAGGATAAATGCAACCATTAAATAAAAGGAGGTGAAAGCAATAATGTCATTACATTTCATTATGTTATATTTATCAGAGGTGTTGCAGTGTTTCCTGAGGCCTAAATGATGTCAGAGACACGAGTGACATCTATAGCACGCCCCCCTCACACACACATTATAAAAAGAATCTATCCAAAATAGTACAGTATACACTGGTTTTGTAATTAGCAGGGGCTTTAGATTTATGTGGTTCTCGGTTCTAGTTTGTCCTTTTGAACATTTCTAGACATGCCCCAACTCAAGAACATAGATGTCTTATCTTAAACAGAAAAGAAGATAGTTATCTTCCACTACAAATTCAGTTTCACATTTAATCCACATAGAGAAAATAATAACGCTGAAAATGTCAGCATTTTCAAATGTGCTTAGTTAGTCTCTTGCTGAATGTTAGATAAGAAGGGTGATACCACTCTTATTTCTATACTGTAAATATGAAGGTACTGCTAGTAACGAGTTGATTTAGAACAGATTAGCAAATACTTTTAACTGGAGCTTGGTCTGGCAGATACAAAAGCTTCAGCCAATAGTTAATAGGTAAGTTAAGGGAAGAAACTTATTTCTAAACATATTTACTGAACATTTATCTAACACTACACAAGCAAATTGTCAGCAAAGTGTGTAACTATTTCTTAAAACAAAGTATTGTTACCTAAATCAGTTTATTTGTTATGTTTACAGTCTGAATCAAAGCAAGTTTAAGAAACACCTCTCACTATAATTCAACATTGTCATTCAAAATAGTAACCTTTAATTTATAGCAGAGATGTTTCATACATAACCCAAACTATTAAGGCCTTTATCAAAACTCATCTGAGTAAGACTTTGCTGGAGTTGTAATGAAACTAAGAGTTTGTGAACATGGGTAATTAGGTTAGTGAGGGCAAAGTGAAATCCAGTTATTGCTATTTGTGGACAACAACACTAGGGAACAAGTGTGAAAGGTCCTTTTGTCTTTATTCAGTAATGCTAATGACACTCCTCAGAGTGGGCCCTGAAACCTTTAGACTAAATAGTTCATCTGAGCTCACCTCAACATTCAGGCAGCTCATTGGTTGAGAAATAATTCACAGGTCACCATGAACATTCCCCTTTCACTGTTTCCCCCTCTGTGGTTGTGTAATCAGTTGTTTTATCATGAGAAACTGCTTGTGTTTCCTTCTCTTACCCCTCAGGAGATTGTAGGGAAGTTTTATAGGCCACTGCCAGTGAGGCATCCTCTACCATGCATATACACTCACAAATCTCTCTCTATCTCTCTCTCTCCCTTCCCCCACTCTCCGCTGTAGTCCTTCACTTACCTGGCTGCGTATTGTGCAGACACACCCGACTACTCCATATCAACCAATCACTGCACAAAGACAGCACGCACTAAGGAGGTGTACTTCCTGTGTTTCATGTAAGAAGAATTGGGCAGGAGAAAGTTGTTTACTTTTTTGTGAGCGACAATGAGGTAGAGGGGTGGGAAAAGGACTAGTGGACCTACTCGACAGAGTTTTGTTTGATTTATAAGCAATCTCTTTGTTTAACAACCACGGCTGAGAAGACAAGACAGAGAGAAAAAGGAGGGGAAAGATAAGTGTCAATCTGTTGAGACTTGTTTGGGAATTTGAGGAAGGAGGGGAGGTGGGGAGGGACAGAGAGAAAGGCAGCAAGAGGGAAAACTAAGCGGAGTTCAGACGTAAACATTTAGAGCAAGAGTTTTAAGAGAAAAACAAAAGGGGCAGTTCAGATTTTTAAAATAGGAGGATGTTTGTTTGTTATGTTTGTTAAGGCCTCTTGACAATGGGAATGCATGGAATTAATTCTTCTGTGTTGTGCAATACAATCTGTTTGAGCTGAGCTGGACTGAGGAGGGGAGAGTGGGTCTTTCCAGGATACCATACTCAAGTGAGTTGCTCAAATATTTTTTAATGAATTTCGAATGAGCTGCAGACTGCTTCTGGTTTGAACATATGTTTAGATCTGATGCAGTTAAAATGTTACATGCCGCGCTGGTGTGTCACAGCCCTTGTTTATGACAAATGTCTATTGGTATGCTGTGCTTTGCAGATTTATGTTGTATTTTTACAGAACTGTAAGAGTGAACTAACATGCCCTTTCCTTTGTTAGTGTGCACAACTATACATTTGAAGTCACACGCTTCTGGCTCAAAAATACGAGTGCAAACATTTTGTGTATTTGATAAAATTACAGAATAATAGATGAAAACACAGCTGCTTTCTGGTAGAATACAAGTCATACCAGAAAATGGCTTAACGCTTAATGTGTGTGATACTGTCTTCTAGGTTCTCCAAATTATGGTACTATGGGGACCAAAAGGCCCAGCTGCAACCTCTTTGACACTATCTAACAACAACATGTCTGACCACAAACTTCAGCCAGGTGGAAAGATCTGCAGGGATCCCAGTCCCAGACCAACAATGACTGCCCATCTGGCACAACAGAGAGACAACAAGCAAGAGGAATACTGGAGGGGGGAAAGACTCATTGAGAAAATAAGAGACAAAGCAAAATACAATGATATGGACACATATGAGAGATACCATGAAAGAGACAGAGAGTGGACTGAGAGAGAAAGGAGACAAGAAGATAACAGCAGCAGACACATGAGAGCATTGTTGAATGTAGAAAAGCACATTGAGAGAGAGATGGAAAGAGGCATGAAGAAAGGTGATACATTTCCTAGAATAACCAAGGGTTATGTCGATTATGGCCGAAGAAAGATGTCTGCCACCGTAACTGATGAAGAACAAGGGGAAAGGAGAAAGAGGGATAGGCAAGGACAAACAGAGACAGGTGACTGGGAGAGAGAAAGACAGAGGGAATGGCAAAGAGGGAGGTACAGAGAGAAGGAACGAGATGAGATCCGGGAAGAAGTAAAAACCATTGGAAGGAGAGTTGTAGAAGTTGAGAAGTTACGAGAGACGGAAAGATATCAGGAGCCCGACGCTGGGATTCAAGACAGGAGAAGAGAAGGGGATGATTTAAGGGATAGAAGAGAAAAATATGCAAATAGAAACAGAGAAAATCCAAGGCCTAAGCAGGAAAAGGAGGGCAGGACTACTTCCCCACACAAACAGAGAGTTAGAGAGATCGACTTAGATAAGTGGGAGGGGGAAAAGGCACAGAAACCAGGGGGAAAAAGGGGCACAAGGAGTGAAGGAGACAGTGAAGAAAGAGAGTTGAGGAGGGAAAGAGTAAGGGATCCCGAGAAGGAATACAGCAGAAGTGAAAGTGACAACAAGGGTAAAAGAGTGAGGGAGGGAGATCAAGATAGACCTGCACAGAGAAGCAGAGACAGGGACAGAGAAAGAGAAGTGGATAGATCCAGGAGGAGGGGAATGGAGAAAGATAGGGAGAGATACCAAGATGTTGTCAAAAGAGAAATGGAAGGGGAGAAATCGAGGGAGAGGAGGATGTACGTGAAGGATGACAGGGTGTGGTCAAATGACAAGAGAGATGAGAGTGGAAACAGAGAGTACAAACCTAAAAAACACAGGGAAAGAAAGGAAAGAGAAGCCGATCACAGGGATGATACCTCAGGGAGAAGTAGCCAATCCTTGATCCAGATATGTCCTAGGGTGCCACCACAAGCCCAGAGCAGCGACATGGATAGTGAGATGAGATACAGAAAGGGTAAAGACAATAATAAAGAGAGGGAACTAAGGAAAGATAGCTCTTCTATAAATGAGAGAGACACAGAGGAACAGAGAGACCCAGGGAGAACTGCAGAAAGACACCAAATGAAACAAAATAAAAGTGAGAGGCACGACAACGATACAGGAGAAAAGACGGGGGGCACGCCAGCGCAGACCAGGATGTGGTTAGAACCACAGAGGAATAAGAATAGTAAAGAAAAAGAATTTGTAGATAGAGAGAGCCACCAAGGGGAGAAAGAAAGAAGGAGAGAACAGCAGAGGAGTATGGAGTCACAAGTGAATTGGGCAAGAGAGAGGTGGCGAGAAAAACAGGATCCAGAGGAGCACTTAAACCAACACAGTTACAGAGGAACACATGGAGGGAGAAATGAGTACAGGGGAGACATCGAGCAGGAGACAGAAGGTGTAAGTGTAGATGGGGAGGAGTTAGATGAGCTATTGAGAGAGACAGATAACGAAAGGGAAGAACATCTGTCTGACAGCCACAGAGGGATAGGAGGGAGCCGGGGGAGGGATGCTGAGGGAGAGAACGTGACTGATAACACAGAAGGAAGTGACAGAGAGGCAGAGGGTGGGAGCAATTACTTCACTGAAGTAGGAAGTGAGACAGGGTGGAAGCAAAGGAATCACCGATCGCTGTCAGGAGAGGACTTTGTGACTGTGTCCAGTGGCGGGGATGACGTGGAAGAGCAAGATGAGGAGTTTCAGGACTGTCAGGAGTCCTGGGAAAGTAGAGTCAACAGCACCTCATCTGTTGGCAACGAGGACAGTGAGCAGGAGGGAGCGCGAGAAGAGGAACTGACAATGCAGCAAGTGGAGAGGGCTGATGATGAGGAACAGGGAATGAAAAAAAAGCCAGTGTACGTCTACTGTGTGGTTGGGCCTCTGTCACAACCACTGTCACAATGTGATCAGATAGGAGAGGAGGGAAGAGACCCACTGGAGTGTGATGACGCCACACAGTCACCTCAGGATGACCGTCATCTAACACAGAGTAGAAATAACCAATATCTGATCATCAGCAACCAGAACAAAGAAGACGAGGCTGAGCAGAACTCGTCAAAGACAGAGAGGTTGAGTGCAGGAGAAACAACCGAAGGTGATGTCAGATACACAACAGAAACAGAGACTCGCAAGGAAATGAGTTGCAAAGTGGATTGTCCATGTCCTGAAATGAAACAGATTAAAAGAGACACACAAACAGAAATACTCCTTGTTCAGTGGAGGGGAAAAAATACAGCACCAGAAGAAGAACAAAGGGACCAACCTTCCCCAGTGCCCAGTAATCCATATGCTGATGTTTGTCCACAGGTGAATTTTGAGCAAATATTAGATAAGATAAATGCTGAAGTCCAAAATCCAGAGAAGAATGAGGCAGTGAGCATCCAAATGAAGAAGGGGTGGACCATGTTTGAGGAATCTAAAAGGCATTCCCAAGCACCCCACCTTAAATGGGCCAAAAATGTGGTTCGCGACATCCTCGGAAACTCAGAGGAAGACACTGTGGATGAAGACAATGACGAACCTGAGACAAAAACAAGGAGAGACACACATGAGGAGGAAAATGCAAAACAGATTCCCACTATCACGATCGGACAGCACTCTGATCCAGAGCTGGAGCGAGAAGAACTACTTGAAGACTTGAGAGGTATGGGGGAGAGCCAGGGCGACACACATACTGAGCAGTTCACAGCTATGTATGACGACACACCTACACACACTCATGCTGACACACTGTTAAACACGGAGGGGAAGAAGGATCACAGTGTGGACAAAGACACTGAGCTCTCCAGTCTTCTTCCGTTAGAAAAGGCAGACATAGAAATGAAAATTACCCATGAGGCAGGAGATCAGGTTCTGTTGTCAGAAACAGAAAATGAGAAGGAAACAGACATGTTTTTATCTTGTGGCAACACACTTTACAAGCCCAACAGCTGTCCTTTTCTTAATTGTGAGTCTACTTCTGAGCCGATCAAAGAGAGCGACAGCCAGGAGTTGGACAACAGTATGGGTGAAAGTGAGGAGGAAACGCAGAGGGCGCCTGAGCCGTGTGCCACCACGGTAAAGATGGGAAAAGTGGATCCAGAAGAAAGAACGGAGAAACTAGAAGTAGGGAATCTGACTAGGACCAACAGTTTTCGAGTTCGGGACAAGGCTCGAACACGAAGAAAGGGATTCCGTAAAACCTTTGAAAGAAGCAATGATGAGTCTGTTGAACTGGAAGAAGAGGAAGGTGTTGGACGGGATCGCAGAACCAGAATATTCTCTACAACAGGTAAAGAAAGAAGATGGAAGATGGAAACACTGCTTATTTGATTGAATCAGAAAGCCGATCAATTGCTTCACGCCTGCTTTGACTTTAATTCATCAATAATCAGAAATGATTTCTCATCTGCTAGGATTGCTGATAATTTTAATCAGGTTGATCATATCCAAAGAGCAAAGTGGTTTTCTTCTCCTTGCAGTATACTGGTCATATCCTCTGCCTGAGAGTTCCTTGAATCATGTCGTTATTGCGTCAACCACAGAATCAACCAATATCTGCAGACACCTGATCTTAGATATAAGAAGTTCCCTGCTTTGAAAACACCATATTACTTCTAAACTAGAAACTGCGTCACAGTGTTGTAGTTACAGGTAGTGGGTGGAGATAAGTAGAGGTGGAGAAATCCAGAAGCATGGGCTAAAAAGGCTTGAGCGGATCCTGCTGTTAGACATAAGAGTAAAAGCATGAGTTTTGGAAACGCATAGCTTATCACAACAGAGCTACTGGGTTGACCGTTGCTACTTTTTGATTATCTATCTAGTTATGCTATGTCATTTCTTTATTTATTCTTACGATCAGTGCAATGAATAGTACATTAGTTTGACTCTACTGTGTCGGGAGACATGCTGTTGTATAATGCCAAGACGACTGAATACTTTTTTGTTCCAGATGATGAGGAGGATCTTAGTAAAAGCTGGGGAGGAGGAGTGGAGATCAGGTGAGCGAAACAATCACATTTAACAGAATCAATGGTTTCATGCTTTAAATATCTAATAAATATGATACTCTGCATATACAACTGTTTAGACACAAATCTGATTTGCTTGTTGTTTTTCTCTGTTTTTCACAATATAGTAATGTTTTTAACACATTCATAAGACGGAACAGAAACTCAAAGTTTTTCAGTAAGTATCTCTGATCCATATTTTCTTTATTTGGGTCATGCAACTTTTATTATTATATTATTATGTGAACATCATTATTATGTTTTGATGCTGCTGCATATGACTTACTTTCAAATTGACCTTTTAAAATCATTTGAACTTGTGTTTTATATAAAATTGTAAGACTGGTAATTAGCAAAGACTGTGTAAGAAATAGCAACATGTTTACAGATTAAATCAGACACAACTGGGCATTTCCCTTCAGTCCTCATGAGTCATCTGTGTTGTGCAGACAGTTCTTTTTTACACAGAACATGCTCATTCAGAATGCTGGCTTTAATTGAATATACACATAAAAAGAAACTATCTACTGTTTACTCAAATCATTTTAAACATTGAATTGATATTATATTCTAAACCTGAAAATGGCGCAAAATGCGGTACGAGTGTCTTTTTGTGTCTGAGCAAGCCTTAAGCAGGTTTCTGCAGGCCTTCTTAAGTCCTTACTGGAAGGAAGAAAAGCTGCTGAGACTTTGTAAACTGACAAGTATGTGTAAAAGGAATGTCAAATGCAAACAGCTCTACTTGTCTAATACTGTCTCTTTCCATCTTCTTTGCTTTGCTTCGCATATCTTCTTTTTCCTCTTTCTCCTCCTTTTTCCTTGTTTCTTTCTCTGTCTGCTTCACTTCGTTAATTTCTCCCAGAGCGCACCCAGCTGTACCAGCAGTACAACGAAGCAGCACAGAACTTGGAGATCCTAAGTCAGTCAGGCTCGGCTGTCCACCCAGTGCCTGAAGACAGTACTCAGTCTCCAGCACCCTCACCTCCTCCTGCCTGCAGACCTCTTCCTGCTTTACCTACTATCCTGCACCCCCACTCTTTATTCCACACAAACTCTTTGACCAGTGCCAAAAGCTTGCCTCTCCCCGAGCCCCCAAGGAAAGAAGGGAGACCTTTATCTCCACGTCTATCCACCTCATTCGCACAGTCGCCCACACTGTGGCGGGACTTGCCAGGAGTCAAGAACAATCCCGAGCTGGCGGTGCTCACAGAGGACCAGAGGCGACTACAAGAGGTAACACAGTATGATGAGCATGTTCAAGTCTAGCTGACATGTGATGAGATGTTTTTTTCCCCTGTAACTCCACAATAACTGAAGGGCAATTTTTTTTCCCAATCTCAACTTTGGTTCTAACAAACATTGTGCCATTGCACTTCCTTGAAAAGTTACTGACACAACTTCAGTTATGTTCAGGAGAATCCTCTGAGAAAGAATCTTGTTATTTTTACATTTGCCTGAAGCTTTACTGAAGTTATTAATATCAAACTTATCTTTTCGTATCAAGTTAATTTCACCAGTAATAAGTGTGGTTTTGGTGATTCACCTCCTCATGGCGATTTACCTCTTAAGGAGACTGTTTTGGGCGTTATTTCTCGTCAGCTGTTTCAATACGGTTAAACTTCATGGTGAGTTCTTGGAAATGTCATGACTGACATGAATCAGATTTTTCCTCTTATTGCTTCATGTCTAGAAATACTCTGCATTTCCACATCACAAAATAACCCTCGCATACAGTATATCCACTTTTTATTGACAGGAGAGTGTCTCTTGCCAGAGGATTTGATTTCATGAACATGTTGGAACTGGCTGTTGTTAAGTGTATGTAAACTTGAAAACAGACAGTATGTGCGCTGCAGCTCCACTGATTGTGAAACCCTTGTCGGTGTCATCCAGCCTCTTCATAACTGAAACAACACAATTTGCCGTCTCTTTTTACTCATTTCTCAATTGTATGCTTGTGTTTTAGGTGCATTTTGAAGTCGTGACATCAGAGGCCTCCTACTGCCGGAGTTTGGATATTGTTGTTGAACATTTTGTCAAGTCCAAACAGCTGGGGGCATTATTGGCCAGTCAAGATAAAAACTGGCTGTTTTCGCGTCTGACTGACGTTCGTGCCATTAGCTACAGGTTAGACATGTTTCACACTAAACCAAGTTCTTTATCTATTTGAGTTAGGTCTATATTTCTGCATCTAGATATACTTCTCAGCTTAAATGCTAGTTAGACATGACATGAATAACAATGTTGCTGTGCAGATACACTTTCACAAATCAGTTCTACAGTTTCTTTTTCTTTTTGTTTCAGTTTTTTGTCAAAACTAGAGGAGCGGGTGGATTCAGACATGATGCACTTTACTGTTTGTGACCTTATTGTTCAGCACTGTCCACGCTTCAGAAAGGTCTATGTGCCCTACCTCACCAACCAGTCCTATCAGGATGCTACCTACCAGAGACTCATGTAAGCCAGCAAAGGGAGCTTTTGTTGTGATAATCACATGCTTCATAATATATACAGTAGGGAAACTACTATTTATTTTCCCTTTTATTAAATTCCTCCCTTTTCCAGGAATGAGAATCTGGGGTTCAAGAGGATTGTGGAGAAATTAGAGAGGAGTTCTGTTTGTGAGAGACTTCCATTTCGTTCCTTCCTTGTGCTTCCCTTCCAAAGGATCACAAGAATAAAACTGCTTGTACAGGTGTGTGTATAAGGTTTTTGAAACAGCAAAGGTTGATGGTTCACAGTGTGTTCACTCGTGATCTAACACACACGGTTTCTGTTCAGAACATTGTGAAGAGAACAGCCCCAGGTACTGCTGAGGCAACACAGGCTATCAAGGCTATGAAACATCTGGAGAAGGTACAGTAAGATACCCCTTTCACCTCACATTCACAGTCACATAGGGTAATACTAATACTTAATGTTGCTGAACAGCTCCTAAGTGACAACTTTCTTATTTCTCCTATAGTTGATTCAAGAGAGTAATGACAGCATTTCCCAAATGAAAAACATCGAATCCCTGGTCTCTCTTAATGCTAAGGTGGACTTTGAACGAAAGGTAAGTCAAACAACCTGGGATAAAGGGAGAAAATCAAAGTCTGTAGTGGCATTTTTTTCAAATGTATATAAAAAATCTTTTCAAATGTTTATTCTACAGTATTATTAGTAGTATTCACACTTTTTATGGCTCCAGACTGCGATCAGATTAATCCTTGTTGCTTTGCGTATATCAGAGATATTTCTAGAGCTTGCTCGGATGAACAGACCTGTGTATACAACGTTCCATAATACACACTGTATCTCAGCAAAAAAACAAGCCATGAAGTCTAATATAAAGCATTTCTGAGCCTTTATGTGTTTCCAGTGTGACCTCAGTAATTATAAAATAGAAGAGGTTTGCAACTACAGTACTGGGATTCTTCCTAGAATCAGCGTGTTGGTTAGACATAGCTTCAGAAGTTCTGCAGAGATTGCAATACCTGCTGGAAAAACAACTATCTCAGTATCACTCCATCAATCAGGTCTACATGGTAGATTGTGCAGGAATCTGAGAGTTTGAGTAAACACATTCTTTCCTCTGATGAGACAACATTAAGTATGTTGGATAAATACCAGGTATTGCTCATCACCTGGCTAATTTCTGCCCTAAAGTGAAGCCTCACATCCAGTCTGAAGCAGCTTTGAATGATCTGCCAGTAAGAATTGGAAAAACTGCCCAAATCCAGGTGTGAGAAGCATGTAGAGACTTATGCAACATGGAGATTGCTATCAAAGGTGCTTCTACACAGAGCTAAATTAAGAGTGTGAATACTTTTGTGAAAAAAAAGTTTTTTATTAGTGAATTTAAAAATTGTAAAACATGTTAACGTGTTATGTTAACATATTAAACTGATCTGAAAACCTTGAAAACTTCATCGGCATTGACTTTGCTCTGTTCTCCTAACATGATACAATAGAACTCCTGATTATGAGATAACATGAGGCCATCGTGTGTGTGTGTGTGTTTGTTTCTGTGACAGACTCTTCCTCTGGTCAGCCAGTCTCGGAGGTTAATACGAGAAGGGCCGGTCACTGAGCTGATGGATTTCTCTCTAAAGGTCACAGAGAGGAATGCTTACTTGCACCTATTCAATGACTTCTTGCTAGTTTCACTACAAAAAGAGTAAGTCAACAAACATGTTATGTAGGTTTAGAATAATCCATTACTACCAGCCTCTCTCTCATTTGAATTGTTATAATCTAATCACCTTCCACCATGTCATTTCTGTTTTGTGCTATCACTGTGTGCTGTTTCCAGAGGGGGAAGATTCACAGTAATTGAGCACTCTCCTGTATCAGAGCTGCGTGTTGAGAACTGTCAGCTCAAACTTCACACCCTCCAGAAGAACCTGTTCCGTTTGCATACGGCACACAAGTCCCTGCTGCTAAGGACTGACACACAGTAAGAGACTGAAACTGTGGCAGGCAATATCTGAACAAATTCTCATCTCACAAATGAGGATGCATCCATCTTTTGTCTTTTGTCTTCCTCAGGAGTGATAAGTTACGCTGGATATCAGCTCTTTCCCGGCCACATCCTGAAGTAGATTTTTCTGCAGCTCAAGGTAAACTATTTCACCTGGTTTAAATATCACGGTGCATGTTGCTGCATGCGAGAGCTGGGTCTGAAATCAGAAACCTTAACCCTTAATGTCAATAAGCTTCAGTGAGTTATGTATGTGTAGTATACATAAGAGAAAAGTGATTTAGCTGTATTACTATAGCAGCAAAGCAGACTCTTTTCACGACAAACATAAATGACTGTAAATAATTTATTTTGTATTTTGTGTGCATGCACGTATGTATCTATTCAATATTGCTAAATGTGTAAGCAAGTCTGTAAAGTCTCTTGTTTTCAGGAGTTTAGATCAGGGTTGGTCCTGATGAGCCTGGATTGTTAATCAGTTTGATGGTCTGTTCTGGTTGAAAAAGTTTTCCCTGAGCTTGTTGATTCGGTTACTGAGGCTGTGGTACCACCAGCAGCTGAAATGGTTCATTATTTACTGGGGTCTCTCAAGCCTTCTTGTGCTTGTTTTAAAGTTTCTGAATGCAGGGAAATTCAAATTCACTGGCAGACTGGGTTACCCCTACAACCAGTGCTCAGACAGAGCACTCACTATACCGTGTGGTGGAGCAGCTGGTTTGGTTGCTCTGGTTGGTTCCTCTGGAGAAAACCTGTGGAAGCTTGGTTTCCAGGCTGAAAAGCTTTAGCCATCATAGATGGAAAAGGTCATTGCTGTGCTTATACAACCATAGTGTTCGTCTGAAGTGAGGTTTTCTCTGATATCGACCATGTGGAATTGAAACCTCCTAAAACATACTCTGCCTAATAAGGGTCTATCTATTTTTTTTACTGTTGTCTACGTTCCTGTTGTGATATTACCTGTAGTAGAGCATGTTCTCCTCTTGAGTGGGTTCCTTATTATTATATTCAGTAAACAGCCCAACTTAACCACTAGGTGGGAGTGCCTTGCAGATCTACAGGAGTACAGGATGGGGCTTAGGACACAGTCATGGTGAGGCACCAGTGTTAAAGATTAGCCAGTCAGAAAGGTTGAAGCCTATTCTCTCCAGCTGATGGAAGCCTGTTGGGAGGCTAAGTACACGACTGGACAAACTGGCTTCGAGACCTAGGTCCTTCAGCAAGATGTTGACACTGGAGAGACATATGGTATTGGATGCTGAGCTATTATTCTTAACATCATCACATTAGTGCTGTTCTTCTCCAGGTGGGTGAGGGTGGTATATATGCTTATGGAGGTGACATTGCCTGTGGATGATGTTGATGTGTTGTAGTAGCAGGACTTGTTGTTTAGTCTTTAATTTGAATCTCCAGCAAAGAATGTAGTTTTTTTACAGTGTGTGTGATATTTTGTTTTGTTCAATTTAAGATGAAAAATGATTCAGACTAAGCAAATACAGCGACATCTGGTGGCTTATGTAATGTATAGCAGACAGTCAAGATTGGCCCCACTCTGTTTTAATGTCTTAATCTATATAAGAAAAAGTCCATAAAACATTAGTTATTATTACATATATAACACTTTTGTTATAGTCATTCATTATAATAGATGACTGTGCAGTATGCCACAGTAAAATAAAAAATAAAACTCCAACCAGGCACTCATTTACAGTTCTGTTCTGAAGTAAATGCTATTTGTGGTACAAAGGTAATCCCCAGGATCAGTAGAACAGGTTCACTGTGGGTCATTGGCTATTGAGTCTCACCCACAGTAGGTTTAGTCACCCTGGCTGACACGTCAAAAGGGGGTTGACTGGAGCTATGCTGGGAATTGCATCATTAAATGCTTTGCAAGAAGAATGATCAAAGAGTATGATGACAAGCAAGCAGGCAGTGTGAGTGATCTGTGCATTTCAGCATTAAACCAAATGTGTTGGATGGATTGGTGTTCAATGAGGGTTTACAAAAAAGGATTTGGCTGTTTGACTCTTCCCTTTCTTTGCCATACAGATGTCCCACAGATGCAGTGCATTCGTGCTTTTGTTGCCCAGCAGCCTGATGAGCTGTCCTTAGATAAAGCTGATATCATTTTAGTGCACCAAAGCAGTGATCGTAAGTTAACCTCAGCACCTTTTCCATCATTCATGTGCCATTCGCCTATGCACTGTTTGACTGTAGAACTGCTCTACACCTTTCATTAGTAGTGACGAAGCATTCCTTTAATTTGTGTGCCTTTTTTAACAGATTGGGTAGAGGGGACTAGACTACCTGACCGCCTTCGTGGATGGGTTCCTGAGTCTAACTTGGAAACTATAAGCAACCTTCGAGTCAGACAACACAACCTGTCAGATGCACTCAAACTTACAACGGCCACAGCTGCTGTTTGAGCAGGACGCTGCTTGTCCTGGATGCACTGTATATGATAAGCCTCTCAGGTGTCTGCAAAAAACTACTGTAAATTGAACTGTGGATGTTTGGTGTTCCAAAAGGCGATTTCTACAAAGATGCATCTCAATATAATACTGCCTGTTTCACTCTGTGGAACAGCATAATGCTGCAATGTATGAACTGCTAAAGCCTGTCTCGAAACTGCTAAGGACATAGTGAATTAAAAAACTGATATCTTCATTACAGTACAGTACAGTCAAATTGTGTGTGCAATTATACATCATTTTTGCTATTGTCTTGTGTTTAAACGGAATGACTTGAAAGAAATGATAGGAAAGTGTATTTTTAAGTCTTTACTGAACTCCATTTCATATCTGTTTTTATATTGCGAAAAAAGAAATTCAAATATGTACAGAGCTTTACGTGTTACACAGTGAGATATTTGAAAAATTCAGATTGCTGGAATAAAAACACTTATGCACATTGTGCATGAATTGAGAATGACGTGGCTGGTTTCTTTGACTATGAAATATTTGTTTGCATACATCAGAAGCAATCACTTAAGTTCTCTGTGTGTCTTTTTCCAGTTACATGTCCCTGTAGGACCTGCTCCTAAAGAACAAAGTGCAGGAAAAGAACAAATACTTGCACGTTAGGCACGTATTCTGGCTGAGGCGTAACTAGAGGCGTGACCCTGCAACAGACTGCCCTAGTTTCCGAGACAAAGTGTATCAGTCAAGTAAAATAGGACCGTGACTAATGTAGATAGACGCAAACATTCAGCCAATAAACATGCAGCACATTCTCATTTGGTTCTCCCTGATTGGACACGTTTTGCTGTCAATCTACGTCGGTTGCCCTGATTGGTCACAAGTGTGAAAGGTGGGCCCTGCAGTGTTTGTTGTTGTTTTCGTTCAGCTGCAGCACAAGTAGACCAGTCGACATCTTTGAAATTGATCGCATTCCTCAGCGTTATGTAAATGGTATTTTGAGTTACCATTATTCACGTCGGGCATTATTATCGGGCAGTTTACGACTGAAGTGACCAGTGGAGTATATCTGCATTTGTCCTGTGTTACGTGTGACTCGTTTTTGTCTTGTTTGAAGGTACGTTTGAACATCTCGCTGCTCCGTTAGCTGCAGTTATTAGCATTGCTGCTATTAGATACCATGGTAAACAACTTAATTTGTAGTAGTAATATTAAGATTACAGAGACACGAGTAGTTATAACTGGTTTGTTAATTTAGCTCATTTCTGTATATCGGTTCTTGAAGGAGTGTACTTTAACTTAGCTGATGTCTCTTCTGTTGGGAAGAGTGACGTGGCCTCACTAGGCGTTGACCCCAGAAACATCGATGTATGATAATCTGTTTATAAACCAAGAAGGCGAGATAATTTATGACAGAGTCTTCTAGGTCTAAAAAGGCTTGCAAAACAATTAACCAACCTGCAATACTAGCCTCTACTAAACACTTGATTAAAAGAAGCTTGTATCCTGTCTATCAGCAATGATGCACTCTTTATCCTGTTTATCAATTGCTGGCTGAATTCACTGACTGGTGAAACCAGCCAGTTCTCTTTCTCCTTTGTCTGTTTGGTAAATAATGCTATCGTGTGACTTGTTGTGTTAAGATGGGCAGTCAGTACCAGCGCACAGTACCACTAGAGGTGAGGAGAGCAGAGGGAGAGAGAGTCCGGGCCAAGCATCCTGATAAGATACCGGTCAGTATATCAGATGTCTCATTTTTAAATTGCTATCTGTTTACATTAATTCTTTCCTTTTAATTTTCTATCTAAAAGTCTAATTCGACCATTTTTTAAATCTAATTTTACCAATTTGTTTTGTTATTTATTGCACTTCTGATTTTACCTTGCGAGACCATGATGTCTCTTAATATTGACTATTTTCATTTTTAACCAGATAATTGTAGAGAGGGCCCCAAGGTCTCGAGCTCCTGAACTGGACAAGAAGAAATATCTAGTGCCCTCAGATCTAACAGGTGAAAAACACATGCAAATCTTTGAAAGCCCATTTTTATCCTGTTTCATGAGCTCATATCTAGCAGTTCCAGCTAGCCAAATCTCAGTGTACTGCACTAAAAGAGCTCCTGGCTCCTATGTGGTTCACGTGTTTTATCAACATCATGACGTTTTATTTATTTAAGTCTTTTCATTTAAAATATTCAGCTTGTATAAATCTCCATGAAGGTTGATTCTGTTAGCACAACATAATTGTGACTTATCAAAGAGGCATCAGGCATGTATTGCTGGCAGTTTGTTGTTTTCTCTATGCAATTTGTATAATAACGGTTAAGGTCACCTTTTCAGGTTAGGTGTAGTACTTATTGAACAAGCCCTGTATGTCTGCTGTGAAAAAGTTAGATTCTGGTTGAATAGAATTAAACAGTGCAGCTGTTTTCTTTACTTGAGCTGGTTATTTTTCACTGTTAATTTTTTTCCTCTCTAAATGAAACACTGGGCATGACTCTTACTCACTCTCTGTCCTTTCATTTTTAAGTTGGCCAGTTATGCTTTCTGATTCGCCAGCGTGTGTCTTTGAGACCAGAGGAGGCACTCTTCTTCTTCGTTCACAACTCGCTCCCCCCATCCAGCTCCCCCCTCTCTGCTGTATATGAGGTAACCACATTCACGTACACCCTTGTTTTCTTGAACGTGCACAAGCACAGTTGCACCACTAGCAGCAGTGCAGGGTCATTTGCTATTTGTGAGTTTCTGTTCACAGCCAGACAGTAATTGTGGAGTTTCAGCTTGCATTGATTTTCCACCCTTTCCCACAACTCAACATACCAAAAATGTATTTTCGACCAGACAGATCTGCTTACACAGCAGTGTTGCCTCACTCTTCTTACCAACAGCCTGCCAGTAACACTATAGTATTAACAAAAAAATGATGACAAAGAGCAGACCTGCAGATTGTAACATGTTCAAAAATGTTTAAACACTATTGTACTAGTTTGTGTGCACACTCAAGGTAGTGAGCGATATATTGAAGATATATATTCTATTTTGTTGTTTTCCAGGAGCACCATGAAGAGGACCTTTTTCTCTACATGACTTATAGTAATGAGAGCGTGTACGGGGCCTGAGGGAGGACCGAAGACTGAAGAAAGAGACAGAGAGAGTGGGACGAGGAAAAAATGAGACCGTCTAAAGAATAAAATGTCAAGGCTGTTTGTAATGCTTCACACCAGTATTATTCCTTATGATATTAGCTTTGATAAGTAACTACAGGACGTTGTAGAAGAAAGTCTTCTCACGAGGGTAAATGATCAGTATTTCGGGTTGAGCGTAATGCATTTAATACACTTCAAGTAATGTTGATTCTTTAGTTGGTGAAAGAAAAAGAGGAAGAGTGAAAAGGAAGCTATTGAAAATACTTTGAGAGCTCTCATCACTTTCTCAGTCATCTGTATTTAATGCAAATAGTATTTTTTTTGTAAATTAATATTAAACTTGTGGAAAATAAAGATGAAAATACAAATGTTCATTTAAAATGATTTCGTCTCCATCTGCAAACTCATATTTCTCGATGTCAATAGTAAAGATACAGAAATTCCATTTTAAATCAGATTTGCTTACATAGATAAACATTTCTTGCATTTAAGAAAGTAAACATATTTTCATATAATAGGCCCTTTGCATTGTGGTCATGATACATAGAAGGAAGGATGAGACAATATGGAGTCATTTCTAAACCACATGGTTTTGGGGAAGTACAAGGAGAGGAGGAGAAATCTTCATGGGGAAGTATTCTGTCTTAACTGGGGATATTAGTCACAGTCACTGGACATTTAATGCTGTGTTTTAGTTAATCAAAGTATATTGACACATCTTTCAGAGGCTTTTATTTGCTTTTGTGTCTGCACAAAAAAGGTTACATAACGTCATTGTTAGTTGACCAGGCAGGACCGATAGACTTCAGGGGTAAATCGAAAGTAAGAGAAACAGAACAGAGAGACATGGAGATGCAAGAGATCCCCACAGAAAAGGAGAAAAAAGAGGATGAAGGTGCAACTGAGCTAATGCTGGAGGTCAAACCTGAAAGAGCAAGTCAACCAGAGGTCAAAACTGAAGGAGCAACAGGTTTTACAAAATCAGGTCAAACTTTTTTTGTGCTATTCTTAACTAAATTTAAGAATACTACATGTTGTGGAACTGAAATCTGTGCTGGTAAATAGATAAATAGACACTGGAGTGTCTATATATATTGCCATAAATATTTCTATATCGACTCATTAAAGGGTAATTGTTGTATTAGCCATATAAATTAATCAAATTAGTATTAATGGAAGATTTGATTTTGCTGTATTGCAATGCAACAAATTCCAGATGTCTGTTGCACATTTGTTGAGGTGTCTGTTGTTTGTGTGGCTATAGAGAAAGCAGAACCAGATCACTACGATAAACTACAAACGCCGTCAGAAAACATCTACTCTGAAGCTTTTTATGGTGACACTGCACTTCTTACAAAACCAGGTACTTTTTTGTTTAAAAAATGTTTGTCTTCTGTTTATTATATAACTAAAATGCCTGGAAAATAAATTGATATAGAAAAAGCATCTGTTATAACCCTAATCCCAAACATTATAAACATGAACTGCTTTATTACATTTCCTAAATTAATTTTAAACTGAATTTACAAGGGGCTTTGCATCATCTTTTCTACACTGGTCAGTAATGAGATGATTTCCATTTTATGCAGTATCTGATAATCCTTGGCTTGCATGATCAAAAAGGAAAAGTGAAAGCAGAGGCAAGTTTTGAAATATTAGCGATAATACATTTGTTTTTGTATGGTTGTGTCACTGTTAAATTCTAATATTAAGAATTCAAGATTGAAGTTAAGAAACACTTCTTCTATCATATAGACGTGTAACAATGTGGTAATTAAGGGGACTTGCTCGCATATATAAACCAGGAACTGAAGGCAGGGAGACAAAAATGGGAAACACAAAATAAAACAGCAGGGAGTAACACACTATGAGAACTAAAAGAATCACTACAATCTCCACAATTACAGTTTCCCAGAGCCCACACTGACAATTTTCTGTCATATTTACTTAGTATTAAATATGAGGAGAAAACCTGAAAGTGTTCAAATTTGAGTTTGAGCAAAACTATTTAGATACACGGTAAATTGTTTTTGTTTTGCAGGCTTATACCATTAAAATATAGTAAATATTTTTTTAAATGGATGCTAAAATGCAAAAAAAAGCAAGAACATTATCTAAACCTGTAATGCAATGAATGATGAAGTACCTTGGTTATTTTTATATTTACTGGATGCAGACATTTTACAGGTGGTTTACAGCCGTGTTCTTCCTTGTTCTGACAGGTTTATTATTATTACCATGCTGTTGCAGTGAAAAGAAAGCAGCTTCACATTTACACATCAGCCAGAGTTTAAAGTGTTTTCTTGCATTTTTAAGCGTTTTTACTATGATGTGCAACTGTTATTTTAACAACAGTAGAACAAGCAATGGCAGAAACATATAATTTTTTTAATGGAAACATTTAGCATTATACTGTAATCTTTAACACAAAACAAAATAAAACACAGGTGTAAATGAAGCTGGTTAAATTCTTTTTAGATGCTTCAGTTTGGTGGTCCTGGTTTTGTTTATTCTGCTGCTTAAATAGAACAGAGCCACCATTAACTCTGCTATAATAATAAAAATAATAAAATATATACATTTTTAAAAAGGTTTTCTTGGCAGGCACCAGTCACCATGCTTCAGTACTACAACCACACAAGTTCTTCTGTCTTTATGTAATGTGACATTCGCCAATGTTTGTGTCCGTGTGTGGCTGTTATTTTATGATCCTGCACCAGGAAGAAGACAGTAGCATGACAGCGCTGCACAGCAGTGTGCATTAGCACGTCCTAAACCTAACAGTGATTAACGTGCTAAATAAAGTTAATTAAGTGCACTAAAGCTACAGCATTAGTAGGTATTAACGTCTCTTTATCTGGACAAAATAAAGTGATAGCCCATTTGCCAGCAATAGCTGTACAAGGACGATTTATATGTGAATGAAGAATATTTTGTTTGTGTTTTTGAGGCTAAAGTGGAAACAGATGGCTCACTATCTGACACTAAGTGTCTAGGACAAGGCCTTAACTTCAGTCAAACATGCACAGCGTAAATCTTTCACATCTGCATCTGTGACGACTCTGTCTGTCTCTGAACTGTGTTTGACACAAACTCTGATCCGAAATGTTGTCAAGGACAAATTCTTGTCTGTTGTTTTGGAGTACAGTGCCGCCATTTGTCTCCATCTGTCTGCCCCTCTCTCACACGCAGCCATTCTTAAAGAGACAGGCGAGAGAGAGAGAGCTACTGTAAAGGTCTGGGTGAATTAAGGACAAGCGGAGAACTGTTTATCATGAATAATTCAATAATCAGTGAAGTCTGTGTTGCTATGGTGATGAGACAAAGTGGGGGGGGGGGCAGGAGGGGCACTTGCACTGTTGCAGACAGTCAGCAGCACAGGAAGACGGAGCAGGACAGAGTGAACAAGCTTCCTCACAAATCCCAGAACACTTTTCCACATGTACATCAAATTCTGTCGGGGTTATGGTCAGGATAAAAAAGATGATTTCAAGAAAAACCTAGCATCTGCGTTATCGGTTCAACTGGAGGACGAGAGAGGTAGGCCAGAGCTGTTGCTGGTGGTTTGTGTTGTGGTCGCTGAAATGTCTCACAAATGTCTTCCTCCTCAGACAAACAACAAGACAAGACCGAGGGAAATGGACGGCTGTACCGTTTAGGGTGTTTGATCCTCACATTAATCTGCTTGGTCCTGCTGCTGGTTGTCATTGTCCTCTGTGTGAAACGTGAGTGTCTGCAGCCATGGATCTGAATTCCTGTCAGCGCTACAAAAACAAACAACTTCTGCCTAGATTATGTTGTTAAAATCTACGCAGATTATTTAAGGATTGTAGTTTTTTTTGCACCAGCAGTGCAGAAGTAATAGAATATGTGTCAGCAATCATCATCACATTGTTTTGGAGCATAATAATAGATGATTCAGGCGTAAAAAGAATACACTGCAGCCTGTAGGCATTTCATTTCCCTCACATCTCCTCCCACTGTGGTCTGATTTCTAGTTCAAGCTGGATCCACGGTCTGCCCTGAGAGTCTGGGCAAAGCAACAGACAGAGCAGAAAGCTACTCTCTTTCTCCAACCTGCAGCTGCAAGTCATGCCCGACTCACTACACCAACATTCAGGACAAACGTGAGGATACCGCCAGAATGAAACAGTACAAAACAATGCCATATTAAAACTCAACCATCTAGATTCTAGATCATCTGTAACAAAGAGTAACAAATCTTTCCTTCTCTCCAACTCCATGTTTTTAGTGATTGTTCTGCTTCCTTGGTTACACCAGCAGTTTGTCGAGCAGAGGAAGTCAGTTCATGTGCTTGTTTTTAGAGAACTGAGAAGATTTTATCTAATTGAACCAAAGGTTCAGCTGAGTTTAATGAGCTTTATTATTTCCTCTTACATTTATTTTTCTAGTTACACAATGACATACATATGTACAAACATAAATATACACCCATATATACACAAACATGAGCATATTTGCAAATAAAAACACAACCTTTAGTAGAACAAAAGTAACTTATGGCTTATTCAAATGAGCAAGGAAGGAGTTTCGTTTAGTCTAGATTTGCAGAGTTCTTTTTGTCTGAGCTTTTTCGATGCTGGCTCTCTCTCTCTTTCCAGATCTTGGCTGTCAGCAGTGTGCGAATGGGTGGCTGACTTACGGCCGATCGTGTTTTTACCTGTCCACCTTCAGGCTGAGCTGGGATAAGAGCCAGAGGAACTGCACTGCTAGAGGAGGATCTTTGGCTGTCATCACCAACCAGAGTGTGCAGGTTGAACTCATGTTACTTACTTTCTAATCCTGCTGACTTAGCAGAATAACCACATAATTAAAAATGGTATGTGATTTTGTTTGTGTGGATATCAACGCTCCCTCTTCTAGAATTTCCTTACTAAGGAGGGGAAACTGAATTACTGGGTTGGACTGAGACGAGATGGACAAAAATGGACATGGGTTAATGGGACTGAGCTGCAGCAAAGGTCATTCAGCCACATCCCATTTCCTGTTGATGGACTATAGTTTAGTTGCATGTTTTTCGTTGAGGTCATCGGTAAAAGTGACTATGGCAGGGCTGTTTTTGTTATTTGCAGATATTGGGCAGAAAAAGAAGAAGAATCATCAGGGGATGATTGTGGGATCCTGGCCAGCAGTAGCCCACCAGAGAGGAACTGGATGCGAGCATCCTGCCATGCCTACACCTACTTCATCTGTCACGTGCAGTTCTGACAGCACCAGTCCTGGCTGACAGAATAATGAGCAAACAATCATCTGTCAGAAAGCATCAGTCGCATCCATAACATTTTACAAATTGTCTTTCCACTTCTCACCTAAATCAGTAGCATTGAGCAAAGGAATACACTGACGCTTCCTAAATAAGAGAGAACACACGGAGCAGTGTAGTCAGATTTATCTTCGCTGTGCAGCCTAATTGTCAAACTAATGTCATTTCTGTTACCTATAACCACTAATAAGCAGTAATCAGCTTATCTGTTACATGCTGTATGATTCCATGTACTGCTGTATGACTGCTCAGAATTAAGGGCAAAGTAAGCTCGTTTCAACAAGGGCATCTCCTCATAATAAACATTTGTGCAGCTACACCTACAGTTAACTGTCTATGTTCACTTTATTTTAGCTTATAATATATTAATGCTACATATTTTGTATTACTAAAAAAATAACACATTTTTTTCCTGTTGGATAATACTGAATGAAAATAAATGCCCGGTAAAGTCTGATGACACAAGACCTCAGAAAAGGCACTTTAGGCTAAGTCTAAACATATTTAAGGTCGTCATCCCCCCCCTGGTATTCCTGCTCCATCTCATAACCCAAAGCACTGAGGCGAATCATCTGCCAGGCCAGACTGGCCTTGGACTTTCCACTGTTTTTTGGTCTGGAGTTGGGGGATCCTGAGCTCGACCCCTTCATTTTACCAGTCTTCCCAGATTCATCCTTCTCCTTATCAGTGTCTTTAGAGAAGGCCTTGATATATCGTCTCATCTTTTGCATCTTTGGGTCATTTCTATCCTCAACCCTGCAACGATGATAGAGTGAACAAGCGGCCACAAACATTTCACAGTCATTCAAACAGCCGTTTTACTTCACTTCCTCCAGTTCTGTAGTGATAATATATATGTATATGTATATATAAATAAAGAACAGGAGGATGTGAACTGTTATTATATTGGACTGATATTGAACTATTCTTTTAAGCATATATGCTAAAATAAATAGGAAACACACTTATTTTTATACAGGGAGACCAAAGTCTGCTTTCATGTTTACACATACAGCCATAAGTTTCTTATTTTAACCAATACATGTAAGTTCTTTGGTTTCATGTATTTGGGAAAGTGATGGCTGATGATTACTGGTGATTATATTACAGCGGCCTGGTAGCTCAGTGGGTTAGGCGTCAGACTGGGAAGCAGGAGGTTGTGGGTTTGAATTCCGTCTGACTCCTAATCCATCTCCTACCAGGTGTGTCCCTGAGCCAGGCACCCTTTTTTGGATAAAAGCGTCTGCCAAGCAAAGTAAAGTAAAGTAAAGTAACACACTATCAGTGTGAAAGTGAGAGTTGTGCTCTTTGCTCACGGCACAACATGATTTGTGGCTGCAGTGCATTAAAGGGCAATTAGGTTGTGGTGAGTGAACAAACTTCTGTCTCCCTGTGTGAGTATTTTTAGAGGAAATGGTCAGACTACTTTTTACTGCCTATGTCACTGCACATAAGCTATAGAATTAGCTTTGTTATGAACATTTGTGCTATTATCAAAAATTTCTTTGGTTTCACTTAAAGACACTGTTCCTGGCATCAGTTCCTGGCATCTGACTCTCACCTGAGATACCAACGCTCCATCAGGCCATAGTTGAGCCCACATACCCCGAGCCGAGGCCACAGGCAGCGTGGCAGCCTCCTCTCCAACGTCAGTGTTGTAGCCACCACCTCCAACAACATCATCATATATCTTAGTATAAGAAAGCAATATACTATGTATTTTCATGCATTTATGTTTATCTCCTAACATGTACTATTTTTATTAGGTCCACATATGTTACCTGGGTTCTCCAGAGCTCATTTCTCTCCTGGGCCACCCTCCAGTGTGTGTCACTCATCATAGCTATCAGTAGATTTAGCAGAAGGATGTAGGAGACGACAGAGAAGGCGGCGTGCAACACGTTAACTATAGGGGGAGTAAAGATGGTCTGGTCCACGGGCAGATCTATGAGGCCCACACTGAGCTCAAACTCGGAGAAAAGAGTGATGGGGAATGAGGTGTATGCAGGGATAGAGCCAGGCTCCTGGGTCATATACACAATCCACAGGGCTGAGAATGAAATACAGAAAATGATTATTATTTCAGCAATGTGTTATCGCAGATGTTTTATGAGGGTTTAAATATGTATTTTTATTGTTGCCCATAATATTCTTACAAGTGGAAAAACCAATGAGCACGATGACAATCAGCCACATAAATCTCGCCAGATCTCCAAATAAAATCTAGGAGGAAATGAGACACTCGGTAGGTCAGTGTGAAAACACAAATAGCTGAACCTCAAACAAAAAAAGAAAACATCTGTTTCGCAAACATTTGAGTGCAGGTGCTCAACAACAAGCCATTATATCTACATTACTCATGGGCTCCTATCACATTCATCAGTGTGACTGAGCTGTCCCCTACCTTTTGTATCATGATGACATAAGGGCCGAGCATTTCAAAACCGCGGGCGAAGAACATGACATTGCACCAGCCAAGAACTAAACACACCGCCATCACCACGGCCTCTCCATGCACCTCACAGACTCTGAATACACAGAGCAACACCACCAAGCAGGCATAGCTGATACTGGTCAAAAGAACAATAGAAAGGTCAGAAGGTATTTTGGAACAGTAGGATTCATTTCAGTGCTCTGAGGTGTTTGTACTTACAGGATGACATGAAAGGGGCCCCCTAGTGCTGTCTGGCCAAAGTAGCGCTTTGCTCCAACCCTCAGCATGTCAGGGATCTGTTGGGAAGAAAAAGAGTAGCAAAGTGTGTATGTGCAATGCACTAAACGTTGCATAAAGTATGTAGTGAAGATGTCTCATAAATTCACCTCCAGCAACAGGATGGCAAAAGCTCCTAGGACGCTGATGATCTCACCTGCCAGCCGCACGTTGTCGCCGTGAGTCACATAGCTCTCCTAAGACAAGTAATTTGTATTAATATAAAAAGGGATTCTGGTGAGTCCGTCAACAACTCCAGAGATAGTGTTAAAAAGGTATTTCAGCATTGGGTGTGTGTCATATACATGTGCATAGTTACCAAGAATAGTAAAAGGTCACACACAGTGACTTTTTGTGTGATGTTTGGTCATATAACGCATTTTGATACAAGTGATTTTTTTATTTTTTTGCTGAGGAGATGAAACTTATTTTAAATGCTTCATCTCCGGTTACTGCTGTTATTTGTGTTGAATATCTCTTGTACAAACTCATAAGAAATTGTAAGATCTGATTCTGTAAAGTGAAACTGAAGGAAACCTCAACATTGTACAGTACAAGTGCAGTAGTTGACTTAAATATAGAGATTTGCATGAGAGTTTTGTTTATCCTGCACGTATTATAACACACAATAGTTATATCTGATCACAGAAATGTCACATTTAACACACATTGAGTCTTTTCTGGATGCGGATGGTTTTGTCCCTGTCTGAATTTGTGTAGTTCTCTGGATTGCCCTTCAGAGGGCGAAATACACAGCACAGTGTGAAGGTACCAATGTACAGCAGGTACACAAGCAGCAGCAGCCTGACACAGAAAAGAAAGAGAAAACAGTATAAAACAGTGCTGGACATGCAGTACACAGACATTCTTCTTCAAAGACCAACATCACACTACCTGAAGTAATGTTTTCCGTACAGATTCCACTTGAGACTGACTAACTGCCTCACGGGGGTCAGCTCCAGTATCCTCCTCGCCTGGGAAGCAAATCATAATTAACATCATATCCCTGTCCTGGACGAATCAGCCATCGAACTACTGCAATTTGCATCATACCTCTCTCTTCTGACTGCACACAATAAGCTCCAGCACCGACATGTCATCAGCCCACGAATCGATCTCTGTCAGGTCATACAGGTGAGAGGTCAAAGGGCCCAGATTCCACTGGAATACACGCCTTTTATTAACCAGGTGCTGAAATGCCTGAGGAAGACGAAGTCACAGCAGTGAGGACAAGATTAGAAAAATGATCTGCTTCACCTCTGCAGTTTTTACCGTGTGAGCCTTCCATGCTTTACTCACCACAGTGTTTCCTTCTTTGGCAGCCATTTTAAAAGGTGTAAGGCCTCGGAAGTTGGGCACCATGTCTAGTGGCACCGACTGGTCCATCTCTGCATCGCGTGCTATAATGAGGTCCATGACTTGGCAGGCCGTCATTTTGTTGGGCTGCAGAACCAAAATGTGAAGCACTGTATTTCCTAGAGTGAAAACAAGAAGGGAAACAAAGGGAGAGATGAGGAACAAGAGAAGGAAACAAAAGGCCGTTCACAATTATAATATCACAGGAAAACATCGATTGAAAATGAGAAAGTACTCCTCTCCTACAAGAAGCAGCACGTCATTACCTCGGTAGTCCTGGACTCTGGTGCTGGCTCCTGCATCAAGTAGCATGGAGATGATTTTCTCATTCCCAGCACACGCAGCAAAAGACAGGATATGCTCACCTGTTGACCACATTAACGTTTTAAAAACACTTTTCTTTAAAATGAAAAACATTCATTCATACAAACTATTTTTATTCAAACTAGTTTGAAGTCATTGCTTCTAGAAGCCATGTACTGCATGCCGAAGGAGAACTACAGTCGCTCCGCACATTTAGACGCACTCATGCTGACTTACCAAAGTATATGAGTCCTCCTATCCTCTTCCTGAAGTACAAGCCTGTGACTCGAGGTGTAGCCACATCACCACCACGTTTAATGAGATGTTGGACTAGACTGATGTTCTGGTTAACCACAGCGATGTGAAGAGGAGTAACACCTAAAAAAGGAGAAATGAACTATTTTTAACGTCACTCTACCTGCCTGTGAACCTGACTAAGCAGCTGTGTAAGTTAGGCTTTCATTAAATGTCTTTGATCATTATGTAGCTTTACTTTATGGATTGAAATGTAAATGTCAAGTTCAAGGTCACTTGCACTACTTCATGCACTTTTTCATGCAAATTTCTCGCTCGTTTACCCTGAGGTTGACAATTTACGCATTGTTATACGCAATAAAATGTATTTTTATGTGAGCTTGTATGTTTTAACCTTGGAAAAGCTCAGAGGTCATGGGCTCGTTGATGAGTTCAGGAGCTCCGTCCATCAGAGCTACAGCTGCCTCCAGGTTGTCGTTCATCACAGCAACGTGAAGCGCCGTCTCCCCGAGAGCACCTGAGTGAGAGCATCACAGCTTCATAATCTGCTGTAAAACTCTAAAGCACATTATACTGAAATAAATGAGTTTAGCGTAACCGTACCTCTCTCAAAGATGTTGGTGGAGGCAAAGCTTAGCAGTTTCTTGATACAATCAACGCTGTTCTTTTTAGCCGCGTAAAAGAGAGGAACGTCATTTACACTGAAGGTAAAACAGACAAAAAAAGATCTCAGCACAAACAATAACAAATATTTTAGTAGCTTTTGATATGATTGTGTGTGTCATTTAAATTATTATTCAAGCAATTAAAGCCAGGCCAGCCTGACACTAACAGAAACGAGGAAAGTTAAACCACGAACGTCATGCACATGAAGGTGAACTGGTTGATGAGCCGCTACAGGTCGTAGAGTATGACAGGTCACAGAACTTGTTGTAACACCTGCTTTACTTCAAAAATCTGTCCACAATGTTTGTTTACATCTGGCATCTCAGGTGTTTGTTTATGTTTCTTTTCTTATTTTGTAATGTCAGAGAGGTTTTAACTAAACAGAAAAGGTGACTGAAAGCGTCAATAAGGGATTCGTTTGGCAGTAGAGCTCAACAAATCCAGGCAATTTCCAAACTTGGAACCAAATCCGAAACAGAACTCATTCCTATATCTGTGTGGAATTCTCACATTTTTGCAGAGAGCAGAAACGTTTCATTGAGCATCTCATTCCATCCTTTCTTGTTTTGAAGGCGAAACCTCAGCTGGCTCCACCAATGGTTGAGCTCTCTTGGAGCAGATCTGGCCAGAGATGGAGACATTGACACCTGATGTTTACCTGGTAGAATGAGTGAAAATGTGAATGAGAATATTAGGTTTGTCATTAAAAGGTGGGGTTCAGCTTAAAGTAAAAAGAGAGAAGCAGAATATAAAAACATAAAAGCAGACAGCAATCATATAAATTGATAAGAAAGAACATTTTGCAGTCCTACCCTCAAACAGCAATGGTGCAAGTCCTCAATACTCATAACAATCAGAATAGGAAACACCTGAAACATGTCCCCGAAGTGAAATCCTTATTTATATGTACCAACCATTAGGGAGGAGACATGTGTAAGGACTGCGGGTGAATGGCTGGAGAGGGAAGAGGAGGGAACAGAAACACTGAGGTGATAATGAGCAGGTAGACTTTCACTGCAGATCAGGAATCCCACAGTGTGTGTTCCCCTAACACCCACCAAAGCCTGCATGGCCACTATGACAATTCTGCAACATCATGACAATTATTGCAGTTATTCTGTCTATTGAACCATTAAGAAAACCTGTTTGGAAACTGCAGGCGTGTAATTCTGGAGTCCTGCTTTGGAATTTAAACCTGATATTAACGCACAATTGTTCAAGTTGTCCAAGTTTCGTTATCTTTTCTATCAAAGGACAGATTTGCCGAAGGTAAAACTGGGACTATTTGTTGGAATAAATATGGGATGAGGTATGATTACCCAACATGTTGCACCCTGAGCAGACACACACACACACACACACACACACTCATACTAAACTAGCTTCATTCACAATGATTTAACATGTTGAGCACCGTTGATGTGTCAACAGGAGCGATCACAAACATGGTTAACTACCACATTACAAAGACCATAATGACCATTGGGAGGTATGCCCGATGAGAGCATGTCACTTTCCTCTGAGGCTGGAAAACACAGCTAACGCTACGTGTTGATTTCTGAAGTTGTCATTTTTTAATACAAGAGAGGGAAAAGCAACCGAATAAAACTGGATCACAGAATTATTTCTGGAATTCTCTGTAAACTGTTTATTCTGACAACTGGTACGACCTTTCCGATCATCGGAGTGGTAGTGTGCAAGTATTTAGCAGCACCGTTATAGATCATGACTAACAAGCTACAGGATAAACACGGCTTACAAGGAGTCTGTAGGAGGCCCCGCTAATGGTTTCAGATGTGGGAGTCATTTGGTATTGTGGAGGTAATAGCTGTTTACCAGACAGAGAGCACTGTCTGTAAGTAGTGTCATAAAGACTAGCGGTTTCCACTCTATTAATGTCTTTATAAGAAAACAATAACACAATAAAAACACGATCTTGTGGTTTGTATGTCCACTGTTTCTGGGCATACGTACTAACATTCTTTCACAACATTGTGTTCACGTGTGTTGGGACACCACAACAAACTACAAACATCCTTAATACATTTATGACAGTCTCTTATTCTTTTAACACAATGGTTCGCAGTAATCAGTTTTAAAAAACAACCAGTAATTTCACCCATTGAGCTAACATTAGAGGTACAACATGAGCAACCTTTAAAATAATAAGCCTTTCACTGATTGGTTGCGAAACTGTGAAGGGCCATCTTCAGGTCTCTTCACAGATCTTCTGTGGGGTCTTGTCCTGGTCACAAACCTGTCCTGATACAACGGCTTTAGGTCCCTGTTCTTATCTTATCCTATCACCTCGGTCTCCGGTCATGTGCACTACAGAGCATGTTTTCTCTTAGATCTCGTCTGTATTTTAATTTTTTAGATTCTAGCCACCCCTGAGATTCACCCTCAGATATGATGCTGCCGTGTACCACGCTTCACCGCGGGGGCTTCACCAGGCATAGCACTCACAGTTCTTCCCACAGAGTTGAATTTTGTGCCAACACACCAGAGAATGGTTTTTCTCATGCTCCCACAGTCCTTTTAAGGCTCTTTTGTAAACAGAGTGTTGCTTCCCCCTGTCCACTCCACCATTAAGGCCTGATTGATGAAGTTACTGAGATAGTTGCCTTTCTGTGTTCCTGTGTCTGCAGAGGATGTTAACGATTCTGAGGTTTATCAGAGTGGAGCAGGCCCTCTTTGTAGGAAGTCCTACAAGGAGTCCTGATTGTTTCAACTGAAATGTGGGACCTCACGTATAAATGGATACCGTATGGCCTCACCTAACTAAACTATGTCCAGTCAAATCATTTTGTAGTGGTAAAAAGTAAATACGTCCTTTGAGTTTGTTTTATCAGTCATACAGCTTTTAAATTGACCTGCATTGTTCAGCAATACGGGATCGTCACAACACAATTGTCGTTGCTTCTCTGTAAAAACAATTCTACACTGCTACAACCCACCTCAGCCTTTCTCTTTTAAGATCAAGACAGTTAATTTTAAATTATACAGGTTAGTTTAAATAAAGAACAGGTGTGTTTAAACCTGTGTCCTATCACTAGTGTTATGCTAGTAATATTGTCCTTCGAGATTTGAGATCATCCCGAGGTGTTTAAACAGCTCCTCAAACAATATTTTAGAACACACCTGTAACTTTTCTGGTTAACTCTCTCACAAACACTTTCTCTGCTACCAGTTCCACAGGTTTGGTCCATGGCCTCCTCTTCATCCTCTACTAATCCCCTTGGTAGAATCATCAGAAAACACTGACTCAACTTTCACTGCTGCACCGATGACTTCAACTCTCTCATCACCGACCACTGTGTCCTCTCTTAATCCTCCTTAATCCATAATCTGGGCATAATTCTTGAGTTTGACTGAAAATTCAATTTAAAAAGTTTTGTTATCGTTTCAAATATATGGCACAAATCTGGTCATACCTGCCACTGTCTGCTGCTGAGAGTCTGATCCATGATTTTCTCACTTCCAGACTGGACTGCTGTAACAGCACCGTATACAGTCCATCTGCAGAACTCTTAACTTAAACTGCACCTCTCTTACCCACATGCTCACTCAGGCATGCTGCCATGACCACATCACTGCCGTCCCTTCCTGAATTCATTTTAACTTCCTGACTCTGCCCCAGAGGACTAAGTGCCAAATCTGGGGCACCAGAGCCTTTGCAGTTGCTGCACCCTCTGGAACTCTTTGCTCATGGACGTAAGTGATGCTTCCACGCGTAACACTTTCACAACGGCAGACAAGACCCACCTTTTAAGTTTAGTTGCTTTTATACTGTATCTTGTTTTTTTTCCCTGCATTTTAATGCTTACATTTATTTTTTTAATTCAGCTGTTTGTTTGTTTGCTGTTTGTTTTTACTTGGAAAACATATTTGTGTTCCTTGAAATGAAAAACATAAAAAATAAATATTCATTCACATGAAAGGGGTAAAATAATCAGTACTCTTATTACCTACTTACAGGCCGAATAAATAAATGTGGGTGTTTGTGTACGTGTTTCGCTATCAGTTCAGATCTGCTCTGAAGTCAGCGGGACATGTGGGAAACCATGCGCTGATCCCTGCAGATCTCAAATTTGATTTGACTCAAACTTGCTGATCTGTGGAAGCTGAAAAACATCAAGGCTCGCTTTAATAATATGAAGGCGATATTAGAGTAGCAAGGTGAATAAAGTATGATGCACTTGTTGCTGTCTTAGATGTCATTATAGATTGTGTTTGCCGTCTGCACCTACTCATGAAGGCGAAGTCACAACAGTTATACAGTTGTACCAGATCAACACATGCTCCAGCTCTGTTGAAAATATGATTTTAAGTTGTGCTGTGATCATCCAACATGTTAAATGTTCACTTTTCCTCCAACACAGAATGAAATGTCTCAGCAACCACTGGACCGATTGTCATGTTTGTCCTGCAGACTTTGTGATTCTCAGACTTTTCAGTTCTGCTTTTATCTCCACAACTACTATACGTGTTGCAGCAACAATTGTATTAATTCAACCTGTGTATGAATTAAGACTAAATACACTGTTTCTATTACATTTGCTATTTACTTGGGCGAAGCAGAGGAGGCAGGAGTCCGCCTGAACCTAGTTGCGCTGAAGGTTTCTTCAGTTAAAGGAAGCTTTACCTCTCCACTGCCACTTACTGCTGCTCCAGGGGGTTTTCTATGACTTCAGCTTCAGCTTGAAGTACCGCTGTCCATAGCTTGATAGAGCTGGTAAGACTACAGAACTTGTTTCCTGTGTGTTGGGACACTAATTTGTAAGCAATATATTTGATATTATATATTATATTTTAATTTCGTGATATTTACCAGTCCTTTTAAATAGAGTCAATCACATTGATTAGAACACATAACACAACAAGAAGCATTTAGTTTTAAATAAAACCATATTTATTTTACAAATTTGCACAATTAGAGAATAGTGGTGAACACTCATACGAGTAAACACAGGTAGTAACGTGTGTAGCCTGACACACTTGTCCCAAACACGCGTACACACACACACACACACACACACACACACACGTAGAGCATATACCTGATACACACACACACAGCCTCATATACAGCACACAGGTAAACACTTACAAAGCATTTTGCCTCCTTCAAGTGTAAACCAGATCAGATTTTGCCCGTCCTTCCCATTTCACACATTCACAATGCTTCAATGACTCAGTGTCCTTACTCTAGCAAACAACAAAAAGAAAGAGATGATGCGTGAAATGTACACATAAAAGTGGGCACTGTTCAGTTTTATCATCATAACAGATTTACGTTTGTGTTTGCAGCTGAGGTGAGTTTCTAGTGTTTTCCAGTTTCCAGTTCTGCTGTTGCTGAGAGGCCTCTCAGACCCTGGGCATGTCCTCCAAACAGAGAAAGACATGGCTTTAAGTCCATTTTTCAATTTATTACTTGCTTTTTTTTCCAATATTCATGGCAGTGATTCCTATCTACCTTAAGGGGTTTGTGGTAGTGATTCTAAACTTGTGTTTTTTCTATGGAATGGAACTACATTTATCTGAAAGCTAATGGTAAGGCCGTGTAAGGCAAACCACAGACTGCGGGTCAGCACACTGTTTTCTTCTTAGTATGTAACATTTTTTAGCATTTGGCAGTTTGAGTTCAGAGGAAGTGATAAAACTTTACAAATAACTCAAAATATTAAAAAAACGCTTTGATTGTCTTCACGCAATTCTTAGTAAGGAGAGATCTCCATAAGCATTTTAACAAAAAATATTGATATGTTTTTATTGTACTCAATCAAGGTTGGCAGGTTAAGACGTTTGAGGAAGGGGCAGTAGTGAAGGAGATGGGTAAGGAGAGAAGAAGGCAGACAACAATGTAGTGAAAAACATGGAGGAATTTTTAAAGTCCTTCTTGTCCTCAGTAACTCTCCAACAGCACTTGGACTTGGACTTCAATGACATCTGGTTGTAGTGTCAGGTACATCAGAATACACAGCGGCACCCTAAGCTGATCCTTGTTTTGCAGAAGTGCTTCATGAAAATAACACTGTTGCAGAAACCAGACACAACACGTAGAGGAATGTGAAAACCATAGAAATCCATGGCAAAGGCTATACTGTAGGTGGATGTTACACCTCCACCTGCCCCTGCGTTAGATGGGCCTTGAGCTGCTGGGCGGCGCTGACTATCTTCCTCTGGTGTCCCAGCAGGTTCACCCCGAGATTCTGAACATCACTGAAAGAGAGTAGATGAAGCGGGGTTTTGGTTCAACACTTCAGCTTGTTGTGTGCTTTCATTTATGCATGTTGCATGTTTTAGTCTACAGAAAAACACATCTAGATCTCGCTAAACATAGTAGGAATCATTCGAATCTTGTTCTAAACCTGCTAAATCTTGAATGCCAAAGTTCATGTGGACATCAAACTCTTTTAGAAGCTTTGTTCTCGTTTCTTTTAAATGAAAAAAATCAGAAGGTGTCTCTTCCTTAGTAAGCATGTATACTTACTCAATTGTGAGCATGCTGACTCTGTCTAATGTGTCTAGGTGTGCTCGATCAAACTCGTCCTGATATCTCTCCATCCGCAATGCCTTCAGCCAATCACTGACTGTTGACACTGACGATAGGTCTGTGGGGGTGGGGCTGAGCAGTGGCTGCGAGCAGCTTCTATACAACGGATGAAATGTCAAAAAATAAGAGCATGTACAAAAACAGCAGATTGTTCTGCTGCCTCTAAAGTGTTTTGTACAACTGTTTGCCAGAAGCTGCCGTCTCACCGAGTTGGCTCCGTCTTCAGGGAGGCGGGGTGCCTGATGAGTCGATCCAAGGACGACAGGAGCGAGTCGAAGCCTGGCCGGTCCCCTCGATCTGCCTGCCAGCACTGAAGCATCAGAGAGTGGAGGGCAGGGGGGCAGTTTTGGGGGGCAGGGAGACGATACTGATCCGCTACTGCCTTCATCACCTGCAGAGAGAAAGAGAGGGAGAAACACTTGAGACAGAAGTAGGGCAGATGGTTATGAGCGGTCTTGTGTAATTGCCTTATATAAAAGGTCACTGATCACTGAGGCCCTGTTAGAATGACTAAGAGAAAATTATGCAAATTCCAGCAGCCTGGCTTTTTGTCACCATTTAAATGTGTCTGCTAACTGAAGAAGAAATTTAGTAGTTTTCTACAGATCGTAGGAAGAACTTTCACGGCTAATTGTTTATAATTACACAGTAAAAGTACAAACTGCACTCAAGCAAAGTATTTTAAGCATATTTCCACCATGACTTCTTGTACTCAGGCTGTGTAGTCCTCATACTCACTTCTTGATTGCTCATGTCCCAATATGGACGTTCTCCATATGACATCACTTCCCACATCAAAATGCCGAAGCTCCAGGCGTCACTAGCTGAGCTGAACTTGCGATGCTGAAAAGCTTCTGGTGCCGTCCACCTCACAGGAATCTTACTGCCCTGATGAGGGACAGTGCAGGATGATGCAGAGATGTACACAACACTGGAGCCACAAATCCATCAGCGTCTAAGAAAACACAAACTTCATTCAGCAGTACGTACCAACGAGGCCGTATATGTCGGCATGTTGTGGTCCAGGCCCCTCATGAGTCGGGACAGGCCAAAGTCAGACACCTTGCAGACCAGGTTGGAGTTGACCAGTACATTCCTTGCCGCTAGGTCCCGGTGGACAAAGTTTCGCTCTGAGAGGTAGCGCATCCCTGCACCGACTCCCCTGAGCATCCCGACAAGCTGGAGGATGCTGAATTGTCCCTCATTCTCCTGAAATAACAGCATTAAAGACATAGTTAAACACAAAGATGTACAGTTATAGGAGCTGAGGAGATTGATGGTATGTGGGCGTATTATTGTTTTCTCACCCTAAGGAACGCATCCAGTGGACCATTCTCCATAAATTCAGTGATAATCCTTTCTGGTGGGCTATGAGTGATCACACCCTCTAACTTCAACACATTGGGGTGGTCAAACTGTCCCAGCACCCCCGCTTCACTGAGGAACATTCCCCTCTCTCTGTCAGACGCCCCCCATCGCAGAGTCTTCACAGCTACCAGCACCTCCCTGCGACCCAGTGGTCGATAACGGCCCCGAGAAACCTCCCCAAACTGGGCTGGAGTCAAGAGTAAATGATGCAGTGTTTACAGTTAAAAAATAGCAACAAATATAAAATATCCACAACACGATTTAAAACAAAAGAGTTTCAGGTCTACCTGCACCAATCACCTCCTCAATCTTAAGGTGAGTGGGATCTATCTCACGGGCAAACTCCTTGACTGCCTCACTGGGGTCCTCATAGGTGGACGGGTCCACATAGTACTTCACTCCACCTGGATTTAAAAGACAAGTTTTACAATTGATAGATGTTTTTGTCATTTATATAATTTCTTTAGGTTTGGAAAATATTATATTCCACATAAAAAAGGAATTCATTTTACTTTACATATAATAAACAAAAATTCTAAGACATTTAAATTTAACTACATTTTAGGATTAGTTTTTATAATAATTGAATTATATTTTATTGTTAGTATTACATTTTATATTTAGAAATGTATAATTTGACCTCTGTTTATTTCTGTTTTAATTTTTGGGTTAAATAAGTGAAATAAATAAAGACAATTTTAAATAATTTTTATATTTATTTTAAATTCAATATAGTTGCTCATTAATGCTTAATATTAAAATAATTAAAATAATCTCACCTCGGTTACTGATGTACCTCTGGAGTCTGTCGCTGTACGGACTCTCCCTTCTCTTACTGTCATGTAAAAACAAACAAAAATATGTCAGAACACAAACAACAAACTCTGCACCACACGACCTTGTCTATAGATCAAAAGCCTACCTGCGAAACACCACAACAACAACAATCGCTGCCACAACAAGCAGGAACGCTGCCCCACCCATCACGGACCCAACTAGCAGAGGAAGTCGATTCTGGATCTGCTGAGAATGTTCTTCTGCAGGACAGAAAATGTGAACGCCGTCAGCTGTTATGTGTGACATTAAGAAGGTCATTGACTGTGCCAAGGTAACATTTACAATTCAGTTCAATAACTTTATTTGTCAAAGGGGCAACTTAAATGCATTGTATTTTTCTGCTGTTTCTAGAGCAGTAAAGAAAAAAAAACACTGTTCTAATTTTCATTTTTATGATTTATTATATTTTATAGTAACATGTCTTTATGCAAAATGTGAAAATTAGCTGTACATAGAACGTCTTTGCTTGTAACATGACTCTTGATGGCTCCATTAATATTAAGTAGATCCTGTAATCATTAGTGTTTTGATATTGTTTTGAGTAGTATAAAAAAATAAAATTGATTTAACTGAACTGAATAGATTTAAAAACACACCACTTCAGAGTTTGTGTAGATTTGTGTGTTCATAACAGCACTTCTTTTAAAGTGATTATTTGAAATAAAAGTGAATAGTGAAGTGCTAATGTTGAGTTTCTTTCAACACAACAATCACACTTGTACATTGGTTAAGTCAAGCTCCACATCATGATTCATTTCTCACTGTATCTCTGCAACGTTGATATAATCATTATTTGAAACAACTTACTAGTAATCAGTCATCAGTCCGTCCTAACATTTACTTATGAGTTGTCTTGAGAATATGTTTCTATATATTGTTAAGGGCTAATTATACCCTATGTGGTAAATGTGTGTTAATTCCAATTCTGCATGTCACTGGTATTAAATAAGTGTCATACCCAGAGGGAGTGTGGTGAAGTAGATGGTGCTGCTGTAGGGGCCATAGCCACGCTCATTTCGAGCTCTAATCTGGAAGGCGTAGATGGAGCCAGGAATCAGAGAGTTCACAGTCATCGTGTTGGTCTCACTGTACACACTCGCTGCACTGTCCACATCTGAACCCTGAGAGACGCAAGAAAAAGACATTTTGATGTCTCATGCGCCCATTTGTGACATGTGTGCATGCATGTGTGCGCATAAATGAGGGTACCTTGTCATAGTATCTGAGCTGGTACTCCAGGATGTCTCCGTTGGGTCTGTCAGGCTGAGGCCACGACAGAGTGATGGACTCCGGGGCACGGCTCAGCTGGTGCATCATTGGAACTGTACTGGGAACTGTGGGAGACACCGTATGAACTTTCCATTGATAGTGATGCATCAAGTAACTGGTGACAAAAAACCTGTCCTACATTTGTGAATGAGTAATATGTTAAAGTGACAGCACAGCACTTAGTGACGGAGGATATTTAGTAGAGCATGAAAGGGGAGTGGAAGTTTTTATGGGGAGCAAAGCAGAATAAAGTTTCCTTCCTTGCAGGCTAGTTCATTGAAGGACCTTAAGATTTTCCTTCATTCTATTTATCTAATCGATAAAGTCAGAGAACAAACAAAAAAAGATTTTTAGATAATTTAGTTTCATTGAAAGTTCTAATCAATCTTGAGCCTTCTCTTAGAAAATTGCATATTGATGTACCGTACTTTGCTACATAGTGCTCTATTCTCCTGTCTGTCTCTCCGTTTGTCTTCCCATCTCTCATTTGTTCCTCTCTTTCTACACAGTAACTGTAACAGGCTCTGACAGGATATTGAAACCGCAAGCAACCTCCTGTCCAAAGAGCAGCAAGAGAAAAGATGGAGCTGAGTGAGACAGACACACACACACACAGACACGCACAGACAAACACAGACACACAGTATTTGTCATCAGAGCATCTTTTCCTCTTTTCTCTCATCTTTTTTCATCCTCTCTGTCCTGTGCTCACCTGACTGACTCGTAGTGAAATTGATGCTTGTGTATCGAGCTGCAAAAGGACTCAAAGCTGACACCTCATTCATGGCTTGCACCTGTCAGTAAGCAGAGGAGAGACGTGACATAAAAAGGATTTTTTTTAATAGCATGTTTACTTTTTCTGTGTTTGAGAAACAAACCATGACACGCAAATGGTGTTGGAAAATAAACACATAACAGTAAATGGGCAGTTATGATTAAGTCAAACTACAGTAAATATTAAATGTTGCTAGATACATTTACTTAGACGACCTGTCTCCTCTGTGGCTCCAAGAAAGATTCACAGAAATGTATTTAGAAAGAAATGTACAGAAAGAGATCTTTCACAGTACCTGTATGAGGTAAGTCACCCTGGTGAGCAGGTTGTTGAGAGTGACCTTGGTTTGTTTTAAGCTTGTCTGGGAGGGACTAAAGGTGACGCTCTCCCCACACCAGGAGCACAATGCTGGGTTGGTGAAGGTAGGCGAGGGGCAGATGCGACAAACAACCCCATACCAAACTTCACTGCGACCTCCCATGTCTGCTGGAGGACGCCATCTTAAGGACACGCCCCCATCCCCACTCTCATACTCCCAGGTCACAGAGACCGGAGCCGATGGAGGAGCTGGATGGGAAAAAGAGAGATAGAGTAGGAGAGATTTGTTCTACATATTCAAAGGTGAACACCTGGACGGAGGCCTTTACTAAAACATTTACGACATGAAAGAAGTTTGCATTTAACCACATTCATGTAATAAAACAATGTCACAAAAAAGAGTTTCTCAGTAAGAAGATTTAAGTCAATTGACAACAAACGAAATAGATTCTGCTGTTGCAGTTGAATTTTCATTTTATTGTGATATAAGAGACGTCGGTGACTGGCTGTTCATCTCAGAGCCAGGCATAAACAAACAGACAGACAAAGCTCACTTGTGCAGGCAGAGGAGTTGGCATCGTTGGCCGCCCGGTAGAAGCTGCTGCGACATTCACACACGCTCGATCCCTCCTGGCTTGTTCTGCTGTTGGAGGGGCACACCGAGCAGGGAACAGAGCCCGAAACTGACTTGAAGTAGCCAACTGGACAGGCTGCAGAGAGACAAGAAGATACACAAAAAAGGTTGAGATTTAGTCACAATTAAAAATAAAACAAATCTAGCAATCACTGTTCCCTTTGAGACAGTGATGTTCAAGGAAAACAGAAAAGATTTTAACTCCTCTTCATTGTTTTCTGTTTTCCAGACCTATAGTCTGTAGTATGAGTGAAATACACAATTCTACTTCGTTGTTGTTTCAGTCTGCTTTGTCCTGGTTAAAGTCTAAGGCCAGAAACTATTTGTAGAGCTTCAGCTTGGCTTGTGGTTCCCTGTGAGTCAAAAGTTCATTTAAAGTGCAGAGGCCTGTTTTTTTGGTACTGTTATTGGCAACACAGTGATTTAGCTATGTTTACAGTGGAAGCGACCCATTTTAGGAGACAGCTACATAGCTGGGTGGCCAATTTAATACCATATCATTTCCCACTACCCAATTTACCCCATATGTAAATCAATGGGCCCATCATCGTTTTGTTTTTCAAATGTTTTGTTATCTAAGAAAAATATAGTTAATGTGAGCCACTCTCCTAACCTTGATCACAAGGTGGCAGCATTGAGTGAACCTTTCCCTTCACCACCACATATTCCTTTATCCTGTTTTCAGTGGAGAAACTTTAGAGTTGTGTGGGTAACTTTGTTAACACTTGTAAGACATCATGTATCATTATGTATGTAACATTTTAATATCACGCTCATGAGTTTAAAGAGTCTCCTGTAGTTGATGTCTTGGAAAGTTCTGCTTCTTGACGTTGACCACTCAGCCATCAGTTGCACAGGAACATAACATTAGCTTGGGTAAAGCATCCGCGTGGCAATTATTTGTCTTGGTCAACGATTATGTGATAGATCACTGGGAGAAATAATCCAAACTAAATCAATTTAGTAGCTTTACTTTTATTGTCCAAATACCTTCCCATCCTATAATAATAATAATTGATCATTTTTGATCCCTTGGGGGGTCGAGGACACCTCGACATGTAGCTAGTTAGGAATCAAACCGCTCACCTTGTGCTCTACCCACTGAGCTATCATGCTGCCCAGGAGCTAGCTCACGGCTGTGCAAGAAGGCTGCTAAATAGGACTCTGAGTTGATTATTCTATTTAATGATTTATTGGGAACCTGGCTGAAGCAAGTGGATATTTTATTGAACTGAATTTGAATGGGTTCAGTGGTTTGTGGTAGGAAGGTCACATGTTTAAACCCTGTGACTTTTCTGGGAGTGAGTTTGAGCTTGCCCTCAGCAACTCGGGTTTCTTCTCACAACCTAAAGACACACAGGTCAAGCTAACGGGTGACTCTAAAATGCTCGTGTGTAAATGTGAGAGTGGATCGTGTCCTGTGGTCCGTGATGTGACAGCTAAAATAATTAAATGAAAAAGTCTACAAAAGGTTCAGTCTCCACTTTTGGGTCAGTGTGAGATCAGTCTGACAGATGCAACTTGCAAAACAAAAGTGTGACAGTTGCCAATGCATTTCTCCTGAAAGTTTTTAAGGCTCAACTTTCTAACCAATCAGAGAAGACCAGTTATTTCTGCTTGACCTGCCTTTTAATTTTATTAGACGGATAGATAGGATGTAGTGTGTAGGAGCAAAGAGTGGACTGATTTCTAGTTTCGTGCTACAGGTTCCCAAAATAGTTGCATTGCACTCCTGTATTCCTTCATTACTTTACATCTATCTGACAATTACCTCCTCCTTTTGTGCCACACAAGTAAAGTGACATCATACTGAAAACTAATCACATCAAATCAATTCACAATGATTTCTCTCTCTCCTAACCTCTCTCCGCCTTCTCTCACACACACACACACACATTGTAAATAACATTGGAAACCTCTGGATATTCCCCCGAACATGCGTGTGTAATCTGTGAAATGTGCCAATCGTTAATGTCAACAGCAGGACAGCTGAGCGCAGAGGTCAAAGGAACATACACTTTATTTCATGCTACGCCTGCCAGAGCCACGACTGCACATCCTGAGTGGGACCATGAGAGCGCTGAGCATATTGCCTTCAGCTTGGTCAGCCGCCATGTGTGTGCGTTAATGCCTAAAGCCTTGTCAAATAAAGGTTACATCATTCAAAGAGACGTCCCTTTGTCTGTGAGCTACTTGTGTAAAACATTCAAGCATATAAATGACACACCTGATAGCCTGTCATATGATTTCAAGCAGTCTTAATGTGCCAAACGAGAGAGAGGGCTTGTGTGTTTGTTATTTATGGCCAGGAATGAACCTCTGACCTTTCTTATATAACCTTGAATTGAACATTCCTTGAATTTGACATTCTGTATGCATGTGGGATGTGTGTGTGAATAAGTGTGTGAAGGCTGAAGAGAACGAAGCTAAGACGCGAAAGAGAGAAAGAATAAAAAGATAAAAGGCTTTCTGTGTTCTCACTTGTCTCGGAGAGCTGACTTTGCTTTCAAACAGGTGTGAAGAGGCGAAAAAAAGACGCGCAGAGAGTAAAAAGGATGTTCACAGAAGGAGAATGAACTAGAGAAACAGAAGAAGTGAACATGGAGATGGATGGATCAGGACAGGTGTAGGCTGAACAGCAGGATTACATATATGAACAGGAGACGATGGGTGGAAAATGAGGAAGAGCAGAAGGAGAGGCAGCAGCAGCGGGACACTAGAGGAAGAGAAGGGAAGGGAATGCAGCTCGCTCCATCCTTCATGTCCAGGCTGCACATTACTGTGCGTAACGTGCGCTCTTACGACTCCAATGCGAGACAACACGAGCAACAACTCATCCTCCGCCCTTCCACCTCCATCTGACTACAACATCCATCCACAATACAAGACCTCTGGCCTCCTGCAACACCCCCCCCCCACCTCGCTCTATCTATCCCTCCCTCCCCCTCTTCACTCTACCCACCATCTATAAAGTAGGCCATTAATGAACAGAGGATTTACTGTCAACGAACAGACACTCATGTAACAACACAGTGATGATGGCAGATACAATGACTGGATCTACTTATCAAAAAGAGAGGAATTCATTAAGTCCTTATAACATTTACGTTTTAAATACAACATTGTCTTCTCTATATCAAAATCAAATAATTGTTTCTGTCATTTTTTCACATAAACCTTTGTTCCATTTTCTTGGCTCGTCGCTTTTATATTATCATAGAATATAAATCTTAGGTTTTGAGCTGCTTGTTGGCCATAAAACTGAATACAGCATCATAGGCTTGAGCTACAGAATAGCGCTGCTTGTTGCCCACCTGTCTTTACCATCTTACAAATCAAACTTTTTTACTAACCAGTACGATCAGTGTTTTTGTCATCCTTCACATTACATTCTCCACTTTTGCAAGAGATAGAATAAAAGGATTAGCTCTGCAAAGGTTGTACACAAACAAAACGTAATCAGGACAAAACGATTGAAACAAAAAACTAAAATGAATCTATAAAGGGATCAAAGCAAACAGAAAAGCAGCAATGAGGTGAGTAATTTGGTGTAAACGTAATACTTTGGTATGTAGATTGCTGACCCAGTTTCTCTTTCTTCCTCTCCTTTTTGCATGTACTGTTTTGGCTCCCAGCATAATCTCCCTCTCTCTCTCTCTCTTTCTCTCTCTCTCTCTCTCTCTCTCTCTCTCTCTCTCTTTCTGTCTCTCTCTCCTTCAGACACACAAACACACATGAGCTCGGTCACAGATGCGACCGCACAACAGGAGGGATGAGTACGCATGGTTCCGACTGTAAATGCCTTTCGCTGCACCCTCCACCCTTAATTGTGTTGTTCACTGCAGCCTGCAGACAGACAGACAGACCGAGTCATATGTGGTCTATTATTGTCCAATTTTACAAAAGTTCTAGATTATATAATGCTAATTATGCTAATTTTAGGTAATTACAGGTGACGATTTCTGTTTATAAAAGCTGTTTTTCTTTCATACTAATGTTTGACCTTGTCTCATAAAACCTTTGAGGGTTTGCCATTTTTATGGTGCATAACGTTTCTCTTTTGCACTCGTGTGCTGCTTTTCTTCTGCACTGGCCTGCTGGGGGTTTAATGAGCACTATTCACCCTTTGTTGAAAAATCTGGCCTCGTCAGTGTGACACAACCAAACGAACTGAAAACTGACTGCACAGAGGACACAGAAATCATGATCTCAGGGTTGTTTCTGTGAATTTGGAGATTGTGGAGACATGAGGCGAAGGTTTCGTTCAGCAGTGACAGTTGACATGAGTCAACATATTGACATTTTTCAGTAACAGTATTACAGCATTTCTATTCTTTCGAGGAGTTTCGGGATTTTAGCTAACCTACAAGCAATTTAATTTAACAGTGTTAAAGAGGCTGTAATGTGAATGCAAAGAAAATGTGTGTTCATTGTTGACTAGCCAAGTGCCAAACCTTTGGGGGATTTGGATTTATGACCTTTTAAAATCCTGCTACTGCTCTACATTCCAAAACCTCATGGTTTAGTTCGAGCTTGATTAAAACCCTTCATTACTTTTTGTGCACTACTTGCACTGAACATCTAATGCTAAGCCAGTGCTAAAGAAATTTCCACCACAGATGAGACGTGTTTCAGGCCTAGTTACTCTCTCTCAGTCCACCCAATAGTCAATACTGTGTCTCATTGTTCAAATATGTTTTGCTCGGAGCTGGACTTTTATTAATACACTAGAAAAGCAATTGTTAGTGTTTGATCTGAAAGAAAAGATGAAACAAATCTCCTCCCACTGTCTGGTGAAAGAGTCTCTTCAGGACCGGAGTCGCTCATCACACTCAAAATAATATCACACTTGCTCTTTTACTTCACCCCTGGCCAAATGTTCCCGTTTCCCGCCATAAGGAGCCTCAGGAAAGTTACAGGATGTGTCTGTGCTAAGAGGGAGTGCTCAGGGTGACACATCGAGACAATCTGACATGTTGAATTTTTCACTGTCAGAACACAGCATGCCACCGAACACACCAACATGGGTTTAAATAAACTAAAAGCATATTTGAGCATTTACGCAAATCCTTTTTTCCAGATTCTTGACAGAGGCTTAATATTCCAGTGGAATTAAACAGGAGAAAGAGACTTATCCGAGGGTTATGTTCAGCCAGCTTGGACCACACCGGAATGGCCAAAACTACAACTGTTTCATGTTTGGATGAACAGGTGTAATTGTGTCTCATGCTCAGTCATGTTTCTGCCTGAGCTCTTTACCTCTACGCCTCCCTTGAGAGATCCAAATGTCAAAAGAGAAAAACATCTTTCTGTTGTTCGGCAGGAAAATGAAATAGGAGCAGACAGCTGCTGCTTGTCGCCCGTCTCGATCCTCACCATTTCACAAAAGACTGAAGGAAAGTTTAACCCAGAAATGAGCTTTGAATGTCACAGTGTCAAAAAAATATATTTTTTCACATTTGCTTCCGATAAACAGATTTAGAAATAATGGAGGAATAATCTTTTACTGTCTGACGTTCCAAAATGTCAGATTTTTCTAAGCATTTGATGTTTCATCTGGCTACTTAACTTATCATCGGTCCAAATGTGCCGCGATGTTTTGCTCAGTCTGACGTGTCAGAATAATAATAACGTAGTAGATTAACTGGCAACTGTAAAGTTTTCTATTACCCGTCATTTCTAACCATTCATTTTCTTTTTAGTTACATAAAAATTGGTCCCTTTGGTTTGATGTTACGGAGGAAGAGAGAGATATGAAGAAGACAGAGAAAACATTAAGTAAAGACGTTACTACATGGTTAAAAGGCCCTATTTTCTTACTTGGCTTGTTACTGGGAGCAAAAGGAGCAAAAACAAATTGACCTATAAAGCAGTAGCATCATTTTAGGCTGAAGAGTCAAATGTTAATGTCAAATAATAGTTCTGCTAATTACCTTTTTTTCTTTCTTTTAGAGTCCTTGTCATAATAATCTACTTTCATAAATAAAGAAGTGCATTAAATCTAAAAATAGAAAGCTATTAGAGCTGTGTGTAGTTAAAGGCAATAATTTATCACTGATTTTCATTGTCACATGAGACTGAGAGGAGGAGGGATCGAGAGAGCCTTATTTGTCCTTAAAAATTATGTCTTGCTTAAGGGGACAAAGCAGTGATTAGTATTCTCGCATGGATATGAGACACAATTAATTTACTTTCCAGTGATTTACTTAAATAACGAGTACCCTAATGGATTTCAGTCAAATAGAGAAAAACTGAACAAAGACAGTGTAATTTGCCCTTAAAGGGTGATAATATATGTGTGTAAAAACTACGTGTTAAATGACATACATGTAGGTTACGATGACACATTTGCAATAAGTGTGAACAAATGTCAGGTAACTTCTTCATGGAGTGTTTTTTCTACATACTGGTGAAAGAAGTAAAGAACAGTTTGCAGACTGTGCCGTCTTTACTTACAGCATCCAACCAAAACATACTGTTCATTCAGTGCAGTAAAGCCTATCCTCACTTTGTGTAATATGAAATGTGTTTGATGCAACTAAGAGCAACGAGGTTTGTCGCTCCACTTTCTGGTGAGAACACGAATCGGCTGCTGTTAATAATTCTTGATGACTGAATTGCCAGTCAACCATCTGCCTCTTTTCTCAGCGTTTCCCGGGAGTCAGGAAGGACAACAATGTAATGATGCCAATTCACATCGTTAGTCAGTGAAGTGATCAACAAAACCTAATCAAACGAGACTTGGGGAACAAAAACCCAGAGTAGCGTGGGCGGCACGTATTAGATCATTCATAGACAAGTCAGGGGAAACCTTTGCACTGGCAGCTGAACCGTTTTGAGGGGTGATTTGTCAGTAAATATCAATCAAATTCAGATGAACACAAGTGGAGGGCTGAGTGCAGGTGTAAAGCGAAAGAGCATTTCACAGCTGACTTGGCAGAATTGGGAGAATAATTGTTCTGGAGTTAGTTAGACTTGGAGGGCCCCCATATGAGGGAACTGAGCAATTATGGCCACTGAAATTCCTAGCTGGGCTACAGCTTTTTGTTACTCTAACCCTGCCTTTTACAGCCCTGCGACATGTGTGGACAGAAAACACACACTATATCAGCAGCACAGCAAGATATTCACACGTTCACACAGAGTCTCACTGGCCAATGTTTTCTCTTTGCGCCATCGGAATTTCTTGTCTACTCAGTTCTTTAAGTCATTAACTTGCATCCGAATATCTCTCACTCTCCCTCTTTTCTCCCCACCACCCCTCTCTCCCCCTGCGGTTTCTGTCACATGTTCACAGAAGAGTGGCCATTACATCGCCATGACCTAAATGTGTCACATCTCTCGCACTGTGGCTCTTAGCCTCCCTTCCTCTCTCCATATATCCCTCCCTGTCCGTCTGGACATCTCTCAAATCTTTTTTTTCTCTCCCACTTACACCCACTTAAAAAACTGTGAACACTTTTGACCTGTTTGCAATTGTTGACCTCAGATCTATCTGTCTGGTTTTCAACTGTATATCTATATCTATACAGATATAGATATAGATATACTTCTCTACTCTGTAATAATATCTTTACAGTAATACCACATGAAGAGTAAATTGTGAATTGTAAAGAGTAAATAAACAACAAATGCACAGCAGGCATATGATATATGACTCTCTTTCTGCTTCTTGTGTCATCACAGCCTGACCCGACTGCCCTCGAGTTCCTTTGGTCTCTACATCAAACCCAGTAACGTGTCAGAGTGACAGCAGCTAGTTCCAGTACTGATCCATACTGTAAACCTCTGAGGAAATACCAGAAGAGAGCTGACAGGAAGTCAAGATTGGCTCAAAAAGTTGAATAATATCGACTTCATGGAGCAAAGTCAGTTAACATGTAATGTGGAGCATTAGAGAATAAACCTTCTAGGAGAGGTACATCTGGTCCCCATTAATATGGGTCTGTTGCTGTGTCAACTAAAATGATCCTGTACCACTAGTTTGGGATTGGTGACAAAATATTTTACCTGAGATCTTCAGGCATGAATTGGGAGCGCGTCTTTACAGGACGGGGAATGTCAAATTAAAAGCCAATATTCCTCTGGATTGAAGTGTGTTTTAAAGATATCTATCTCTTTAATAACCCAGCACCTTTATGGACGCACAATGTGAAATTAAACAATCACTACAAAGAAGATGCAAAACAAGCTTAAAGGGTCCATCGCCATGGGAATCAACCTGCTCAGCACACTGACAGGGTTCCTCAGTCTCACCCAAGCAGGCAGATCCATTAAGGTTCGGCTCGTAGCCTTTATCGCAGACACATCCTCCAACAGGGACCATCCACTCCCCTTCGGCATTGCAGTGCATTCGAGGCGGCGTGCCTCCCTGTGTTTTACTGTGGGGAACGCATGTCCCAGTCACAGGCACCAAGGCAGTTGGCTCAGCCCCTGAGGGAGTTGCAGGGTATGATGCCAAGTAGAGGCTGGTGGCTGGACAGCGCCGGTAGAAGACAGACACACCCATGAGAGACACACAAGCTCCGCTGTCGACGATAGCCAGAACAAATCTGTGACAACATGTTAAGATGGAGAGCGGTTAGACCACTGGGAGTAGTGATGCTAGTAAAACATAGGCTACAACGTGTAGTACAGTGATGATTACCCATTCCGTGTGAGAGGGGCAAAGCTACGAGTCTTGACATTAATGCGGCTGTATCTGTTGGGTTGGTACTGGTGAGGAGAACTTGGCTCCACCTTGGAAAAGCTCTTATCCGCTGCAATGGTGTCAATCTTCACCCAGCCCTCCCTGGTCTCTTTCTCACCACTTGATGGCTGCAGAATGGACGAGAGACAGTGGAGAAAAAGATAATGGCCATGTCAAGAGGAAAGTAAATAACATGGAGAGGTGTGGTTGACAGGAAGGACAGCGGTAAACAAGAAAAAATTATAGATATTAAAATAAGTTGGCTGACATATGAATTAAGAAAGCATACGGTGCATTAAATCAAAACAAAAAGCATAAATGACAGAATGGAAGACAAGCTGTGTTTTGCTGCATGTTTACCATGTATGTATAAAATGAAGTAGTTCAGTGACATGAGTAAATGTTGACTTAGGGCTTCAGTATCCAGTGGGGGTTTGTCATCAAGTCTCTGCAAAGACTTTTAGAGCTTTACTGCTTCCTGCTCTTCTGACTTTCTGATTCCTCATTAGGCGTTGATTTGCCTATTTAAAACGCATCTTCTTTCCCTAAGGAGAAATGCATTCAGCTGTACAAACATTGCATCCCTCCTACAGTGATTCTGACTGAGTATGTGGCAAAGGCAATTCATAGTCGCTGTGACAGCAAAAAAAATGTAATTAAACTGAAAACATAAATAAATATAACTGTCTTTAGACAATCGGAATGAGTCACTGAAATAATGGTTGCTGCTTTGCTGGTAATATGAGGTTCAGAGAATTTACTGCAGTGTGCAAAATGGTCACATTCTTTTACTTTACGCCTTAAAGTTGTAATTAGTGGAAAAGCAGTGACATTTCAGTGGACCACAGTGGCACATTTTTGCGTTTTTGAAACCGTAGCATGTGCTTCACACACCAGTGTGGTCTGGTCTGGGGAGGCCGTCAATCTCAGCAGCTCTTCTTGTCAAGCAAAACAATTATCACAGTGATTATACAATTACTCCTCGTCATCCGATGATGAGAGGTTGTGCTGTTTTGGTGTAACGACAATGACATTTTCTTGTTATTCGGCTTCCACATAAAGGTTCTTTGCTTTACGCCGCTGTGAAACAACAATGGAATTAATGCGCGTAATTCAGTGACCCTTAATTAGAGATTAGATTCCCAGAGGTAATCTTTTTAATTCATCTGTTTGCTTACTGAGGCTCTGGGTGTAATAAATAAATATTCTAGGCAGCATAACTCAGTAAGTACGTACATGTAGCTAGTTTCAGACAACATGTGTTGTATCGTTAAAACTCAGTATTTCTAGTTAAACAAATATGTGCACAGACTGTACACATGCAGATAAGTCACCTTCTCATTTCATACATCAATGGTGTATTGTTTATTTCTACATTTTTTACACCGGTTGCACATTTTGTTTTTCATTTTTACTCCATATCACGCGGTCAGATACAACAAACGTCATGTCATATCGCTAGTGTTTACTGTTCCTACCATGCGCAAGTGTGGAACAGGTCTGTGCACACATGCTCAGTGGTGGTGTGAACAGAAGCATGTGCACATCTGCAATGCAATTATGGGTTCACTGGAGGGTAAATGGAAGGCATCATTTATTGTACTGTTGTGTCTTTGATTTAACACAATGATCAGAAGAATTTACACAAACTATGTGGGGTATGTATCACATTTGTTACAGGTGAGAGTGGGTTGATATTTTGTTTCTTTGTAAATTGAATCATTAAAACTGTAGCATTTCGACCTCTGTGTTAAAAGCTTACAACAATGTTACATAATGTATATTAGCAAACTCTCATTAACTTGGTCTGTTAGCTTGTTCGTGTAGCTACACAGCGCTAACAGCAAGTGGCAGTTAGTTTGTGTAAATATTATAATACACACCAACAGGTAAGTCTTTACATAAGAACTAGATAGTTTGTGTGGTGCCGCACAGTTTAATTCAAATAACTGAAGATAGCTGATAGCTTCAGGGCCTCTGGACCACAAAGAAGACATGTTCAGTACAAAGTAAGGTTTTTAGTGTGTACTCTCACATAAAATAACACAGAAACTTAGGCAAGTGTATGTGGTGCATTACTGTTGTCCTGCCTCACCTCAGCTACCCAGGTCCTCTCCAGCTCCCTCTGGGAGTCGGCCTGTTTGTAGTACAGAGTGAGAGTCTCCCTGCAGGTGGGTGACGGTGATCGCAGGCTGGCACAGTCGCGCACAGAGAAACGTAAGGTGACAAACACTCGTGGTGCCGAGTGGCGGTACAGGAAAGGTGTAGCCAGCCAGTTGTCCTGCTGACGGGGGTTCTGGTTGACATTACAGACCTCAAAGGTTCGTATGAGCTTCCCCCGGTCGTCCAGGACACTGACCTCATCCCACTGAGAGAGACAGAAATAACATTAGGAAACTCTAGAATCGTCTTGTGTAAACTGTTAAAACCCTGGTATGTTTGGCCTTGTATTTATAAAGATGGTTTACATGTAATAAGGTAAATATTGAGCACAGCGCTGGCATTGTTGACGTGTGGGTCCTGTCTTTTCTAAAATCACCCACTGCTGTTTGACATCCTCAGCCTTCTGATATAACACACACAGATCCACAAGTGAAAAGTTGTTTTTACTGTTTCAAGTAATGTAGGTCGTCTGTATATGGTCTACTCCATGTCTTTCCATTGCCTGATTAAGTAATCAATGATTATTAAACCAGAAGTTAATTAAACCACTTGTGCCTTTCACTTAGAACATAACACATTTGAAGTGCAGACAAAGCAGACAAAACTTATTTCACATAAATGAATTCATGCATTTTGTCACTTCTTGCATGTCTAGCCATTTATATAATAAATAAAAGTCTGCAAACTTATTCGGGGAAAAACGTTGGCATCAATATGTATTTTGCTTTGGTCTTGAGCTTTCTGTCTCTGAGGTTTCTGTTGCCACAACCAATACAACAAATTTAGTTTGTGGTGCTTGAATACGACACTTAACAAGAATAACAGTGAGTTCAACAACCAAATATGTTAAAGTTTGGTTCCACCTGCTTCACTGGATGACATTAATTAGCTGGTACTCCTGAGTTTTATGGAAATGTATTCAGCCAAATCAAATATTTGACTTGTTGATGTTTCCAGGTGAAACGTTCATTTATTGTGTGTACATTTTTCATGGCTCTCCATCAATACGTTGTTGAGAAATATTTCACTGCCATCATGTCTCACTTATTCTGGATAATACACTGAACATATTGTCAAATGGACTTCTTCTTCAGTGCAAAACATTTTAACAATATGTCTGGAGCAACAAAGACACTGTTTTTGAAAAGACATGCTGATACTGAAATTGTTAAATGTGTTTTTCGAAGCTTTGAGCATGCTGCATTGTGCTGTCACAGAGGCAGAAATACAGACAAAGCTGTGTGGCTAGACACAACAATAGGCAAGAAAGAATTTCAATTCAGACGGCAAAAACAATATTATGTTGGCATTTTTCAATTTATTTCCTTCCATAGTATCATAATGTATAAAATAATAAGAATCCAGGTCAATAAAGTGACATATAATGACTTATGATTTGTTGTTTTGTATTAGTTTGGCATTTGCCTGCACATTTGTTTCTACGACAGGTGGTAGACACTTGTTTATGGGACGCACTGTGGCAGCTGTTGTCATGTTTTAGGGAATTTGAATACTTGTAGATGCACTAATGGATTTACTCTGTAAATCATAGAGAAAGACATGAACTCAGAGACATGGGCCTGAATGAAACTCTGTCAGATGAGTCAAAATGTAAATGAAGGCACAGGGTTTAGTTTCACCAATTATTCAGTACACTGCCTCCAAGGATGAAAAGCCTCTGCTTCAATCCTGTGTAGCCCTGAGTGACAAGCAGGGTCTTTTCTGTTGTAACACAGAGGAATTATGTATTAGGCCTCATCATGACTATTCTGCCTGCAACAATGGCAAGAGGACAAAAGGTCCTAACACCCTATCAGGGTGCATTTGGTGTGTGTGTATGTGTGTGTGTGTGCTTCTCTGTCTCTGTCTCTGTGTGGTTCTGAGAGCCAGAATAAGCAGAAATCTTTGCAGTATCACACACGAGAGAGTGCATTCATACATAGCTGGTCCAAATGGAATAATGATAAGATAAGTGAGCAGATAGACAGTGTGAGGCGCTGTCAGTCTGCTGGAGAGAAGGGCAGTTTTCTCTGTCTGCCAGGCTGCAATCCACTCGCTGTCGGACATGGGAATGAGGGAAATCAGACAGAAGGGACAACAGAGAGCTCGTGGTGGGATGGAGGGATGCTGATGGAAAATGTGGAGAGAGGAAGGCTGGAGAAAAAATGTATGCATGCGTTTGTGTGTAGAGTGAGGTGACTACAGTAAGAAACCTGAACATGGTGACAACTTTCACGTAGTGACAGTAGCTGCTGGTGTCTGTGTGTGGCACTGTGTGCAGTTTGTAAAAAAAAACAATGCTGCCCAATGCTCTGACCCCCAAATACCCCCCCCCCCATTGCCCCCTCGACATTTCTTCTTTCCTCACAAGCAAAAAGTGGGCAGATTGGGAGGGAGGGGTGGTTGGAGCGTTGAAAAGAAAGAAAACCAAACCGAAACGCCACGCTATCTCTGCAGTGTCAGAGGACGGGGGGGGGGGTTGGACATAACTCTACACACACACACATACACATACTGTAGGAGCAGAGAAAGGCATGGCCATATTCTCTAATAAATATACATGTGCACACACACAAGGCTAAAACACTCAGTGGAAGAAAAGTGAGTGAAAAAAAGCTACGACAACTCGAGGAAATGGGGAGTCTCTGCTGGTTTGACACTAAGGGGAAATGAGGGGCAGAGTGGAGATTGAGTTGAGGATAAAAGGATGAATATGAGGCAAAGGCCTGGTGGCTCTGGGACTGTGAAGGGCAAAGGGAGGAAAGATTAAAAGAAGGAGAGAGCAAGGCACAGACAAAGAAACTTGTCAGTACATTAAAAGAAAGAGAAGATGGTGAGGGAGAAAGAAGAAGCAGGAGGAGAGCACAGTAAAGAACCTCCACAGAGCCTAAAGCAAAAGAAAGGATGGGATGTGAAGAGAAACGTGAGGAAAGGGTTAAGAAGGAACACACACAGACACACATAGCATCCCTCTTCTCTCCCCCTTCTCTTGGTCTGTCTTTCTGCTTTTTTCAGCTTGATGCCCCGGGTCAAATAACCATATCTCCATCTCAGAAGCACTTCTCATCCAGCGAGTATAAAGAAAAAAATGTCATGCAAATGCTTGAATCATGTACACACACACACACACTAACATACTAACATGCAAATGGATGGCCTCCTATTAGCAGCTGCCACCATGGTTCACAAAGTCCCAACACACACGAGGTCCTAATTAATCCTGCATTGTGTACAATTATGGCCCAACACTGGAGGCCAGACGGGGGCTATAATAACAGTGTGTAAAGTCTTAATGTAGGTAAGTATGCCTGCCAGATGTTTGTTTCAAAGTACTGCACATCCATTCGGTCCTTTTAGAGCTGCCAACATGTGAATTTTGTAATTGTTGACTCATGTTTACCAAAATGTGCAAGCACAATATGATAGTCATGCTGTGTGTGAATAGAGATCCTACTGCTGTGGGAATTAAGATCTTCTCGCACAAAAAAAGAACAAGTTCACGACTAAGGTGACAGCAATGAGGACAGTGTATCTGTAATTATGAGCCATATTAGAACTGAGCCACAATCACTCACAGATGAATGAATTTAACTGACCCGAGAGTTGACCCAAGCACAGTCACGCAAGGACACACATGCACTAATACACACACACACACACACACACACACACACACATGCATTTACTCAGCCCAAGGCAACACAACAGCCTTAAATAAGAAGCAGCTCAAGAATGGCAGATCTATGGTTCAATCACAGCAATCTCAGTAAAGACTAATAGAAAAAATACAGGGACATTTAAACCCTCAAGGCTGTCTTAAAGGCAAGGTGAGATGGTGCTTAGCCCAGACTCAGTGCCACCTGCCAGTAGTTCCACCAATCAATGTCAGATGACTCTGACCTTAACCCATTAACCTAAACATAAAGCTTTAAAACTTCATTCCTAATCTTCGAGATGATTTCCTCTGTGGAAGTCAATTACTGCAGGCAAGGCAGCCTTAGAAACACAGTAGACTGCAGAGACCACTGGTGGTTTGTTCTCTGAAACTGATTAATTATGAAGATGTTTGTGTGTTCTTGTTTGGTTATTGTAACTCTGGGTTTAAATATGACGAGTCAAGAGGCACAAACATGTGATGTACTTTTCAGAATGTGTCAAGTGTGTAAGTAGTGTAATAAATAAACTGTTTTAAATTTTACTTTCACTTCAAAGTGTTAAATCCTTTAATCCTTCATTAGAGTTACACCTCAAAGTCCAACAAACAATGTGATTATAACCCTACATATAAAACATGTGTAACACATTTAATTTGCCTCCACACCAGGACTGCTTTAATGCTTCAGCAGCTGGAAACCATATTGACAGTCGGCTCCTTGCTTACCCCTGTGTCTGGATAGGTGGTCCAGCCCAGCTCTGAGGTAGATTCTGTTGTGTCCAGCAGCATCACTATCAAAGAAGAAAAGAGACAAATACATAAACAAGATCTACCGTCACATGTGTGCTATTAATTGTTGTTCAGGACCTAAAACTTGAAACAGAGTGAGTGTTAAAAGACTGTGAAATCAATTTTGTAATCAAGAGATATTTTCACAAGTCTTAATGACTGCAGAGAGTGTGACGACTGACTAAAGCTAAAACATGGATCTACTACAGTGATGCTGAGGCTGAGATGAAATTTGTGGGGTATTGTTCTCTTTTTCCTTTTTTTTTGGTTAAATACCACAACCCACTGTCCGCAGGTCCAAGTCCAGAACTCTACATTTCTCTTTGATGTTTTCCCCCTGTGCAATAAAACCAGGAAAGGCTCCAGCTGTGAACATCTGTCAAACCTAATAACTGATTTTTGAATGATGATGCATGTTGGCACAATGTTCTAGTGTTTAAAAAATTAAGCTGATTGACCTAATGTGGCATCATGATTAAAGGTCAAATTTTTCCAACTTTAAAAGGCCACAGACAGTTAGTGTCACATTTTGTTGAAACTGAGCAAGATGATGCATTTTGTGGGGGGTGATATGTTGTTGGTGCTTTTTTAGGTACAGACAATTGGTCATTTCCTCTGAAACATTACAAGTGTATGGATTTTATGTGAGTGTTTTTCCTGCAATTTGCTTTTAGGTTTAAGTGCTTTAAATATTCAAGCTTGTAAGGAAATCACACACAGAGTGACACAAACACACAGACACAGAATGAGTGAGAGCGTGCTGCGTGCTGACACATGGCAGCTTCCCACACAAAACTGAAGCTCTTGAATTTTCCATTAGTATTCTAAAACCGTGGTGGCTGCCGTTTATCCAGTCTGGCACAGTCTGCGCCTGGTACTGTTGAGGAGCCACCGTTTGAACATGGGCCAGAGTTTGTCGCGCACACAGTGGTGGAAAAAAAATCAGACTTCAGATTTGGATGTTCGCACAAATGGAGTTTATCAGAAAAACACGGTGACTGATTTCATCAAACCCAACACTAATCAGCTAAAGGGTTGCAGCAACAAACACACAAAGCAGTGTGCAGGGAGGCAGCCATCCATCTCTGTTTACAAATAAATTATTGTTCCCATTGTTGACATGCAATTTCTATGCTTTTGTTTCTATTTCATCTCACACAATTGCTGAACAGACAAAGCGAACTGGATTATTTTTTCATTTTTAACCAGACAAAGAGCAACTAAAAGTATGATCTACATAATCATCAAAGACACAGGACGGGGCTTCAATCACTGATACATTTTCATTCCTCAGGTGTATCTGCTTATGCACACACACTGAATCCTGCTCTGTGCCCCAATAAGACAAACAAGAAACTGATACAGTTTGTGGTTTGTGACATAAATCACCCCCGTCCTCTGTTTTCTGACTGTGCTCTAAACAGACTTTTTGCAGGATTATACTCACAGATGGAGACACTGAAAATCATCCAATCATTCGCTTCCCTCGTCTTTTCTGCTTTTATTCCTCCCCTCCAGTCTGCCTATCTGATTTGACCCACTGGTTTGTCAATCTCACTGAATTCACACATTTTCGCATGGAAGTCCTCCAGGATTTGGTTTAATATAAATTGTTTAAAAAAAAGCTACAAATGGACCATGACAGAAAAGGATTACATGCAGCCACAGGAATCCAAATAAATATTTTTAGTGTGGCGTATGTCTGGACAGATTGGTGGCTGGAATTGCAGAGCCGATCGGGATAAAAATCAGCTGGAAGAAGACTTAATCCACCAAGCCAGGAAGTCTATATGCTTTCACAATAATAACAATATCCATTAGCGACACACCTTCCAGCTTTGCTTAATTGTGCTGCTGAACTAGTGCTGATACTGTACAGTGCTCTTTCACATCTCAGCGTGATAGCCAAAATATGTGTGTGGTGACATGGAAACTGCCCATTGATTAGATGCCCTGTGTCTTACGTCAATAATCATCTTACATTTGGCAAAGCCATAATTGATTTCTTATATGATTAATTATATGTATAAACGAGCCATGTGTGAATCACATGCACTCGAATACCACATACTGACCTTATTAAGCACCATCCCATCAGATAAAAAACAAACACACCCACAAGTGCTGCAAATGTGTCATTTTAAATTTAATTAACCCTCCGCTTCAGGGCAAAGTCATGCATAAATAAAATATAGCAAACTATTTTGACATTAATATTTATGCCTCCACTATTTAGCTTCTTGTCGTGGGGCCTTGGGGACCATAGGTCCTCATGTCACCTCCGCTCTTTCCGGGGCAGACCTTTACATGAGGATTACAGAAAGGAGCGTTCAAAGAGCTTCATGCATGTCTCATTAGCATGTTGAATAATTCACCACGACATCCTTGGATAAGCGGTAAGTGCCGTGATACACACACCTTTCAAGGATTAGCTGGAGCTGAGGCATCAAGACTGGAGCTTGTGTGTGTGTGTGTGTGTGTGAGACAATGTTGAACAAAAGAGAGGGACATTTACTGGCAGGTCCACTTGGCAGTAAAAGCCCCTTTATTTAACTTTCAGACAAGCCCTCCACGCACACAAAATGCTATAGCACCACTAATATTGGTCTATCTCAGGCCAAGACACTCAAAGTTTGTCCCCAACAGTTTGGAGATGTGCTGAGTCCACAATCTGCACTTGAGTGCTGCTTTAATGCATGCCGTGTCTGTCACATCTTCCTACTCCGCTCTGGCCTTTTACTCACTTTACTCAATACCTTACTCTCTCTTTTTTCTGTCCATCTTTTACCTTGTCTCTCTCATCTCCTTCCCTGCATATGTGTGTATTATTCATCTAAAAAGTGACAGCAGGGTAGACATCTCTGTATGTTAAACAACGAGATACGCTCTGCTTCATTATTGATGCCAGATCTGCTGTTTACTTGGGAAGAGCTCTGGTAGAGAAAGGGGGGACAATAGAAGAGAAAGGCAGGATTATGAAACAGGAATGAGAAGAGGATGATAGGATTGTGTTTGTGCATATGAATGTCCTTTCACTCTTCTCCCCTCTCGTTCTCTCTCTGGTGTGGGTGTAAATGCTCTTTTCTGTTGTGCAGAGGTGACCGGCATTTGTTGATGACTGTCGTCTCTGCCACTGGAGTGCTCACTTCTGCTGAGTGACCCTCTCTACGCTCTCTCCATCCATTTTTCTTTGCCTCTCTGTGTGGCCATGCATGCACCAACACTCTTCAGCACTAAGTGTAGTGCTGTCGTTCATGTCACGCCTCTTTGACAGCAGATGTATGGTACTTTACTGCACACTTTACAGGCAACAGAGCCTCTCTTGACACTCAGCAAAGAGTTTCGGTGTTAATATTAACACAGGCTAGATGGGTGCGAGTGTCTAATATGCTTTAACACCAAAGTAAATGCAACTGCAAAGAGTATACAGATTCAGCTGGCTCACAAGTACAGCAACAACAAGGTACAGGAACACGCACACACACACCTTCGCACAGAAAAATTCCCACAGTGCCAGCAAGCGTTCTGAGCAGCGGTCATGTTTTGTCTTTTGTCCACTCATCCACCCATCTCCACCCATTTTTTATATGCTCCAGATGCTCCCAGACAGTCAGTCAAGGACAAGGCCTACACCAAGCCATCATTACAAACAACCACAACGGGAGAGTGATACGCCAAGACAGAGCGGGAGCAGCGGTAGGAGGGTGGAGGAGCGAGGAAGGAGGGGGATTAACGCGATTCCAGAAATAAGCATGCACATGTCAAAGGGAGTTATCAAAAACTCTCTGGTGGTTAAGCTGAATGAAAGTGCAGCTGCAACCAACAACACTTAAGCCAGGTTAGATGACAGAGCAGCATCTGCATTGAGTTACTGAACAGGCAGCAACAGGCAGGTAGGAGGATATTTCACAAAACATTCTCTTTTTTACGATGAGACATATGCAAACATCACACTGGCTGAAAGAGAAGTTCAAACCCTTCCTGACCTCTGCAGGCCCGGCTCATCACAGCTTGAAGTGGGCGGTAATGTTGGTAGAGTGGTTCATACATGCTTCACTCTCAAAGAGTAGAAAGTAAAAATGGTGATTCAACTCAGAAGTTAGAAATACTCATCTAAAAAGCTTTGGCTCATATTTTATGAACTGCTGACAAATTTTCTCCTATTTTTCCAAATAAAACTATTATTCCTTAGATCATAACTTATATTAGATAATGATAATAAATCAGAAATAATGATCAGTAGCTCGTAAAGTAGAGTGAGGTGTGCGTGTGTTGGAATTTAGCAGACACTGACTTTGAATGGCTTTCATACTCATTAAATATGCTGACTTTAGAAGAAATTGCATCTGCCTCTTTTCTTCCAGAGCTGTATATTTTCTTACATAGGCCTGTTTTGAAAATGTAAGGAGTAGACACTACAGATATTTGTGTTATGCACTTACATTTAATTGCAAGTTTTGGTCGAACACAGTGCTCACCAGGTCAATGCTGGAAAAGTGTAGGGAAAATCAAACGCACCTCACTTAACACACTCTATATTCCTTGTGACAAAATGAACCTTATTGACTTAGCCAAACATATTCTCATGAGTGGCTCTAAAACAGAACACAATCTCTCTCATAAGCATCAAACCAAAGAGTAACATGTAAAACCCTTCATCATGACACAGGGATAATCTGGACTTATCACCTAAGCAACACAACATAATAAACATCAGTACCACTTTCAAGATCATCATTGGAAGGAAAGTAAGTCTGAGAAGAGATCATTTCTCTGTAATGTCATTGTGCAATTTCTCAACAATCAAACGTAGCTCTCGCCTCATTTGGGCATTGCCAGCATGCGAACTGCCAAGTGCAGCTTTAATGTGAAATTCAAAACTGCCAAGTACATTCCAGTGTGTCAGCAGCCCATACCACTCGTTCATCTTTCAGTTACATCTTGGCTCTAACTCATCGCTTGTCCACACATGCGTATTATCGGTGACGCTATCGCCACGACGCTGACTGACTCAAAGCAGAGAGTCTTGGCTTCCAGACACTCTACATGCTTCAACCTCTCATACCACGAATGGCAGATGTGTGATTCATGAGGAAAAGCGGCCTAATGTCATTAGTGCCCTCAACAGCCACTGAAAATGATGTTGCTTTTTATAAGTACATGCAAAAACACAGCTAAAAATAACGTTTGGTCACAGTTAAGTGTTGTAGTGTCAGTGACGGGGATGCGCCATCCACTTCCCTCCAGCATGTGATTTCTTTTATCATGCAGCTCGTTGCACATGCAGGGCAAAGGGGCAAGCGCAGGAAGCTTTTCAGGGCTGTTAGTGGCATCTGTCCTGCCGCACTCCCACTGTGACTAGCATGCCATTTATTTTCTCATCACACTTTCTCTAATTATTGTCCTGAAAAAAAGCTTCTTACACCCATTGATAAATGAATAGTAACCTGACTAATTAATACACAGTTAGAGCCATGAATGATGCCCCAGAGACTTGAAAGTGATACATTCATACAGCCTGGTGTTTTTTAGATAAGTCATTTGATCTTTAACTTAACTCAAAGTAGCAGTAAACAATGCTGAATACACTACTTACAGTATAAGCTGCATAACAATCATAATAAAAATATTAATTTATTTAAAGTAGAATGCAGTATACACACAAGTTATTCACATTTACATGAATGAATATGAGTTTAGAATATATACTGTATAGCTTGAGCTACTGTTCGTGCAGAGTGTTGGCTTGTGATCAAACTCTCATGAGACAGCGTTTTTGAAGTAAGACATAATGAGCTGAGGTTATTTTCTGCCCATGCATAGTGAACATCAGCTGCTCCATTCATCCATGACAGGAAGAGCGAGGAGGGCATCAGGTGTGTCTCCTGTGTAGGCCTCCCCGTCAGTGTTGTGCGTTAATCCACTCTGCACGCAATCCCCTACATAGACCCAACAATTCAGGAGCCAACCATGTGGCTTCACATCAACACCTCACATCAACAATGCATGTGACCGAAGGCATCAACACTTAGACACACTCGAGTGATAGTTTAAACATGCTGTCACTCACACACTCTGTAGTTCACCTGCATGCAAATAAACAAACCAACTCTCAAATGCATTGCTGAAAAGAAACTAACAAGTGAAATGTGACGTGGAAGCAGACAAGAATGGGGTTCTTTTAGTGGTGGATACATAGAAATATTTCAAAAGCAGCAGAGAGACAATAAACAAAAGAAATACAGACAGTAAACATATCAGTTAACAGGCAGCTATAGCCAGTTAGTCCAGACAGACATGTCATTTACTGCGATCAAAGCGGAGGCAGATGCCAAATCCTCCCTTTGTGACATAACTAGATGTTTCATTTTATGTGGATTTATGCGGACGTCCATGCTATTGGGTTAATACTGTATTACAGAGAGCTCTGTTTCAATTACAAAGAGTCAGTAGGCCAGTAACACTGTGCAGGCTCTCTCTCTTTCTCTCTCTCTCTCTCTCTCTCTGTCATTCTGTCTCATCTTAGTCCAAGCCATCTGTTACGGACGCAGCACGGATATGTGGCATGAGACGGACGTATATGTTACCTCTGTAACAGGCTTTTACAGAAACGCACCTCACAGTAAATAAAAGCCACTGGAAGATGAGCACGAGCAGGTGTGGCTTCCTCAGATGAGCAGCTCTTCCTCTGACAGTAATGCCATGCCGACTGCTGAAACTCCCTCAAGTGTTAGGGGACAGGATTCAGAAGCAGGAGCTGTGTATAGGCAGACGCTAAAGGATGCATGCGCATACCACTACACACACACACACACACACACTGAATAAAAGCAGTTTGAGTCACCACTTTATTATCCACAATATTATCAGGTGTCTTAAGTCAGCCCACTCTCATCTGACAGAACAAGTCATAGATGGAGCCACATATATATTTCAGTCTGTATGTCAGTCTCTGTTTCACTCGTGCTTTTCTCAAGACGTGGAATATTTCTATTTTGTGTGCACAAAGTGTGGAGACCTAAGAGCAGAGAGAAGAAGGAGGCTGTACGGACAAAGGGGCAGTGACAACAGTGGAGGAGGACAGGAGTCTTTGGCTGTCACATCTGTGAGAGCATGAGTGTTACAGGGGGTTCACAGAGTCCATGGTCAAAGTGAAACGTGCTATACAACTTATTATTCATTTGTCCTATTCCTTATTTCCATATTCTTTTGTTGTAAGAGCTTGATAGGCCCCGGCACGCACCTGGCACTTCCATGCCAACAAAGTCCTATCTGATGTGCTGCCACCGTGGCACACACAAGCATGTGCATGCATATTCACACACACACACACACACACACACACACACACACACACACAAACACACACAGAGGCACTGACATGCAAAACTACACATAGAGCTATGTGAGCAGGGGGAAAGGTGATAACTATTCAGGACATCCAAAGCTAGTGGTAGAGCCTCAACAATCCAGGGTGAACTTTGTCATGTTGCTGCAGTCTAACGTGCCACAATTTTACACACTATCAAAGATACCAGAATTCCCAGAGCAACACATATTTAGAGAGCCAATACTGATCGTCCATCCTTCACCTCTGGGCTCAATACAAGCACGTGATAAGAAAGCCTTCACACCATATCCATAACACAGGGCTAGATTTAATATGAAAACATTCAAGTAAAAGTTTAGTTCTTACCTTCCTCAGCTGAATTAGGCTGGAAAAACAGACAGAGGGACAGAAAGACACTCCACATCTCCACTACAGAATGACACTGACAGAGAGAGAGGGAGGGAGAGAGCATGAAAGAGAGAGAAAGAGGGAGATGGAGTGAGTGAGTGAGTGTGTGTGTGTGTGTGTGTGTGTGTGTGTGTGTGTGTGTGTGTGTGTGTGTGTGTGTGTGACAGAGCTGGAGAGGGGGGAGAGAGAGGGGGTGGAGTCTGCCTGCTAGCTTTATCTGAGCGAGAAAAAGAGAGAGGATTGGGGAGTGGATGAGTGAATGAATGAGGAAAGTAGAAGTATATTTACAGAGCTGCACATACAATATGTGCACCGCCAAGCGACAAGGTAAACAAAATACTGTTGACAGAATGAGAGGAAGAGATCAGAAAGACTGGGAAGAAGAGAGTAGCTTTTTGTGTTTGACAGAAACAAACACAAAGACATAAAGCTGCGGAAAGTCAACAAGAGAAAGTGACAGAGGTGGAGAATTTTATAAACAAGTTTGTCTTGTCTCTAAAACAACTGCCTAGACATGTCTGGCAATGTCCGGCCAAGCTTTTCTCTAATTGCACAAATTTTAACAAGGCCGCCTGGCAGACTGTGCCGCAAGCTGTGGCATCGCTCACATGTCTGGACACGGCGCTAACTTGTATTTTTCAAGCTGTGGCATGTGAGAGCACCCAACTTCTTTTTCCTCTCTCCGTTCTACCTTTTATGGAAAATTATTATAATTTTATAATAATTATCTTTGGATGCTCTCCATCCTTCATGTGGCTTTGTGCTCTCTCTTCCTAACACCCCCCCCCCCCCCTCAGTCTCTCAGACACACTCATCTCATCTCAGTACTGCTCCTCCAGACAGCTTCTAGACACGCACTCATGTAACATGCAAACACACAGAGCTGCAACGCTCTGGAGCCTGCACGCCACTCGCTGGTCAGACAGCAGAACTGCATCTTGTTGACGGCCTTTCATGCCCCAGTTCACTGCAATGACTAAGACTTAAGTAGACTCTTGCAGAGAGATGTTGCCTGCTGCCTTGACACAATTAGATGGCCCCATTCCCAGCCAACCAGGGGCTCCTCACCCGAGGCTGCACACTCTGAGGACCTGGGGTACAGAAGGTAAAGAGAAGAGGGAAATAAATGTGGGGAATACAGCCATTTATCTGGTCTGTGGGAACCTGTTCCATGTCGGGTAACACGTCGTTTACAGCTGAAACAATTAGTTAATTAACTAGTAATAAACAAATGTTTGCTTGTGTATATAAAAAGGCAACAATTCACTGGATCCAGTCTCTCAAATGTCAATATATTATGTTTCTCTTACTTAAACTGAATATAAACTAGTCAACTGAATATATTTAGGTTTGGACTGTTGGTTGAACAAAATAAAACCTTTGAACACTTTAATATCAGCTCTGGGAATGTAGTAACAATCTTTAGACTCAATAATAAATACCTGAGAGAGATAACCAGTAAATTAAGCAGTAATGAAAACTTAATCACTGCAACCCTCTTTTTGCCTGCAATCTAAAAAAACCTCAATAACCTCTAGGCATGAAATTCACTTAGGATTTGATTTCCCTTAACAGCAAGAACTACGCTGTTAAAACAGCAGCAACAGCAAAGATCAGTCATTTCAGAAGAATGTTTTCTTTAGAACAGCAAAGTAAAAGACAATTTTCAAAAGTTGTTGCCCTCTGAGGTAAATGTTCTCTTGCAAATCTACATGTGTTCTAGTTTTTGAAGCTGTGTGACCCAAGAGAAATCTGAGCTCCTAACTCCTCCTCACGCACATTACAAGCACAAATATATCTCTAAACCCAACAGCCACAGATAAAACAAACTGAGCTCTACATTTAAATGTAAGGCCTGATTTCACATGTTTTTGCACGGTGCAGAAAAGGAAATAGAATTGCCACAGTGCAGAAGTGGACACCAGACAAAACATTGTACAAACCTCTCACACTTTCACTTCAGCACAGACACTGCAGCTCAATTAAACATTCATGATGACAAACTTGCTTTGACTTGTGGCATTACAGGCGGACAAAAAACATATTTATGCTCGTAATTTAAGTCACAAATTCCCTTTACAAGATGCACATGTTTATTTCCTTTATAGACTTTAAAAGCAAATGTAACATTATAACAGAACAAACAGAAAAAGCTAAACTATTATCAGACTCTGTCTCCCACTCATAAAAACACAAAATATACAGTTTAATTACAAAGTGTGGAGAGCTGTAAAGCTGTAACATTGTAGTAACTTGATCAGCAGAGAGCATACAATAGTAAAATGGATGTAACAGGAGTAAGAGACACAAATAGAGCAAACAAAACCACGGATATTTTTGTATATAGATCTATCTACACTATAAGGAAGCATTAGAAAGCTAAAAGTTTAATATTCTACAATATATATACACATCATTTCAGACCATAAGAGGCCAAAACATACAATATGATAAAATGTTTTGTGCGCAAACCATTCAAATAAATACAATACTTAGTGTTTACATATTTCTGTATTATCTCACATGGCTGAGACACACTGAGATGTTATTTATTCAGGCTTAAATGTATGACGAGTACATTTCATTTAAAGTAACACTGATTAAAGATTGTATTTTTTTTCATGGCCTATGATACAGTAGGTCGTGGTAACACAGAGAGGTCAAAAGACATTCAAGTACAATGATGGATAAAGGAATAGATGGATAAATAACAGTTGTGGTCACATACAGTGACACAATTAACCACTTTTTGTGTCCTCCAGGGTCTAATAAAACTTTGTTCAGTGCTCGACGTCTCGTTCTCATACGTACTACTGCTACTTCTATCACACATAAATACAAACATTCACTATTCTCAGAGCACGTTGTTATACATTTTGTTTAAATATGCTTAAATATATTAATATTAAGTTTACAGTCTGTGCTTTCTGTGCACTTGAAGAGGAGCGCAACTGCTAAAGCACATCGTCTAGACTGATTCCTCCTACTCGAGCGACACGGCATTAAGGCACATCAGGCAGACAGGCAGGACAGCCAGTCAGTCTTTTTGGGTCAGAATAATGGGCTCCAAAACCGGCTTTTCAGGCTTGACCTTGATTCATAAACCTCCCAAATACGGCAACCTTTTAATACTGCTGGTAGATGAAGTCCTAAAGTGGACTAAACACTGAATAAATGCTGATCCTCTTATCTGGTAATACTGGCAGTGGAAATATCAACAGACATTGAGTACTGATAATTGTACTGTTTAAAGACGAATCCTGTCAATTATTATAACATTTAGGGAATATTTAAAAACACACTAAAAACGAATAATTGTGTGTGTGTGTTTGAAATGTGTTTCTGTGTCGTGTATCCCACATCTTTCCTGCTCATGCTTTCTCTTGTGGAAGCTCAACCATAGGAAACTTTTCTGTGGGGGACATGGGTGCAGGTTCTTTACTGTCTGGCAGGTTGACAGCCACTGATTCAGGCATTGAGGAGGGGTCAGGTTTTCCTGTACTGCCAGCAAATCCCTGAGCAATGTCATCAAAGGTTCTTCCCTTGGTCTCAGGTACAAGAAGGAAGGTGAAGATGAAGAACAGGATGATGAAGACCGTGAAGATGATGAAGACATAAGGGCCACATAGTTCCTTAGAGAAGAGAACACGTGTTTGTTGAGATTAACTAAAATATAAAGTATGTTTTCACATCTTATAATATACTTTAATTTCAGCAAACGTATTAGTACCTGTAGCTTAGGGAAACCCTGCCCAACCAAGAAGTTGGCAGCCCAGTTGGAGAAACCAGAAATAGTCATGGCAGCAGGTCGGGGCCCCTGGGAGAAGAGCTCAGCCACAATGAACCAGGGGATCGGACCTGGACCCATCTCAAAACTGGCAACGAAGCCTAACACAGCTATAATGGCCAGGTAGTTTAGGGATGGGTTAGCCTCCTGCTCGGAGAGAGAAACAGAGAAAGAGTGAAGAATGAAGACACGACGTAATGAAGGAGCTACAGGATGAACCAAACAACCACGGGGAAGTCACTTACCACCAAAGCAAGTGAGATAGTCATGAGGAGGGCACAAACGGCCATGCCACCCAGTCCAATCAGATGTAACGTCCTTCTCCCTGCGCGCTCAACCAGAAACAGCTGGTGTCCAAAGAAGAAACACAATTAATTATTAAGTCACAAAACATATATAAAAAGTCAGATACCACACTGTGAAGCAGAAGCCAGAAACTTACAGAGACAACGGTAAACACAGTGTTAACAACTCCAGCTCCTATGGTGGCGTAGATGGGTTGAGATACACCAGCAGTTTTGAATATGCTTGTGGAGTAGTAAAAAACCTGAAAGTGGATAAAAATAAGAGTTACTCGCTCTATTGACTGCATAACAAAAAGATACGAGTATATATTAAGTTTAAAACATGCATTCATACATGTTTGAGCCACTTAGGGAAAAGCACCAATTTTTAAAAACACATTGAACTTTACATTTGATAAGGCTGTCATTTGATCCTTATTTTTTGTAAAAACGTTGATTAGTGCAGATTTAACTGTTGAAATTCTTGCAAATGCATTATGTTGCATTTTGTAAAAAACTTAAAATATGCAAGCCGCTCTTCTAGTAAATTATAGTCTGTGAGTCTTTATATGTCAGAGATCAATGATCAATCAATGCTGCAGCCTTTACTGTGGTTGTCAGGTCAGCCTGGTTACACGACCTTATTAACAAAATACCAATTAAATACTGCTGAGCTGATCTTCTTCCATTGTCACTCCAAGGCTTGAATTATTCACTCAATCTAACATCGCCTGGAGCCAAGAAGCTTTTTCTATTATGTAAGTCAACAACATGTGTGTAATTTCAGTGAAAGCTCCGTTAGAATTTGTTTAGTTTAAAGATTACCATCTAACATCATATTGACTGTCATTTCATCCTTTTAACACTGCTCCAATAGAGGATATGACATCTACTCACAATATTGATGCCAGACAGCTGCTGGGAGAGGTGGAGGGCGATTGCAATAATGATGGGTTGGCGGTATACTCGGGAGCGGAAGAGTTCAGGTATGGTCACTTTCTTTTCCATGGTCATCTTCATAGCTTCTTCCTTCATTTCTTGAATATCATCACTGACATCTTCACAGCCACGCAGACGCACTAGTGCTACAAGAAGAGTAAAGGATGTGAGGGGAGCCGGTAAGTACATTATTCTGCCAACATAATGTCAAGTAACGGAATCTGTAAGGGACTGGTAACATAATGTAACATGGTTCATTTTTTATAAATCACAGGATCAGCTCTATGGGACATGCTTCACCAGTTCATTAAACATTCATGAGGCATTGAAGATTTAGTCTCATTAAAACGTGATGTCGCCATCTTGTTGCAGTCTCCAAACGTACCTTTTCGTGCTTCTTCTTCCTGGTTTAGGACAATGAGCAGGTAGCGGGGGCTTTCGGGGCAGAAGGGCAACATAATGGTCTGTAATACCGCAGGGAGGATGGTCAGAGCTAGTAGCACAGGCCACAAAGCATCTGAGCCCAGAAGAAACTCCAGACCGAAGACCTAAAAAAAACAGGCAACATGGAATGACGTTTGTAAATATGTCAATAGACTGATATATGTGATGATGAATGGACAAACATGTTGCACAACATAACAAATATAATACAAATATTCAGTTACTGCATATAATCACCATCACACTATCATCGTTTACCTGTGCCACCAAGATGCCAATAACTACACCCAGTTGGTGCAGTGTGCCGAAGGCTCCTCGGAGAGCAGTGGGAGCGATCTCGCCCACGTACATAGGTGTCAGCCCCGTGAACAAACCACAGAACATACCAATGACCAGCCGGCCGACAATGACCATCTCAAAAGATTGAGCCAGAGAAGAAAGTCCCATCAGAGCACCGCCAACCAAAGCAAGGACATTAGCTAGCAGCATGGACTTTCGCCTGGTGATGACAAGGAAGAAGAAGGATAGAGTTAATGGTTGTAAATTAAAAATCATATAATTACAAACCTTAGAAGACATGTGTACTGTAGAGTAAATGAGAAAACACATTACTATTTGAAATTATTGTATTTTCTTTTATCAAAAATCAGATTAACTGCTTAGTCAATAAAATGTCCCAGAAGGATGTACCCAGTATTTACTCTTCATGTCCTCACCTGCCAAATTTATTGACCATGGCTCCTACAGAGAAGGATCCGATCATGCCCCCCACACTGAAGATGGCCACAGCGAAGCTCCACACCACAGTGTTTGTTCCTGGGCTGAAAGGCATCCCGTTCCGCTCGAGGGACACATTATGAAAAAAATCACGCAGTTTCTATCAAACCACAGAAAAAGGGTAGAAAATTGTTAGAGGTGATTGTTTTTGTTTTAACCATAGGTTATTTATGATGGAAGCAATTCAAATAAGATCTTATGGCTTATTTGGGAATATTTTATGCAACCACATGGGGGCAGTATAGTTTTTAGACCCTGACACATTCAAATGCTCATGTCTGGCACCACAACTCTAATTCAGGTCATACCTACTTCAGACTGAATATATAAAATAACAAAAATGTAAATGTGAAAGGTAAATTTAACTGTGTCATTGTAGTATCTTACCACAAAAAAAATTTGAAATGATGACACACACACACACACACACACCTGTTCTGGTGCATTGATGACCCCACTGTTGTAGCCAAACTGTAGAGAGCCGATGACTGCTGTTGTGACAGCATAGAGGAGGTAAGGTGTCACCTTCTTCTTTGTCTGGTGAGAAAGACAAACACAGAGAGTTGTGAATGCTTAAAACAATGAGTGTATGCAGCTTTTGTGGGGCGGACTTGGCCTGTTCCTGACTTCACAAAGCTCTTGTTGTTTATAGTGAGACTTGTGACTACACACAAAGAGCTTTTCTACATTTGTTTTCGCTCCGTGTTTTCAGCATTCTGCACTGGCATGTGTAGTTTCACTGCTATGAAAGCTAGGTGTTGCAACGCTGCACGGGCTCACAGGGAGAGAGAGAGAGGTATTTCTCAGCTAAGCAGCTAAAGACATGCTGAGGAAATAAGACTGAACCCTACTAAAAGGGTTTTCTTGTATTTTTTACAGTAAAGTTGGCTCAGCTCATAATAATAGGCTAATGCACATGACATAGGTCCTTGACATTGCAAGGTAGAGAAATGTGCTATATGTAAATATAATTAGCAATGCAGACGTTAACACATACCTGTGTGACGAAACATTTATTTTGTCTGTTTCACTTGGATTTAAGATTTATTTTACATTTTTTTTATTTATTTATATACTGAAGTAATTCACCAACTTTCTAGAAGCATTTGCAAATTACTTTTATGGTCTAATGACGAGGGGCTAAAGTCCAAACAGGCTCATTAGTGAAAGGAAATCCACTTCAGTCATCTAGTTAGTAGTAATCCCTCTGTGTTCAAATCTTCTGATGTCTCAACACAAACCCGTCTATAAAACACCCATGAAACACTCATGATGAAAAACAGCTACTAGGGAAGAAATATGCAGAGACAGTCACAATGAACTTTTTCCCACAGATTGTCGGAGATGGTGTCAGGAAAGACTCTCCTTGCATCCGTTCAGTAGCCGCCTTTGTAAAAATGTACTAAGGTTCAACGAACAACGTGTGGATCCTTACTGACAGCACACCGTCCTTATGCACATGACATTGGTGGCTGCACTTGTCAGGTATCTATTTAGTTACCATTAACCATCACACACCTCAGAAAGAAACAAGACGGCAGGTGAAGTGATTAAATATTTGAGAGAATAATCTAAAAAATTCACACTGAGGTTACGCTTGTGATGGACATATGTATGACTATCTGCTGTCTGCGTCTGTGTGGCAGGAAATGTGGCTCACATGATACAACTATGAAGTGAGTACGGAAGAGGAAATACTGAGCTCTAGTAACAAGACAAACACACAAGGACAGAACTTAATGAAAAAATGGTGAACTTAGTAAGTCGTTTGATAACAGGAAGCACGTATTAGTTTCAAAGAGAAGCGCATTAAAAGTAGCTGTCTGCCTCCTGTCTCTGACTTTAGCTGCAAGGTGTCCTCGGATAACCCTGACACAAGAACAGAGGGTGCACTGCAGTCCAACTGCAGAACTGCATGTAGGTGTGTGTGGTATGTTTGTGCATATGTGTCAGCTGCATCTTCAGGGACATGTTGGTGTTGAGTATGATTTGGACAACACAATTAGCGAGTAGACTACTGAGTCAGAAGCATTATGTTTGTTACGACCCTGATGCAGCTGAATCACAGGGTACGTGTCAAATCCAAACCAAGTGGACAATGTGGATCAGCTGTACGTCACAACACATACACACATAGTCTATGATATTCTGCTAAAGAATGTTAGGCTAAATAGTTTACCACATTATTCCTAGAAAGGAGAACAGCAACACAAATACTGACGACTCAGTCTTAGTTAAGTAACTCTGCATCACAAAAAAAAGGAAATTATTGGACATTAGCATTTCATCATCTCTCGCAATATTCACAAGAATTAGAATAACTAGAAGAATAACTTCCACATTTATCTCATTTCATAATCTTCCTCTCATCCTTTGACTCATTTCGTTTTTAACTTTTCTGGTATAGACACTTAGGTCAGGTGTCCTGCCTCAGAGCTCACATCCAAACAGACATATTCTTTACTGAAGATAGGAAAAATGAAATGACATAAGTAGTTGTGAAAACATCTTGTGCAGGTGTTTTTGCAATACACGCTGGTGTGGTAGTTGCATCAACAAGATGAGATGTGAAAATCTTGAGAAACACAAAAATTAGGTAACTGGATGCAACATGTTTCAAAAGACAAACCGCAGGATTTGCAATGAAGAATTCACCTTATTATAACAAATACTTAGTAACACAGTAACACAGTGTAGTATCGCAGAAACTATTCTGTTGCATGTCATGACCAGAACTATGCCCTGCTCCCCTGTCTAATATGTTTTACATGTCTCTCATATTATCATTGGCTCAGTTCACAGTTCACTGCAAGTAAAAGCACGAAACTTAAATTCATGTTCAAACTTGCCACTTAAATGTTCCATCATCTGTCTCCTTTAACTTTCTCCCTTAGAGTCACTTCCTGAAAAGTTGTCTCTCATCCCAAGTTCCTGCTCTAGCTAGAAAAGGAAAATCCAGAATTGCTAGCCTGTGACTCGTAAATACCATGCTCTTATTCATCATTCTGGCTGAAAACAAACTTAGAATAAAAAAAACATGGCAAAAGCCATTCCTATGGAATTATAAAAGACAACTTAAATAGATAGTTTTATACTTAAAAAATCACAACAGAAATTTTCCAAGTTTGCAGCAGCACGAGTCAAATGTTTTTTAAGTTCATAACAGAAGTAAAGTTCAACACAAACTAGTCACTTATACAACAGTACAAATGAGAAACTGTTAAATGTACCTTTTCATTCTCCATCCGCTCCATCTTTGCTCCTAGTTTCTATTCACACGGGAACACCACAAACTGAAGCTCCTTAATGCAGATTAAAGTTAGGAATGCACCCCTCAGTGTAAACAGTCAGCAGAAAACCTGAAAGTAAACAAACATAAGACCCATATGTGATCAAGTGGTAGCAAACAATCATTCTGATGTTTCCTGAAATAAAAGTTTAAATTATCCATTAAAACTAATCCTCTCTTTAAATAATGCCGCATATCCGTAAGAACTATAGATTACAAACCTAGACTAGATATTGTGGATCACTCTGCAGCCCAGACAGCTGAAGCACTTTTCTGAAATGAGCTGGAGGAAGTCTAAGTCCACAATGACAGCAAACGCCTCCTTACATTAACCCTCGACCGTCTACTGCGCTTTTATATGAAGCGGGACAGGTTGAGGAGCACGTTGCACAGGTCTGCCTCCTCTTGCTCATAATTACTAGGAAGCTGCCCAGTGCGTAAAGCGCGCCGGCGAAAATTTCCCATAATCTCGACTCACTTCGGGTAAACTCGCGTGGTGTCGTAACGTACGTAAGAGCCACGCATTTGCATTTCCGCTCAGGCGGCGCGGACGTGCTCGTTTGAGCGTAGAGCGCGGGGCAGTGATGGAGAGTGAACGGGGCGTGTGCTGCTGCTGCTGCTGCTGCTGCTGCGGGGTCGTCGGCTGCACACAGTGGGTGCGAGAACAAAAGTCAACATGCACATACAAAGCTTTGTCATGCATACATCATGCGGCCAGCTCAGGGGGTGGCAAACAAACGGAGAGCCTTCCTAATAGTTCACTTCACAGCCCACCTAAAATCCCAGTGTGGACTATGTTCTGCATGGAGGAAAAGGGAGGAGCCAGTATTAAGTCCACTTAGTGAGCAGAGTGGGACCATTGTACTGTTTATGTGAAATGCACAGTACGGTGTGCTACGGAAGAGGATTAGGGCCACCATGAAAATTTTATTTAAGTTCTGACTTTAATCACAGAATTCTGGGAAAAAAGTCAGAAATTTGACTTTAATCTCAGAATTTGGAGAATTGGAATTGGAGATTAAAGTGAGAACTCAAATACAATTTTCATGGTGGCCCTAATCCTCCTCCATAATGTGCAGACCCCGAAGTCGAGTTAGACATTTTGGTAACAACATAGCATAATATACACAT
>JAUMHF010000008.1:7850033-7963336 GCA_032359275.1 Microctenopoma steveboyesi
GAGGACAATCAAGTCAGGATCCTAGACCGGGAAGCTGATTGGTTTAAACGAGGTGTGAAAGAGGCAGTTTACTGCAAAATTGAACGACCCTCGTTAAACAGGGGTGGTGGCCTCAGGCATAATCTATCACCCACTTATAATGCCGTTATCTCAAAGCTCAAAAGCTACTCACACCCTGGCTCAGGTGGTCACATTAACATCGGATTAACCTTTTTTGAGATAGATTAATGATATATGTTAAGTTTGTAATTAAAAAAAAAAAGTAATCTTTGTTCCTTTTTATTATATATATATGATGATTATCGATTTCCAAAACAACATCTCTACTTCACGAAAGGCTGATAATATTTAACACTAATAGTAATAGTTGTGTGAACTCGTCATGAAGCCAAACAGTGTCTCCGGGTATAGACACACACTCATACATGACAGGAGAGGAGTCACTACGGAAACAGGAAACATAAGTTTGAAACAACTGTTAGTAAAAAAAAAGGTTAACCACAGAGACCAAACCATGAGTAACACTATAAACACATGACCTTGAATGTTCATCTTTGACAACCCAGGTAATACGTTGATATACTTTAGAATACCACAAACCTACCTGTACACACACACACACACACTGTCCTCACTAACAGTCACATGTGATTCATCTGTGATATGATAACAGCCAAAGCCCTCGGAAAAGTGGAAATATGTTGGGACACTGATCTAACACAAACTGTCTGAGTTCTGTTTAAATCACAATTCATTCATTTATTTAATCTAAATAATCAAACCCAAATAGAGAAGTAAGAAAAGAGAGAGAGAGTTGTGCAGATGTTAAGGCTTAGCGTATTGTAACAACACACATCTTTCTTTAGAGCCCACACCTCAGTTGACCCTATTGACTGACCTCTATGTGCCAACATATCATCTGCATCTCGTAAGCCATTGCCAGGGAAACCAGCTCCTCCTTCAGAGACCTGACCTGAGTGAGCAAATGAAATACATCTGCAAACAACAAACCCAGATGGCTGCACAATGAGAGAACACACACACACACACACACATTATAAACCACACCCTGTAGCCTAAATTCAACACATCCTGTGTGTAGTGGACTGTAGAAAAATCAGTGATTGAAAAACTGATTTGAACTTAAAAGTTTCATCATGGAAACACGATAAAGGTTGGTGCTGAATCCTGTCTCACATGTAGTTTCACAATCAGTGGGAAAAGACTCACACTTTGTCTCTGTGTTAGCACAGCTACAATGTGGCCGAAGCCACAGCTGAAAGTTTATCGTGTTAAATGAAGAACTGAGAACATTCACAAAAGACAACAGGCATCAAATGTTGTTAAATTCACACTGATTTTAGAGTTCAAACCACTACATAAGAAGTTTAAGATTTACATAAAAAGTGTTATTCAATAATAACGTTTAGTCATGTTAAAAGCATTAGACGTGTAACCTACAGTTTTTAAGCAGAGTCATTCAACTCATATTTTATGTTGAAGCAACTTATATTTTAAGAGCTGGGAAATATTTAATATAAAGTCAAAAAAGTAAAGTCTGCACCCTAGATTTAACAAAGTGATACTAGCTACCCTCTGAAATGTCATCTTCAGTAGCTTAAACGTAACCACATAAAAACTGTCTTCCTCACACTTCACTACCTGAATATTTTGCAACACGTCACTGAATCTACACAGCTACACCTGTTGTATAATATACAGAGTTCAGAGCAATAAAACCCAGTTGTGTTTTAACATTTTGGTAGGTTAGCATCATGTGCTTCATTTGAAAATCATGGATAATGACAGTGTGTTAACTTAATCTGTTCTGTGTCAAAATGTCATTTACCGATCTGACAGACAGAGGGGGATGAAGCAGCATGTGATGAGATTTTACTCAACTCTTTTGTGTAACACTGTCGCCTTGAGTTTCCGGCTTGCCACTAACCCACGTAGTGACTTACATTATACTTTTATCCTGGATGTAAACAGACAGATTTACAATCTGACTGCATCAGCATAAAGCAGTTTTGTCTACAATCTATAATTCATAATTTATAAGATTCATGAGTCATAAAGGAGAGGCCCAGATGGCGTGTTGGGACTGATTGCAGCATAGCCAGTGACGTGCAGCAGAGGAAATGTGGCGAGCTGATGCTCATCTAAGGAAGACCTCAACTGTAGTCTGAAGATGGAAGTGCCAAAGTTACCACCTTTGCTTAAATCAACTCTGTTGCTTATGATCCTGAATATAATGTAAGTCCAAACTGTAAAATGAAACAAGAAGTATTGAATATGACTGATATGTGATAAAGATACAAATCCAGAAAAAGGTATCAGAAGAGAATGGAGGGAATAAAACACAAGTCAGTCTAAACAATGCTAAATATTTCTGTGTCCCATGCAGAGGATGATCAGTTAATTGTGGACACATCCACTTTTGACTCAGTTGGCACATGACTAAAGGGAATCCGATGGTGCCACCGTGTGGTTAGATTGGACAATTACATCTACGGCAGCATCTGATTAAAAACAGAAAAACAATGACCAAGTGTTACAGTGAGGTTTTCACAGTACGCAGACCACAGGGTAGTTAAAAAGAAGACTAAATAAACACTTAGACAGATGACTGTGTGTGCTGACATCAAATTTAGTCTGGAGTCATGTGATGAAAGGAGCAAGGTTGCAAAATCAAGAGAGCTGAAGGGCAAATTGGGTAATCAAAAAGAAAAAAGAACCCGTTAATAGCATTACTTTCCATGCAAAATTAAGTTGGACTGTATTCACAAATTGTCTTATCCTACAACTAGAAATCCTCAACAATGGTGCTGAAAAATCCTAACAGCTTTCTCTAAAGTACTTCTCACATAGCCGCTGAGGCGGACAGAACTGAGGTCAGTGAAACCTAGTGATTGACAGAAGACTGGTCTTAGTCTGTGTTGGTGAATTCACTCACATGAGAGGGTTGTGACTATTTAATATGCACATAATGAAACAGCTGAGCAGTGGAGATTATTAAGAGGATTTATATGATTTGAATAAAAGAAGAGTTGAGCACAGCCGTCAAGTCACACTCATCAGTACAATGTCCTCTCTCTGATCAAACAATTGTTCACGAAGAGCGAAAATAACTAAAACGTCCTTGTGGATCTAGATGTATCTTTACAACTTCGAACAGAAATATCTACTGCTTTCTCTGAATTTACATAACACATTGAAAGGCTACACGCTTACAGATCATAGCACAGTGGGTTGGGACACAAAACCAGTGGAGTTGAAATGCACAGAAACGAGCCACCTACAGAACTGCTGAACCTTAAGTATAGTAAGTTTCCTCCTAGTTTCACATTAGCAGTTGAATTTTAATAACCCGAAGATGAGAAAAGAGAGCTTGAGCATACTCTCATTCTACATACTGATGGTTCATCCTAAGCCAACCCACCCAACATTAGCTTTGGGAAATTAATTCCATGTCTGTCTGGTTCTGATCCGGTTGGGGAGATTGTTGCTACCAGACCGTGTTGGTTGTCCTACAGTGGTTTGGCGTCTTTTCCAATGACACCTCAAAACGTAGCCAGGAGGAACCCCTTTAGGGTTTGTAGACAACTGCTTTACCGAGTACTACTCGTCGACACCCAAAATAATGCATGGGTCAAATAAAACGAAACATTTTAAGTTGAACAATGTTCTTTAATTAAATCTGCACTGTATTCACTTTACAAGTATTTCACAAGAAAGACTGCAAATAAGCATTAGACCTTAACATGCTGGGTAGAAATTTGTGCGTGTTTATTGTTTCATAACAGTATTCTCAACAATTGTGATGTGACAGCTGTGTGTGTCTTAGGAACACTACAGAGGTAAAGGTGCATGTAACAGAATTTCCTGGACTGTCTTGAAAAATAACGGATGTGAAATTTTAGATCTTCCCTGGGAAAGTTCCATTCTCCACCTGATCATTCCATTTCTCGACCTGTGGGAGACAAAAATGTTAACAACCCAGCACTATACATTCAGTAGGATACAAGTGAATAAATAACATTGTGGAGTATTGCCTAAAAGGACACAGAACCTACCCAGCCAATGGGACAGAGGCTGTTGTAAACCCTCTTATACCAGTCACAAGGAGTCACATCCTGGTCTTTGGCTGCCAGGGCCTTGCTGCACCTGTGGAAGTCTGCAGCAAAGATATAAAAATGGGTTTAACGATACCAATCTCAGTGTTGACACTGAAAACAACATAAAACAAAGCTGATGATATCTAATGATAAGCAGCATGATAGTCCAGTTTAAACTTTAGTTAGACTTAGACTTTAACCTAGTTGTTCACTTTGTACAATTTAGCTGTAGAATGATGTGTGGTACGGGATTATCAGCTAAGTTAGTGTATTTATATACTGGATTATACATGTGCAATGTTTAGTAAGATTGCAGGTTTAAATATACTGTATGAACCCTTTTATTAATTGAAAAATCAGGTAAGCACTCCACAAAAAATGAATTTCATCAGCAGCCAGTTGCCTTTCTTATTGTGCAGTGTAGATTTGATGAAGAACTCTTGTTGATAAAGAATGATGAAGAACTCTGTTAACATATAGGAGAACTGACAGCTATTTCAGCAACAAACATTTAACGCCGTTTAGCTTCCATAAGCGTACGAGTTTACAGATAATTAATTAAGGTAAAACACCGTTTAATGAGTTATGTGAAGGTAGGGTAGAAATATTTAGATTCATATCCTCACCCAGGTAGTTCTGGTAACAGTTGCGGGTCTGGTTAGTGTTGGGGAATCGGGCGTCAAAGGGAGCAGTCCTGTAGTTCTTAATCTTATCATGAATTGTCTCAGACATTTTTAACAGCTCTAGAAATACGCCTAAGAGACACAAAAACAATGCACAAGCTTGATCAACGAGTAGCTTTAACAGGTTATAAAGATCAGACTTACAAAAACAGTCACGGTGTAGCTGGAATTCAACACGATGACCGACGCTAACTAGCTAAGCTAAAAATAGATTTATCAACAACGTTAAAGAAAGATACCCAATCTAAGTAAATGTTTAGTTCCTTGTCAGAATTTTTTTATAATGGCACACATTTGCAGATACACCATCAAACTATAGCTACGTTTACCAGCGGAAATGTTTATTACATAAGATAGGAACTCATAGTTATGAATACAAGTTAGCATTCCGTACACAGCTTAACAGTTAGCTCATGCTAACCTAGCGCTAAGCTCGTTGGTAACCTGTTAACATATCTCGATAACACATTTATAGCTCCTGGAGTTTCTGTAGACTAAATCATGACATTGCTCGAGAAAACACAATATGACGTTTGCAAACAAAACACCAAATTTCTGACTTCTGACAGCTAACCTTGGATGCTTTCTGAACGTGTCCTCTTCAAACTAACGTCCTTCGCGCAGAGGATGCTGGGATATCTGGCTGTGGGGGTATCTGCGTTTTAAAGAGTCCGTTCAGACTTATTCCAGTGTTTTACTACGTTTAATGAGCAATGAAGGGCTTAAAATACATTTAAGAGTATGTTATCTAATCATAACTGATAATAACAAACCAATGTGGAAGTTCAGCTTTATTTTGTCTGTCTGAAAGTGAAAGTATTCAGACAATTTGCTAATTTAGTTCACACAGAACGTCTATATTCTGTAAATACAAGCTGTCACGATTGACTTTATTACTACTGGGCGATGAACTACTTGTTAATATAGCTGGTAACTGGCCCAATTAGAGTCAGACTGCGATTTGTGGTATGAATATGACGCAAACTTTCATGACAATGTTATTTCTGTGAAATGTTCAAGGATTCATCTGCTTTACAAAAGTCGGCAGATGTTAGAAAATAATAAAATTAGTAGAACAAAATAAAATGTACAGCACATTATCCTCTGAATCACTGCCCACATGTCTTTTTTATGTCAATTTTACAATTACTGTTCATGTTACCCACAGTTAAATTGGAGTAATATGTTCCCTTCTTCTTCTTGAGGAAGTACAAAGACTTTGAAGAACTGGCGGAGCGTTGTGACATATTCAGATGGGGATCCAGTCGCTGAACTGGGACACAGTGACAGTCCTTTCTCTTTCCATCAGCATCTTCCTGTCAAAGACTAGGTCAAAGATCACAGGTGTTTCTGTCGCATCCTCCGGCTTTCTGTCTAACTGTGTGTGTTTCCTTCTTCCTCTTCCAACAAACACTGTGTTTTGCTGTGTTTTGGGATGCACTGTGATTTTTGTTCTCACCAGGAATCACAACAAAGCGCAGGATTTAATCTGTTGTGGTGCTTAGACTCTGGCTGATGTGTTAACGTGACATCACATTTCTGTTTAACACAGACTAAATAATTGCTATCAAGATTATTTATTGTGTACAGTACAGTTTATATATTGTACTGTACTGTTTTATATTCCCTCAAATGTCTCAAAGGCCCATATAAGTGGGTCTACCTCTCTCTCTCTCCCTCAGTCAGGATATAGGTGTTGTCCACTGCAAAGGAAGGAAATTCTGTCACTTAGAACAATGGGCCTGTTTCTCTATCTATAGACCCAGAAACGCTGAGAGCCAGAGTGAGAGAGGTAGCAATTATCCAGTTGGAGAGAAAAAGTAGAGAAAGAGACATTTTTCTGCAGAGAAAACCAAAGAAATGGACGATTACAATTAGGGATGTGTGTGTAGACGTGTGACAGGTTTGGGCCTTTTGAAAATGGCATATCGTCGTTGGGAAAAGGAAACATACAAAGTTATTAGCTAACACTGAGCTGCGTATTTGCGTTTTGCTGGCAAGGAATCATCCTAACTTCACTGAAGAATCAGAATTAACCGTGGGTAAGTTTATTCTAATTTGAATCCCTAAAAACCTTTAATTGTTTTTGATGAGTTTGTTTTTTGAATTTCAACTATTCCACTGCCTAATCTAACAGGGTGCTCATTAAAAACAGAGATCTCCTTCACGGCCTAGCAACGTTTTGTAGGTGTGGAAACGCATCAAGATATAACAGGATTTGTAGTCCTGTCATAGATAATTCCCAAAAAATGTGGTACTTTCCCAGTAGTTAATGATTACATTTAGGCATCAAAGTTTCACCTGAAGGAAGACATTTTGATGGTAACACTAAGAAATGGACCGGCAGTGACCTTTGCAGTGGGTTTTTCCCTGTCAATCAGACAGCTGGACCTCCGTCCACAAAACATACTTCCTGTTTGAGAACGGGGAATGCACGCAATCATGTTCTGAGGTAGACTAGGACAGGGGGTGGGGTTTGGATTAATATCTATGTTTGTTCTCAACATATTGACAACCTGCTGCAGGTATCCTGTTGATATTATTTTGATGGTGACATCATTCCATTGTTATATTGTTTCAATCCTGGCAGCGCTGCAACACATGTCTCTCTGCAGCTGGAGGCAGATTAGAGGAAACATGACATTTACAATATTCTTGATCAACTGCAGATTAATGAACTGAGAAGCCACACTTCTCCGTAACTCCCTTTTGTCAGATGGAGGGGTCTGGCAGTCCACGCGTCAAAAAGCTCCATTTCCCAGTGGGTCTGTGGATCAACTCGCCCAGGAAACACTTTGCCAAGCTAGGTGGTCGCTGGCCAAGCGCTGTCTCTGTCAAGTGAGTCTGAAATGCTTCAGACTTCACATTTTCTTTCTGGTTTGCTTCTGTCTCACGTATTCTTCATCAACATATATTGTCTAGATAGGATTCTGTGCCTGATGAGTAATGTTGAATGTGTTGTGGGTTGATATCATCTTATCTTACTTCCACTGTCATAAGTATCTTTTCAACATTTCCCTGTTTTATTTTTGTCCTTGTTGTTTGTCAGTCATAACTCACAGCTGACTGGTCCCTTCCTTTCTCCTTCCTCTCTTCTCCCATGTCCCCTCTCCGGTTCTGCTGTTCCCAGGTCAACCACCAGCTCTGACGCAGCCTCCGTCCACGAGGCCCCCTCTGCTGTTTCCTCTTCCCTCTCCAACTCAACCCCCTCCCTGGCTTCCCCTGTCCCATCCCCATCTCCTTCCCCAGCCTTCCTCAGGCCACGGCCTGCTGGGTCCCAGTCCCGCACAAAGCGGCTTTCCCATTTATTTCTGCGCGGGCGCTCCAACAGCGACCGGGACCGGGCAGTGGGGGAGAGGGAGAGAGAGGTTTGGGCTCATTTGGCTACTCCCTCCTCCCACCATTACTTGCCTCCTGCCTCTTCCTCGGCTCCAGGCCTAATCAAGATCTATGGGGATGCCCTCTCCAGTGGTGCCAACTATCGCTCCCTGCTGGCCAACATTCATTCCACAGCCAGGCAGCTCATTGCCCAGGTCATCACTCGCTACACTGAGAGAGAGAGGGAGGAGACAGATGACGCAGGTGAGAGAGAGGGAAATTTGCTTTCATTAGGACTCTGTTGCAATCCATTACATGTAACCGTTTGCTAAAAAAAATTTAACCAATTTGGAATGACTTAATATAAACAAAAACAGCGGTGTTATGGAAAAATAATTACCCTTTTCCTCCCTTCCTCCATTATCCTGTAGCTGTCCAGAAACACAGCCCAGAGGACTTCCTGTTGTGTGATGTCATTGGAAAGCCCATCCAGCAGCCAGATGGTGCTATCAAATGGGAGACAGAGTGCCGGAGAAGTGTTGCCCCGTGGGAATGTCCTTTGCTGTTAGTGGACATGTGGCGACCCAAGGACGGATTTGAACGGCGCTTTGAAATTCAAAGGAAGGAAGACTATGAGAGAGAAGAGAAAGAGAGGGAAAAGGAGCGAGAGAGGGAGGGAGAAAACTACCAAGGTATGTGTGAGTCTTAAAAGACAGACAGCATCTTTATACAGATGACCACAGGGTCACAGTGACCGATGCTCTGATGGTTGACCGATGCTCTGATGGTCTCTCTGGGCTACAGGTGTGCGCTGGCGGCGAAACAGGATATCATCAGGAGGCGTATCAGAGGAGAGCGAGCGCGGTCATCGTGGAAGGAACACGGAGCTCAGGAGGAGCATCAGTGACATGAATCTGAGTCTGCGGCGTCGCCAGGGCAACCATGTTAGCAATGAACCACGTGGCTCCGGGAACCGGCCTAATAATAATGGTGGAGTGCGGGACAGGAAGAACATTGTGAGCATGATCAGTCCACAGCCAGGAGAGGTAAAGAAGATGATGATGCAAGGACATTTTTTATTTGTCATTAATTTAATTAACTTTTTATCGCTGCGATTTAATCTGCTCTTTCAGATTCGAGCATCAAAAGCAGAAGCAAAGGTTGGCTGGACGAACCAGCCAGCGGAGGACGAGAAGGACTACTCCAGCTGTGACCTGGAAGCAATGTCACAAAGTTTGATTCTTCCACCCACAGACCGACCGTACTTCCTTTTGCTGCAGGGTTATGATCAGAGCAAGGCAAGACATGCTGACAGATGATTTCACACGTACAAATACTCACAAACAACACCCACACACGCATACACTATATAAACACATGAATGCACACAGAAACACAAACACACCGACTCTGTAGCAAGTCGCATACACTCGGATGAGCACATATGCAAACTATCAGGCATGTTTTAGACTAATTGTGCAAAGGTACGAGCGTTCACACGCCCTCTACATGACATCATACCTGCATGTCTGTAATCGCCACATACCATCGGGACTTCCATCCCTCTACAAGACTCTCCCATTCAGGATCCAGCACAAAACAGCCCCAGAGCAGCACAATAGTACAGTACCTCAACAATTTCTCCACATAAAGCACAAAACATCTCTTTGTATATCGCTCCATCTGACACAATGACCTCACACAGGTCTCCTTTGTACAAACTGTGACACACTTCATACCTTATCGAGTGCCTTCTGTTTAACTGAACATCTGATAGAAGATTGATGTGAACACTTAAGAGATCACAGACCTCCCTGATGTTCTGTTACTCTGCACTGTGTTTTGTTTAGGATTTTGTTTTGTACATCATGGCGGGACATATGCATGTGTTTGGCAGAAAGCCCACAATGAGAGAGAGAGAAAATGATAAAGAGAGGGAGAGAAAGGGTAAGAGGCCGCTAAAGGTGGACACATTCCTCTCTGCTCCTGACCTTTTGGCCAGACACTTTTTAGTCAGGAGAGACTCAGCTGTTCCTGAGACCCACACTGGACAAGGTACAAAGAACGCACTCAGCACGAGCAACAATGTTCAGAACTGCTTCCATATACTGTATACAACAATTGGAGTGTTTGACATATTGTATCTTGGACTCATTTCATTTCACCCAGCTCTGATGCGACCATTCAGAGGAGGTACAGTTACACACAACGGAGTGGCTGTGTATAGGGAGACAGTCTTAAAGCCTGGAGATGTGATTGGTCTGGGAGATTACTTCCTTTTCCTGTACCGTGACCCCCGCGTGACTCCAGCTCCACCACTAGCACTGACCCTGCCGTGGCAGGTTGATGTCTCAACCACCTGCTGCCCCTCAGGTTTGGTGGATCGACAGGAAACTCTGAGGCAGTATCTGGGATCTACTGAGGCAATTTTGAAATTTCACCCTCGTCATGCAGATTCCCTGTTACAGGTCAGACAGTAAGACAAGCAAATTACATTAACCCATAATATCTCAGTATCTAGGTGTTCAGTATAGAAAATGGCCTTGAATACATATGTTTACGTTTATTCTTTATGTTTGTCTTAGGAGATAATATCCAAAAACTCCTCTCCAGATTCTGGCGGCGGGCCTTTAGCTCCAGCTTATCTCCTTTCAATCATGATAGACCATGCCTCTAAACACCTGGACCCTGCCCTCACACCACAGATATTACTCAAGTCCGCCAATCTAATTAAAGAAATCGTGTGGGTAAGTGAAAACATGAGATTTAAAAAAGAAAAATTAGTACTGTCTGGAGGCTGAGGTGTTATAACACATTAAACATGTCAACTTAGTTGAAGGGGTTGAAAAAAGATCAGCAGATTACCTAAGGGAGTATGATTCATTCTCTGGAAACAATGAATATCTGTATGAAATCCACTGCGCAAAAGACAGACTATGCCATCCAAAGAGACAAAAAACAACAGCTTGGAGTACAGAATGTATGAAACAATATGCTAAGTAAACCTGTAAGCATCTCTGTGGTTTTCATCTATGGAACAACTGAACCACGAACCTGTTTAGCTTAGCATTGCATGGGCATGACCACACTTAAACAAACCTGTCAGGAAAACATCAGGTAGATTGAGGTTGCCACATTTAGCCAGACAGAAAAAGCAGCAGACAGACATATGCCCCTCATTGTTGCCTGTTAGGTTGTGGACAGGAGTGAAGATGAGCTGATGTCACTTCCCTCCTGCTGGAAAATGTGTTGTAATTGTCCTGGCTGCAGGGCTTGGCTCTGCCCCCCTTCCACCCTTACACTAAGCCAAGATGTCTCTGCTCTCTTCTGTCTCCAACTTTTTTTTACAGGATAACATTAAGGAATTTGGGGATAAGCATCCCACGCAAAAGTAAGAACATTTTTGTTCCATGTCATGTTTTCTCTGTTTAGAGATCTCCTGCTGAGTGATTCGTGATACATTTGTGCTTGTGATGTTATGTCTTTGGTAAATTTTTGTGGTATGATGAAAGCATCATAACACAGTGCTGTTGAAAAATGCCTCAAATATGGATGGGTAAAAATAACTGAACCTATTTTTACTCAGTGAAGTGTTTCTGTTTTAAATCACAAACATAACACTGACAGGAGAATGTTCACAATCATTTTACAGCTAACATAACTTTGGCATTACATCATTACATAAATATCATATCCAGTTCTACAGAGCAGGAACGTGAGATTAGCACGCCAAATGTCCAGAAATTGTCATCTGACCTCCGACCCTTGATCTTCTGGATGTCAAACGCTACAGAGCTCTTGAACTTCTTCCAGGTCAAAGTTGAAGCTATGGAGAAAGAGTGGGAGTTTGAAGGTGAGAGTGGTTTGGAAACAACAGAAATGATTCACATGAAAATGCCATTTAGAAGTTATCACAAAGTTTGTAAATCTGTTTCTTATGCTTTGTTTTTTAAAGTCCCTGGGGACCCAGTTTTAACAGCTGATATGGACACTTGCTCAGAGGCACTGGCACAACTGGATGATGTCATTATGCACACCTTCCAGCAGTGTGTGTATCACCTCACCAAGGTATAAGACATTTAACAAGTCTGTGTCTTACATCCAGACGAGTAGCACGAGTAGCATCCAAAGTTCAACACGGTGTAGTGCTTTGCCAAGCCCTATAGTAGTGTAGAACTTAATAGTGGTGTTCCCTATTAAGCAATACAAAGAAATCAGCATACTGAAATGATAAAGTACATTGTGTGACAGAAAGCCACTGCCACAAAGAGACAGCAAAATGTCTTTTAATAGACTTAATACTCATTTTTGCTGTTTCCCAAAATCTCTCTGGATCTGCCTCACCACCACCCTCAATTTATTTTAATTTTTTCCAGCTGTAAGGAGCTCATCTATTTCCTTTGTTCTTTGCATTATGAGGGAACAGTTTGCATCAGCTGCTCCTTTGAGTATACCTTACTTTATAACTTCTCCAGTGTAGACACACTACATGCTTAGACCAGGAGCATGCGTTGAGGACATGTCTACAACAATTTAGGATAGTGCTACAGTGTTGATGTCTATTAGGTGTTGTTCACTATGTTAATGTTTAAGCAAATGAACTGAGGGTTTCTCTCCTTTCTGTCCACAAAGACCCTGTACTCACTTCTTCCAGCTCTCCTGGACACCAACCCATTCTCCAGCGAGGACCATGAGAAGGAGAAGGACGGAGCTCGAGGTGCAGCAGGAGAAGAGAAGAGAGGGGAAGAAGGAGAGGTGGATGATGTGTCTACCTTACCACCCAAAGTTGCCGGGCTCGTGGAGGTGTATCGCTGTTCCCTGATGCTGTCGCGGGAAGCGTGTCTGTCTCCACCGCTCACCTCCCAAACCTTTGGCTACCTCTTCTTCTTCACCAACACCTCCCTGCTCAATACTCTGCTGGAGAGAGGTGAGATAGAACAGGTTAAAGTTAAAGTTAAATTACTGACAATAATCACTCAACAATAATAGTTCAGTCAGTTATAGATCACTGTCTATCTAAGGTTTATGAACATTAGCTACCCTACTGCTTTACCAGAAGAATTCAAATGTAAAGTAAATTGAATAGGGTCATATTTATTGTTTGTGAATTAAAGTCTTAATTTGTCGTCTTAAAAAAAGTTAAATGTTTATAAAGATTAGAGTTTTTGATATCGCATCCTAATACAGAGGGAGTTTTCTGGTGGTTTTACAGATGGCCTGTTTTCATGGTCCAGAGCAGTTCAGATCCGAACCAACCTGGACTTGGTTCTGGACTGGCTACAGGGAGCGGGATTAGGTGACATTGCTTCTGAATTTATGAAGAAACTGTCAGTTACAGTGAACTTCCTATGTGTTCCCAAGACTCGACTTATCCAGGTAAGACAGCTGCAAGTGCAGTGTGCCTACTCAGCTCTCCCCCTTCTCTGGATGAAATGCTGGAGTAAATGCTATTTAGAACTATGTCACTCTATTAATCCCTTGTCTTCCAGTCATCCTGGACAAGCCTTCAGGAAGACCACACCTTGCTAAGCCCTGCCCAGTTGCACCACCTGCTTACCCATTACAAGCTCGGACCAACCAGGGCCCCACCAGCATGCTGGGCTCCTCCACCAGGCACAGAGCTGAGTGGAGGTAATTACACTATAAAGGATAATGATTCAAACATTTAATCGTGCAATAATCTGCCAAAATAAAGAGTATGAAATCTTTTTTATGACATTTTAGACATCTTCGAGAGCTTCCTGGACCACCCTCCTCTTATCCTGCCAAATGAGACTCCACGCCTTGACCTCTCCCAGCCAATCCCAAGCCCTGAGCTCCAAAAGGAAGTGACACGTCTCCGCACCTTCTTGTGGGGACTTGATCAGGATGAGCTCCCTGCCAATCAGAGAACTCGGCTTTGAGGAAGCCCATATTTGTCTCTGTATGGATGTCAGAGGGACGTAGAAAACATATCAAAGTAAATGGCAAACTGGACTTATCTGCATTTATATTGCCTTGGTTGTTTTTTCATGACATTTCCATATGAGTTCATTAATTCGTTTAGCTATTATCAAGTAAGAGCAGTGTATTGGCTTTATTATTATTTTATTTTAAAGCACAAAGTAAAAGCCCAGGACTGTTAGATCATGTACTGTTATGCTTTATGTGGCTTTTATGTGTGTTTTTGAACTCGTTTTTAATAAAACTATGAATTCCAGTTTAAAAGAGCTACCGTTTCCGTAGGATCTTTGACAAGCTCGTTTCCCACAGCAAGGCCCCCGGGGCTTGGTAGTCAGCTTCCACTCCAAAGACAGATTCCACAAGGTGGCGATACAGGACTCATTCCCTCTTGACGTTAAATGATGAGTCTACAGGTAGAACTCCTTGACTAAGGAGGCGATCATACAACCACATTATCATTTGTTCCAAAGGCCCATTCTCATTTCCTGTAATAATAGAAGCATTTTACACAGGGGCATGACATAAATAAGCAAGTAATACTGTGACGACCACATACAAAGGTTACCTTTACCTAACACGAAGGTCAATGCTGAGGGCTATAGAGCAGGGGAGATTTTAATTTCCCTCTGGTTGGTATGACACACTAAAGTGATCTGATTAGAAGTGTTTCCCTATGTATATGTGACGCAATTACTCTTTCCTATAAAAAAATGACTCCAGTCCACCAATACTAAAGAGGTTGTCATGAGACGGATGATATCATTTGGAGAAAGTATAACATGAACTGTCACAATTTAGTAATATCCCATCGGTTTCACAGTCTAGTCAGCCAGATGTCTTTAGAAAACGGAATCAGAGAGAAACTATGACGTCTTTACTAAGTTATCATGTTCCTCTCTGGCGTCTGGCTAAATGGCTATTTTTCTTCCGGTCAGCCTCTAATTTAAACTCCTTTACAGTAAAGAGCTCAAAAAACAAACCAGTCTCATGAGAGACCCCTGCTTACATCATCACAGTTGCCTTGAGTTTTTGTTGTCTCCCTAATTCTGTTCTGTGCTGACATCAAAAACAGGCCATTGAGAAAGACTTGTTATAGATAATGAATCATGAGCAGAGGCTCCCTGTGGTTGCATTTATCAATTAAGTGACTGTAATCACTCTCATTTGAAATTCAGTGCGGTGTATGAGTGAGATGAGACTGTTTGTGTGCTAATTTCAACTTTCCAGTAATGTCATACAGATGTAGTCTGTAGCTTTATAATTAAACACAGATGGGGCTCAGACTGGTATAGGTCCACGCTGATTGTGTGACATTACAGTAGTCTGTGATACCATGTGGTGACCAATGTCTGAGTACTATTAAGGAACATGTAAGGTTTAGTAAGCATATGACACACACACAGTTTTTTGTGTTCGCAATCATTGACACACAAAACATCACACACACTTTCACCCAGTACTATGTGGTCATACACGCACCACTTTTTCTCTGTCTCTCACAGACACACGTGCATGCAAGTCGACCACTTTACCCAGGTGCAGAGACCCACACCTGTTGTAGCGACTCTCTGTAATTAGCTCAACACAATTATCATTGGTGGACAGAGGGAGTGGGGGAGAAGACAATGGTGCAGTTATTCTCTCCCTATCATCTCCTTCTCTCTCCCTGCCGTCAAGTAATGAAAGATTCTTCCCTTCTTCAAAGAGATGGAGTTTCCTACAAAACAGCTGAGTCAGAAGAGGAAAGAAAGGAAGATGAAAAGAAATTGAGAACAGTAGGGAAGCGAGCGCGGTAATGTAATGCTTCTGGTGTGAGGCCCAGTGGACCACAGTGATTGTGTTCATTGTTGTTACACACAGGAGTCTTTTTCAGAAACCAGAAAAAGCCCATGGCACTCACACTTAACACTAACAGCTACAACCTGGCACAGCCTCAGTATCTGGTAACACTTTACCTGAGGCCTGCGTCATCCCGTACTATAAGAAGGTTTTTCAAGTGATACGTAAGGGGAAAGGACAGAATACAATGACTGTAGGGCCATTGATGAGGCTGTGAGGACATCTAAGAGTAACAGTGTAAGAGTCCAAAAACAGAATGTGTGAACCTAAATTATGGTTTATCCTCGTAGCAAGGGTAGGAATATTACTTTTAGGAGCCTGGCTCTGGGCAAATTAAGTAAAAATATTCATTCTGTCATTTCTAAGAAAACTTTTATGCTTATAATAATAATATTTCAGAACCTGTTTGTATTAGGCATGTATATATTGTATATATTGTATATCTATGTATATGTATATTGTCACCACACAGGGGTTTAGACTGACACAAGGTCAGAGTGGAATATTGTGCATGGCTCCAGGCAAAGTTAAGAAAACAAGAAGGAAACAAGTGTGAAGGGAAATCTCTCTTAGGTCACAGACAGACAAAAAGGCAGACTGGGGGTGTAGGAATCTGCATTAGGTTGGATATGACTGGAGAGAAGGTCAGAGATGCTGGGAGGAAAATCAGATGCAGACAGACAGCACACTGTTGCTGAGGTTGGAGATGGGGAGACTGTGGAGGCCTTTAACTCACTAAGTTGAAGGCCAGGAGAAAAGCCTTGGTCCTCCTCAAGGGAGAGATCTGTTTTCTCCCGGTTACGTCACTACAATGTGAATAACGCATGCATGCCCTTATACACTTCACACACAGGCACGTGCAGGGATATAAAGAACCCCTGTGAGGTCAGATCTACTCGGCTGAGGCTGTCCACTGTTACTTGGACTAGCCAGCTAAGCCTCACAGTCTCAACCACCACCACCAACCACCTTTCCCTGCCCTGTGCTGCCCAGGCTTTCTCTCCACTGGCGGCTGGCTCTCTGGACTAGCAGGACATTTCTGTGTGCGTTTCAATTTAGGAAGGGGCCAGTGCACCCAATTTAGGGATGGTGGTCTTTTCCTCTTTTTTTAAAATGCCTTCATCTACCTTTTCCCTCCGTTCCTCGTTTCCTCCTGTTTTCCTGCGCCTCTCTTCATTCTTGTTCTGTATGTTTCTCTCAAGCCGGGGGGCCTGTGGGCCTGTGGGTAGGGGCCTTATTCCATCAGCCTGGGGCTTCTGTCAAAGTCTTGTTCCATTTGCGTCATGGTGTTGACTGAGTGGACCCCACACTTAACTCCCATAGAGCTATGGGGTTGTGTGGCAGGGCGTCCGGCACAGGCTAACGCGGCCCCATGTTCAGCGTGGTAATCTGATGGCCATGTTTATTTTATGTAGCTTTCCTTTGATGGTGCAGAAAAAGTCTTTGGGCTTTTTGTTTCAGCACTTTCACTGCCAGGTCAGAGGTGTTCACCGTGGTTACGCTCAGGAAGAATAATATTTGCCCTTATATTCGCTCCAAACAGGCTTTTTTCCATATTAGTGTCAGGGATACTCTGGGTTTCTGCCTTCCACTGATTCGGCACATAGAGGTAAAGGGTGTTAGGGGACTGCGCCTCAAAAGCATTGCTCCCTAGAGGATATCATCCCAGAGGCCTGCTGCTACACCTCGAGTGAACCCCTACTTGAGAGACAGTCATGCAGCCACATATAAGTCCCACTAGTGAAGGAAAAAACACACATGAACACATGAAAAGACTTTCCTTGGCTGCCCTGAACTCCACCTCAGCTGTCTCCCGTCCAAACTTCCCAGGAGTTCATTTCAATGGAGATACCAAACAAACAGAATTACTTTGCTTAATATCCTTTTTACCTGCCTGTGCCTTTCACTGCCTTACCTCAAAACTCACACACCCACATATCTGTCTCGTTTCAGCTGTTTCAGATGTCGGAAAGCCAGAGAACCACACCAAGTCATTAAGAGAGGGTTTTGACCTAAACGTACAAAACAGACAGAAAAGTCCAATCTCTTTGGATCACATTCTGACCCCAACTTGTTCTGCACAACCACACCATAGCGTACAAACAGAGGCTCATGTATTACCCCTTATCACATTGCTCTGCACTTATTTTACCTCTATTAAGCTTTACAATGTTGATCTGGCCGGGAAAGTGTTCTCTGATGGGCGACTTGCAGGACTTGCTTTGTCATGCAAGAATGCTCTTTACTTTGAAGATTAATTAGTACGTAGCCATTGAGAAAAGGAGCCCAGATTGTGGCTGAGAATACTGTTTATCCATATCAGTTTTCTTATTACTATTGGCTGTGGTCTATGCTGGGATATATTACAGAAATGAATCACTGTCATAGACGATAAGACTCCCTGGGGAGTTTTATATGGATAATGTTTCATTTCCTCTACGTTGCTCATTATTTCTGATCAGAGAAGACTGGGTTTTCACCAGATTGGAACACTAGAGAGACATGCAAGTATATATACACACAGACCAGCATGCATAAACAGAAATTAGATCACCATCAACCATTCACTATATCTCTTATCTTTCCATTGAAGGTGATCAAAAAACCGTACACAAAAAAGAGGTATAGTGAATGGTGAGGTATGTGCTTACTCACAGATGTAGGAGCCTAAGTGCTGATGTAATCCAGGGGAAACAAGGAAACAAGACGGGAGAACTACCCTGGTGGTAGGTAATCCAATCCCGTCTGTTGCAATTTAGCAGCTCAAAACAATTACCAACTTGCTGCCTTGAAAATAAGCACTGGCAGCCAGAGAATAAGATTGCAGGCTTGTTAGTAGACGCTGATGTAAAGTCCAATTTAGTAGGTCACTACACGGGGGAAGCTTATCTGGATCAGGGTTTGGTAATGTCGTGTTACTCGTTCCAACGGAGCTTGAAAGCTGCTGCAGATGTCACAGCTTGTGACACGGTAGAAAGGCTTGGTCAGTGAGTCAGTGATTGGTACTGCCAATCAAACCCAACTCTTTACCAGCCAGAAATGTGTCAGTGATGTGTATTTGTGTTATCCTCTTCCCACTGTCATGCAAGTAGACACTGATTAACGAGGTTTGCCTTTCCTGTGGGTGGCATGCTTCTATCTCTAGGCTCTCTTCCTGTCCAACAGTTTTGCTCTCACCCAACACCCTTCTAGATAAGTGGTAGTTTGTGTTACATCTTTGCCGTCACTATCTTTGTTCAGTCATATTCTTCCATAGAATCACTTTGTTTTTTCAAATCCCACCTCTAACGTTGCTCAGTAGTAGGTGAGCTCAGCAGTCTTACATGTCTTTTCTGCGACCCACCCCATTTAATTATTTTCTCTTTTCATGTGTAGGTTTGTTGTCAGAGTGCCCGTCCATGAGTCTTGTTCAAACTTCTCCTACCTCATAGTTATCATTTCTTCCTATTCATTTTCTGTGTGCCTGTTGTTTCTGGATTTCCAGTCCAGCCTTCTGTAGGGAATTTCCTTCTTATCACTTATTGGGTCATTCCTTACATTCCCAACATTACCTGGCATCAAGCCAGAAAGCAAGGCAGCAGACATCGAGGCCAACCGACCCCTCTCATACTTCCCGTGGTGACCCTCTGATGAGGGTTGACAGTATGATTAATGAAAAAAAAGAGGATGAGGAGTCAGGAAGAAAAGGGAGCGGGAGACATTAAAAGACACCGGCAGTGGGGTGTAATGGTAATGTGTGTGAACTCCGTGCCAAAAATAGAAAATCCTGGATACCTTTCATTTCTCAGTCCTTGACTCACAGACTGTTATTGATAGAAGAAGACATGTAAGGCTTTAAAAGTCTTCCGACAGAGCACTTTGTAGCTAATTGGGAACAGCAGGGGGTGAAAGTGCACATAAACATTGGGAACAAGAATAGAGAGATTAGAATAACTTTCATGTCATTCCTCTTAGTCACAGCCCTCCAGTGATAAAGGTGGCCATCTAACTGCACACTAAACAAAACTTTAGAGAGTTCCCACAATAAACAAAGGTCAAGCAAATAAAATCAGAGCGAGACGCTGTGCTTGTGACAGATGGAGAAATGGAAGATGGCTGTCAGACTTAGACTTGTCAGCAGGGGATAATGATCATGGTGGCTCAGGAGAATGCACGCAATATCTTACTGTCACTTTTGCAAAGATAAGATAGTATGTCCAAGAAGTATGAGGGCAACTAGTTCAGTTTATGTAAACATTAACAATCAATCTTTTCTTTCAGTATGAGATTATAAAACAAAAACAGAAATTGCAATATGACAAAAATGTAGAGATTTCAAGTGAAATAAGGAAAACAGTGTATCTTCTGTGTTTGCAACGCTGAGTCAAAGAATCAAATCAAAGTTGACATTTCAGTGAACTTGAGGTCGACCTTCCCACCCTGTGCGGTCACGGCACAGCTTACGGAATGTGGAAAAAAGACTTTTTGATTTCTAAACTTCCTTAAATGCACTCTGTCTGCAAACTGTTGTGCTCCACTCCGACTCTGAGATCACCATCCATATGCTTCTTCAGAACAAAACAGTGACAACACAAGGATATGAAATTTCCTTTCCCGTGTTTGCTCTTAGTTATGATAAAATTTACACACTCTTACACTGACGCACAGGAAGTGGTCGGTGTAACGATGGTAGAATCAATACAGCTGCCTATGTGCTCTGTTATAAGTGGTGTTATCTGCTATCATTGTTGTGGGAGGTTGATTTATGATTGTCAGCGTTTAATGAGTGTTAATTTAATGAATGGCCAGTGATGAAGGGGCCCGAAGTGCGTCAGCATTCACAGAAACAACCGGGCCATGTCAGGTTAAAGGGGGCAATGGGTTATAAATTGTTTTAAATGCTTGGGGTGAACTGTCTAACAGACGTAAGCGTATGTGTGTTTGTGCACGTTTGCGTGTCTGTGTGTGCCCATCTGTCTGTGAAAGGGCGTCCTCCCACCCTCCCCTATGTGACTGCACACTGACAAAGTCACTCTGCAGGGCAAACTGCGACGTCACGTCTTTCTTTTGTCTTCCCGCTCCCTTCACTCTTTCCCCATCGTCCGCATCACTGCTCCCTTATACACACACTCACACACCCCTCCCCATTTCCCTTGAGTGTCTGTCAGCAGCTCTTAGCTTCCGTAGAATAACATGACAACAGGCTCAATGTGTGGCTGACGCAGATTTGTGGCGCGCCGGCAAGCAGTGCTCAGCACTGATACTGTATACAGCACTCACACTCACACACACACACACACACACACAGATGTTACTGGCCACAGAAAATGTGGAACACTGGAAGCAGGGAATGTACAAGTAATGTAGTTCAGGTGACAACTGTTCACGGTGAAATATGCACCAAAAATAGAAGCTTCCCTTTGAATCTCCTCTGTTTATTCTGTAACTTTAAAAAAAGTTCTGTGGCAGAAACATGGCAGCCAGGTGATACAAGTGGTTCACTATGTGTTCAGAATGTGTTTGATTAGACTAATTTGATTATTTCTGAGGTTTGTATTGTTTATATTTTGTAGCCGCTCTGGCACAAGAGAGAACAGACCAACAGGAGGCAGGGAAGTGGGGTAGAAGCGAATGTGAAGCGTGTGTGAAAGAGAAAGTAAGGAGGGAGGCAGTTTGAAAGGAGGAAGAGATGAGGAGAGAGAGGGATGCAGACAAGACACAAAATGACAGAAGAGGAAAGAATGTTTAGGGCAACTGAGAATGGCTGTGAGAGGCGAGGGAGGGAGGGCGAACGAAAGGAGAAAACGGGAGCTCTGAGACAGACCTAGGCTCTCCAGTGTATTAACACCAGTCTGAGAAAGCAAGCAGAGTAGATGGAAAGAGTGTTTGCAGAGTAAAAAGTTCCTTTTGCGTGGGTTGCTTGCTTCCCGCTGTCCACACCCCCCCCCCCCCCACCCACACACACACACACTCTCAAACACCCTACCCCGCTTCTTCTCACACTCCGTCTGTGACCTATTGCTTCAACTAGTTCATTCAGAGATTTCCTTTCCTGCCGACGCAAAACTGCTCACAGAGGGAAACGTGAGCAGGTGAGCAACACGGAGTCAGAGTGGAGAGGCTTTCAGCTGACTCTCACTGTTACACGTGGTGGTATGCACGCTCACACACACACACACACAGTGTACATACACTGTGTTTTATCACATACCGTAGAGTTTGGTTTCCAAACAAAATGAGCCTCGTAAACGTGTGCTTGATAGAGAGCTGATTTAAACATTTTGCTCCCCCAGTTTCTGCCGGGAGAGACGTTTGCCTCATGCTCTCCCTTTCATCCCTGCATCCTGCCCTTTGCGTGGCTCTGTGAGCTCAGCCAGCGGAGGAAACCTGCAGTAATGATGCTGGTTAATGTCCTCCTTTAATGGTCTAATAAAAAGGCAAAGTAGCAGATGCACAACAGCCATATCTGTCTTGGGTGAGCCACTCACATGGAAAAGGAAGAGAGCAATTGACACGCATAATTTGTAAATCACGTCCATGGGGAGCTTTTGCAACTGGAGACTCGCCAGTGAAGGGGAGGTGGGGGGCTTTGAGAGGAGGGTCCCTTGTCGTGTATCTGTTTGAAAGCAGACAACAGCATATTAACCGTGATCTCTGACAGGGAGAAAGAGAAAGTCGGAGACGTCACTTTATTGCCTAGTGACTGGAGCCCCCTCTTGTGTGTCACGACCTCCCCCCCACATAGACTATTAAGACACAAACTTGCCCTTTGACGTAGGTTGAAACATATGGGGGCAAGCGGAGGGGAGAAGGGGGATGGAGCACTGATTGTGGTTGGTATGGAGTAGGGGTAAAGTTACCATGACAATTCTCCAGATAGGATACCCTGTCACGCACTTGGCAGCGAATGGAAGAGAATGAATGAGGGACCGAATGACGAAGAGAGAGGAAGAAGGTCACGGGGAAACTTGAAAGTGGTGTGTTATAGGAGAGTAAATATTAACAGTAATAGGTCGGACCTTTGGTTTTCCCTTTGAACATAATCTCCGAACTTGTTTATCCAGGCCATGCTGGAATTCCCAGGAGGAAATGAGGGCGCAACATAAAAATGATGAATTTATTACTACTGCTTCTCTCGTAATCCCTTTAACCATTGGATCAGTGTTGCGTCACATCCAGCATTTTCACTGTTTACACATGACACTCTGAGGTAAGCAGGACACGAGACTTAACCCTAAAATCCAGCGGACTACATTATCATCCAGCAGGACGTGGAAATTGAGACACAGCAATAAACATTTATAGGAAAATCAACATTATTAGAAAGGGCTGATTTGGTATTTGTTCTCATGATCACACCACAACTCCAGTCACTGTAAAGTACACAATGAATAAAAATCCCCAACATAAATAAAATCAATTCTTGCTCAAGCTCTTGTCAGTAAAAATAAACTGTGAAGAATATTACACTATTACTCATTCTGAATTTGTTTAAATCAAAGTTGTGAAAGTTACTTTGGCAAGTGGTGAATGAATTGAGCAACTGTGCAGATTAACAACCTGGCAAAAGGTGAAGCCTAAATAATAATGTGTGAATACATGTCGTGGTGCACAGGAAACCTTGTGTGAGTAAAGTTTGTCTGGCAGCGAGGCCGGCTGGCAGGCCCTGTCACAGGTTCCCCTTCCTCTCTGATGTCTTTGAGGTCGTAGTCTGAGTGTCTCACTCTGTTTCTCCTCCTATGGTGGTTTACACAGATTGGTGATGTAATGGGTAGCATATGAAGGCCACACACAAACACATGCACATACACACACACACACACACACACACACACACACTGATGCACATTATACAGACACCGCATTTATACCACCACATACCTATAATTACACACATATACTGTACGCACACCCATTTACACAAACCCTGGATTCCCCCTTTTCCAACAGGCGTGCGCTGGTGTGCACTCGCTCTCGCACACACAAAAACAAAAGTCTAAACAAAGATACATGGCCTCTTTTTTTTTGCACTCTGACATCTATGCACGTACACACGTGCTCCCACAGACACTCACTCAAAGGGCACCCACCGGGTGTCATAGTGTGTGAGTGATCAGCGCTGGCGGATGGCCTAACAGAAGACTGTGTGCTTCAGAACCACCCAGGAGACCCCCATCATGAGAAGCAGCCCATAGAGGGAATGAGGGAGAGTGACTAACTTCACTCTTTCTTTTCTTCTCTCCCCAGCTGTGTCTTCAAACGGCCCTTTGATGTGGGAAATTAAAAAGAGCGAGTGTGTCAATATCTCCCTACGTCCAACCGCACTCATCTATTTCCTCTACTTCTCCTCCTGCTCTCCTCCTTTCTCTGCTTTTCTTCTTTATTGTAGACCCAAGAAAACAGAGCATGACCCTTTTTACCACAACAACTCTGCCACCCACTCGCTGCCAACAGGCCCCGATCATTTGAAGGGTGTTTGTTTGTCTGTGTAGGCCCACCACAGGACTGGCAACTCTGTGTGTATATGTGTATGAGTGTGCGAATGTGTGCATACAAAGCCCACCCCTAATTATTTTCTAACCACACCATGAGTGTATGTCTGTGAATGAGGGTCTCCTAATCTCACACCCACACTCACGAGCATTTTCTTCCTTTTCAGTGGTCTCTCTCTCTCTTTGTGTGAGTGTCTGAGACTCCCTTCTTATATACAGTATGTGTACAGTATGATGCACTAACTGTCCCTCTATTATGACTGGAAACAAATTTTTGTGCTCTTGCAACAGCAGACCACACTTTACTGCACCTGACTGAGTGTTTCCAGGCTGGCCTGCTCTATGTGTGTGTGTGTGTGTGTGTGTGTGCAGCATATTAGAGAGTATTCCTATGCTAGAAAGCAGCTTTTTGGCACATTCTGGTTTATTAAAGAAACATGTTTTTCTATGACAGAGTGTGCGTGTGTTTGTGCATCAGGGTGCATGTTTTGTGTTGACCCCATTAACCACCCTCTAACCCTTAAGCATGTGTCTCTCTAAATGTGTGTGTGCTCACTGTTTCTATGCAACACTTTCAGAGGCCCCTTCTGGTCTGGACAACACCTCTCTCCTTCTCCTATCCGTTTCTCACTCCTCACTCTTTCCTTGGGAGGGAGAGAAGGAGTGAAAAAAAAGAGAAGGAGGTGGGTGGGGGGGCAGTGGAAATAACAGGCTGCTGTCTCAGAAGGGGCTCTGAAAAAAAAGAGCGAGGGGTGAGAAAAGGAGAGAGAGAAATATTGGAGAGAAAAGGTGTTTGCTGTGCGTATTAGCTATAATAGGGGGAATGTGGCATGTGTAGCCTAAAACAGCAGTGCCAAATGAATAACACGAGCAGAAACACACTTTATGTGACATTTCACCCCTGACTACGGTACAACACCAAACACCAGCCCGCACAAGAAAAAGACAGGACATGTAAAAGTAGCACTCTGAAAGATGGTCACAGGAGATATGCTGATACACATGAAACAATGGGCTTTTTAAAACGTCTGCAATGATAGAGAGACTGAGAGAGACTGAGAGAGAGAGAGAGAGAGAGAGAGAGGGGAAGAGATGGGGAGATGGAAAGATAAAAAGAGGTAGATGGGACTGATTGACAGAGGTAGCGGGATGCGACGGAGGAAGTGCTGGAGATATGGACAGGACAGGACGAGAGAAAGTGATAGAGGAAAAAAAAAGAAAAAAACAACGGAACAAGTTTCAAGCAACAGGGAGGGGAAGAGGAAAGAGGGAGAGAGAGAGGAGGGGGAGAGAGAGCGTGTGTCTGTGTGTGTTTTTATGAATGAAGTGAGTCACTGCCGATGTGTCATAGGCCCGACGTCTTTATAAAGGAAGTTTTAAACAAGCCTAAACACTTCACTGCGCGCATAAATTGGACTTACCACACTCGCATCACTCTCTCTGCAACTCTGTTGCCTCTCTCTCCAAACTGTCTTAAGTGTCTCTCTGCCTTCAGCACTCCATAAAATCTACAGGGGCTCATCTCAAACTTTGCTGAAGTTTGGCGATATTGACTTTCACCTCTGTTTTTCTCCCTTTCTCCCTGAGTGCTGCAGTCATCATCACTCTGCTCGTTCATTCATCCTGACCTGACAACTTTCCTCCTCACGCTGCGAGACGAGCACGAAGAATAAACCGGAGCACGTGACACTTTCCGGAATTCCATTTATTTATTCATTTTCTATTTATTTATTTATCAACGCTTGTCTGCCGGTTTACTCTGGACCCGAACCAATATGAAATGTAAGTAATTGTCTGAGTGAGTTTTCATTTAGATTCGCTCAGTGTGTTCTTTTTCTGCTTCTATGTCATTTAGTATCGCTGATATTTTCAAACCGTGACTAAGTAAGTTTTATATGACTATTAGCAGCCACTCTGACTAACCTATACCGATTACTTGACTTATTTATTGTTTCAGTTTTAACCGACCTGTCTGGTATTTGACTTGCAGCCTGGAGAAACTTATTCCCCTCACGGTTAAAAGTTACATCAGGACAGGGAGCTCAGATGCTCCTTCAGTGTTATTTTGGCTGTGATTCTTGTGGTTCACCTGTAATTATCAAGCATTCATCATTTCAACACCGCTGTGGTTCCCTTTTAATACTTAGTCTACCTTGTACTTGAACTTGAAAGGAAAAGAATGAATGAGCTTACTGTTAGAGAGTTGACTTGGCTTGGTCTACATAATTTATACCACCGACTCAAGTACCTATCCAGTTGCAGGTGTGACAATCAGCAGCATTCATTGCCTTGCTTATGGTAGAGGAGTGATAGTGATATTCAGTGTCAAAGCCTGCTTTTTAATGATTTAATGATTTGCATTGAGCTTTTGAAAACATGACTCTGACTCTGAATTTCTTAAGGAATTGTCTGCCAAGTCTGGAGCTATTGTTTATATTATGGTGCAATATCTTCCTCTAGCCTGACAGCTGTGGCCTGAGGTCACTATCATTATATCCAGATGACAGAGCCTGTCCACTAATTGCTTCCGCTTTGTTCTACCCCTTCAGTGCTGCTTGACTCCTCGTCATCGCTCCTCTTCTCGCTGCTATTGGCCCAGCTGCCTGTGTTCACCTCTGGCTCTCCAGTGCCACATCGGCGGCCCAGTGACATGGATAAACTATCCAATCAGACCAAAAATCTAATGAAGCTCACCCAGGAACTGCTGGTAAGTGAAGATGTCGTCACAATAATTACCATTTTCAGCTATTGATTGGATGACGGTCTAATGAGGCCCCGATCACTCTATGTTAATTTAATTGTTAGTGTGAGAGAGGAAGTGGATGCTTGTCATTGACCCTTCCCTAATTGGATTCAGTTGCTAATGTTACCTTTCAGTTTAAGTAAGCTCACGCTACAGGACTTTAGTCTGACATAAGCTACTTGTGTTAATGACAGACTGGCTGGAGTCCATCCGCATGCTTATATCAGGGCAGCAAAATCCTCAGGGTAGATTTGACTGAGTGATCTCACTCTTAATCGACACTGGACAACAAAGGGAGGTGAAGTCTGACTCAGCAACCTCCTGGTCTGCCTGGTCACCTGAGTGATGACCTCAACAGGAAGAAGGGTGGCCGGGGCGGTGCCTTATTCCCGTCCAGTAACTAATCACTGAACTTTATATGAAGGGTTAATGAGAATAAACATAATTTAGCCATAATCAATCATAAGACAGGATGGGGTCTATCAAAAATCAAAACAAAGTAATCAGACTCAGTTTATAGAGTTTACTGTCTCCCGTCAAGACCAATCTAAAACTACATATCAACACTGAACCTGTATCCAGCTGAGGTGGGAAGTGCCAACCATAGCATCTCTAAAGTGTCAGCAAAGTATATCACATCCCTGTTTACATGGAAACATGTTTATGTTCTGCGGCGAGACTGTGGAAGTCTGGATGGAGTTGGAGAAGTATTTTTCTCCCAAGTAATGTGAATCACTTACCATAGCACGTACCACACTGACAGTTCTGGCCCAGAATCTTATTTTGTTTACAGTCAAGTGCATAGGAAAATCAGATTTGAGAACTTGGTTCCAGCTTCTGATGGTGTATCAACACCATGTTTTAACAGGTGAAAAGAAAGCAGGATCATATCTCTGGATCTCTGGTTACACACGACTGGTCTAGATTCTATTTTTGCATTATGCAAATCTTACAACTATTTTGCTTAGTGGATAAAAATCAAAAATAGATACATACTCTCTCTAGTTTTGGCAAGTAGATAATATTTTGAATGTGTCTGTGTGTGTTTGATGTTTTAAAACAATGTCCCAGGCCACCGTCCAGTAAAGTCCAACTTTGGGTCCAGATGTGAAGTGAGAAAGTGCTCAGTAGCACAGAAGATTTATTTTTAATTTTTTTTCCTTAAAGTGTGAAATTCCACTGAAGAGAGAGAAAAGTTAGGAAAGATATATAGAATGGGAATCCATGGAAAGTCCCTGCAAGAAGCAATGAAACTGATGCTTTACAGAGAGAAAAGTCTGTGTGTGTTTGTGTATACATAGGTCTATGTAAGTTTTCCGATGCCACCTTGTGTGTGTGTGAGTGAGCCTGTGTGTGTGTGTCGCATGCCTACAGTATAGGTGCAAATACATAGAAACATACATACACACACGCACACATGTGTGTGTGCCTTTTTGTGGCTGTGTGTGTGTAGTGAGGGCTCTGTAAATAGTCATGGTTGTGTAGGTGCGGTGTTTAGTGTTTTGCTTTCGGTCGCCACAGCAAAGTGACTTGATAAAAATCAAAAAGATTTATCACATTACAGGATTTGCATTCAGGAAGCAAAAGACTAGATGCTAAGTTCTTTTGGGTGAGGTCACGATGGAGAGAGCAAGAAAAAGGAGGATAAAAGGCAGAATTAAAGGCTGAGAAAGATGGAGCAAAAACCACAAGATATGAAGAGATCATGAAGCCAACTAGATGACAGGCCAGTAGATGTGTGGATGCACGTGTGCACTTGATGTTGCATGTGTTTTTGCACCTGGCATGAAACAGAGGGAGAAAGAGAGCAAGAGAGGAGGGAAGTAAGGATGGGAAAAGACAAAACATTGGGCCTCAAACATAAGTGAGTACTTACGAAAGGCTGATGGAGAGACATGAGAGACAATGCTGCACATTCATCACTAAAAACATCAACACAAACAACTGGGCGCAAACAACAGAGCAAGAAAAACAGCATAATAGGTTAAGGAAGCATTAAGGACACACAACCTGTTTACACAAAACATTTCTCAGCATTCATCATCCTAATGCTGTTATGTTCCTTTGCTGATTGGAAATGACGCATGCCACATCAGTCATATCCATTTTGTCCCCATTCATTACTGCATCAGGTCAACATCTTTAATACTAAATTGAACCGCCTAGTAGCACAGCTGCCTACCTGAAGTAGAATTTGGTCAGGATTTTTATCCCCCTCTGCTGGTCACGAGGAGACCTGCAGCTGCTGTCTGGACGTTTACAACACAAATCTAGCTGGGCAGCAGCACTGCGTCATTCTGTCTTTTTATAGTTGTGACCCTGGAGTTTCCCTAGTGCTCTGTGTTGTCTGTCCCACTTGGAGCTTTCTTAGTGACTGCATGTGTTGTATCCCCACTCCCTGGAGAAAACATCCTGTGGGTTCAGGTCATTTGCTCTTATTGTTGACATTTAGGGAGGTTAAATGTGGGTGAACTCACATTGACCCGATCATCCACATTCCCCTCAGTGAGAGCTTCTGTCTCTAAGTGCAGCAGAACAGTCATCCAATCAAGGTGCTCATGCTAATACTTTCCTCGTGTTGCCGTGACTTGTTTCAGGATAAGTAAAATTACAGTGATGCCAATTACTAATGGGCTGCTCTGTGTCTTGTTTTCTCTTTTAGAGGGACCATGCGTTTGACTCAGATGTGGAGCCCCACAGGTTCAGGTCTCTTCCAGAAATGAGTAACAGATCAGCCAATGACCTCAACAATCTTGAGGTAATGCACCGATAATGTCTTTGTGTGTGAGACTGTGTGCTTATGTAGAGAGAGGGCCGGTCTATTTCTAACCACACAGTTACTTACCACACCCAATGTACGTCTGTGTTGTTTCCAGCTGAAGTCCACACTCTCTCAGCTGCACACTGACCTGAAGCTCTACGAGCACCACTTTGAGTGGCTGAACAGAGTTTCAAAAAAGCACCACCACCCTGCAGTGCCTAAGCTGGTGGAGATGATAAGAGAAATGAAATCTCTCATCAACCTGCTACACCGTCAGGTATTGAACCTTTACTTCCTAAATTATGTTTACCCTCTGTAAGTTTGGATAGCTTTTTCTAATCTATTCGTCTGCCTGTCTTCTCCTCCACAGATGCTAAAAGTTGAAGCACCAAGGGTGACTCCAGCAACCCCCTCCCTCCCCCCTCACCTGCCCTATCATTTTGATGTCCTACAGTCCAGCCATGAGCTTCTTCAACACTTCAAGCTCTTCTGTGATTGGGCGTACAGGGCATTCATCAGCCTCAAACCCAAAGTTACTGTTACTGTAGTACAATGATGATCCATGAACTTAATGGCTGCAGAACCACAAGGGTACAATGAGTCCTGCCACATACAAAAGGGGAAGCAAGACTTTGTCAGTCTGCACTGTAGTCAACAGTATCTCTTATGAGGCCTAAACATCAGCCAACAATATGTGTGGTGAAGAATGTGCGTTTCTATCAGAGCCACTGAGGATGCTTTACGCTGCAGCTAGTTCAGACTATCAAGATTCCCGTTAAAGCAAACTGTCTGTTTAACTATGATCATGTCAGAATTCCCCAATCCCTCTCCTAAAGGCCTTGTTCATGACCGTGTTATTTATATATTTATTTATTTATTGATTGATTCTTAGTAATTTATTTAATTTTATTTATTTGAAGTTGTAATGCATCACTCTCATCTTTATTTCTGTATTAACGTGAATTCATTTGTCCACGTCTCTGTAATCTTACTTTCTGTCTCATGTCTCACTGATTCTTAAAAAACACACAGTAGCACTTCCTGATCCTATAACTCTGATAATGACTTTTGTTAAAATTTATTTCATTTACTTTGTGTACAATTGTGGATTACTTTAGCCAATAATTATTCCAGTAGATGTAGCATACATTTGGCACAGTCATGTTTTTCACAAATTCTCACTTACAATGCCCATAAAAAGTAAGATTTTAGGAGATGTTAATGTCATCTTCAAAGCATGTTAAATGTGCCATATATTAACAAATCAACTGACAGCCTATGAAATTAATTGCATATTTGTAAATGTCAATTGTAGCCGAAGAAAGTTAATACATTCCTTTTTTTTTACCACAGGCAGAGTTTCTATACTTGTTTTTGCATAGCAGACGAGGAGGCATTTTTAACACTGTGGTAAAATTATATAATTATGCCCTGTTGCTGAGCACTGATAGATCTGATTTGATTCTTTGCACAAACTTGTTAGGATTAGCCTCTTAGACAAATGAGACGGCTGATTTTAAACCTGTGCTTTGGGTTAGAAAAGGTTTTGTTAAACACCCAAAGCCTTAAAATACTATGTATTGTGACACTATGTTCTGTACAGATGTACATAAATGTACAAGAATGTAAATTGTTGTATACAGTGCTTTGTGTATCATGTTGTTTTCTACAATATATTGTAGGCTACTTTACCAATTTTATCACTATATTTTTGTTGATTCCTATTCTAGTATTTGTTACAGTATTGACTATTTATTTAAGTAACTTGGTGAACTATTTATTTTGTGCTGCAGCGGAGCAAGTCTCCCTTCTTTTTGTACTTTTATACAATTTTTATTCTTATTTACTATTATTATGCCATCATGTTTAAATTATTGTTGTAACATCAAGATGCCTCTTCCACACACTGATTGGCCACAATGTGAAATACATGCCTTGGTGAAATAAAAACTAAAGAATGTGCACAATGGATTTCAGTGTATTTTTTTTTTTTATCTAAACCGGTTAAATAAACTCTTAACTGATAGAAGTTGAGGAGACACACAAATACTACATTACCCAGACGTCTGTGCGACACAGCTAGACTAGAAGGGTAACAACCTAATATCTAACGGGATTAACGCTTTATAATTATTATAAATATTTTACTCCAAATATTTTTATTATATTTTGGAGTGTAGCTACTGCCCCGAAGAGTGGTTTTCATCCCATTTCGAAAAAATAAATATTTTACACGAAGTTTAAAACGTAGATGTGTCTGTTGAAGCTCCTGGCCAATGGTAGTGTCTCATCAGACGTAGCAAACAGCCAATCGGGACCTCTGTTGTTGGAAGGCATCATCGGGTGGAGAACTGCTGTTAGTTTGCGCTGTGTTTATTGTTAAGGTTGTGTGGATTAGCACTGCTGTACCCAGTCCCTTTTCATAATATCAACAATATAACTTTAGGATGAGGTAAAGATGGGTGGTGAGTAATGCTTCAGTCCGTACACATATACATCCTTATCGAACAATTTAACGAAGCTATTCCGCATTAACGAGAGCTAGATTAGCTTTAAATGTAGGCCAATAACTGTTTTGTTGGTAGTATAAAAACTGATCATTTACGTTGTTGTCCATTTGTTTGCACAGCTGTATTAGGAGACACTTATAAAGTAGCTTAATCTGAAAGTTAGCTGTAGCCGCTGTGCTTACTGCCTTTAGGACCCGCACTGCGGGGACGGACAGAAGCGGACTGACGGCCAGAAGAAAGCAGGGTGGGGGGAGTAGCAGCAGACAGAGGGAGGGATGGAGGATGGGGCTGGATTTTAAAGGGGACATTCCTAAGTGAAGTTGACAAATTGTAATAATGTTTTATTTACATTTCCCTTCATGCCAGACTTTTCCTGAGCTGTGTACCTGGGAAGACAGTTGGTGTGTCCACACCCTGACAAATACACAGAAGAATGGGTGAAAGAAAAATCATGATACTGCACCAAAACTGACCCACAGTTGTCTCTTAGGAATACCCTCAGCAGCCGCCAGTCTTCTCTGGTAATGGCTAACTCAGTGGCCTTAGTGGTCCAAGCTGAACTCTTACCGCATCAGTCCACCAGCTCACTCTCTCCTTTCCCATCCCTTCTGGGCTCAGCGGAGGATGCTGAGGAGGATAGGCACACAGGGGACTTGGTGGATGCTGACAAGGGGGTTGTAGAGGGTGGAGAAGAGGTAGTTCTGGACTTAGTATCATCATCAGTGTCAGCCCCAGTGCAGCAGTCTGAGCAGTCGGATCATCCCTTCCAGTGTATGGACTGCGGTAAGAGCTTCAGATGGTCGTCCAGGCTCACACACCACCAGCGGAGCCACAACAATGAACGACCTTACCGCTGCAACATCTGTCCCAAGGCCTTTAAGGGCTCCTCTGCTCTCCTCTACCACCAACGGTATACATTGACATTACTGTGACCTATTATATGGGTGGTTTGATTTTATAATGCAAACGTTGAGCAATAACAACCTTATTATAAATATGTATTGAAGCCTTTATTTCTCATACTAATTAAGTTCATGGACATCTGAAATTGATTAATGTTAATTTAAATTAGAGCAGTTAAACACACCTAACACAAACATAGTCAAATGTTTGGACATATACAAAAATTACTGTTTTTGAAGTAGAAGCACATTTTGTAACATCAATTAATCAATTAATAATTAATTGTTAATATTACAATTGACTACTGTATATATAATATATAGTTTTGTAAAGGAATATTTACATAAACATACAGTGGCCTATAATCATCCAGCATTAGTATGGTCTTGCAATAGCACATTATATTTGCTAATGGAGGTTTATCGAATGTATAACATATAGAAAACCATTTTGCCTTTATGGTAACGCAGCTAAAGACATGCATATTTTCATAAAAAAATATGGTGAAATCTATGTAGGTCCAAACTTTCCAAACAGGATTTTTCTTCCTTCCTTAATGGAAGCAGCAATAAACATTCACAAGGTAAAATGAGTGTAATCTCGGCATTTGTTTTAAAGCAAGTAAATAGAACAATATTATTTTAATAGAAATTTATTATTAATTCAATTCAAGACATCCATGTTCAACATAGCAGGAAATATAAAATAGAAGATAACTGTCTAAAAGAAGAAAAATCCGCTTTATCTCATTGTTACATGTTACAACGAAATGTGTCTTCTGCATTTAACCAGTGCCCCCTTGGGGGGAGCAGTGAGCAACCACAGGCGGTGCTTGGGGAGCTAGCGCTGGGTGTCTCGCTCAGGGACACACCTGGTATGGGGGATGGGCTGGGTGCCACAGCTGGGAATCAATCCTGCTATCTCTGCATCCCAGCTCTCTGCCCTAACCACTGAGCTACCAGGCCGCTAAGCTGTTTATTTGTTCATTTAATTAATGCAAGCAGGACTCACATCTGTCATTGTAATGTTCTCCTAAATAGTAATAATAATACATTTGGCAGGTCTCATTCAGGGGAGAAGCCCTACAAATGTCAGGACTGTGGCAAGGCCTTCAAGCGCTCCTCTCTGCTACAGGTGAGATGTCAGGCAAAATAGTTTCATTAAAAGGACGGAATTAAATGAAAATGAGAGATTTCACATCACTACTTCTGTCTGTCCTCAGGTTCATCAGAGTGTCCACACTGGAGTGCGTACATTCTTGTGCCCCTATTGCCCTCTGACCTTTAAATGGAGTTCTCACTATCAGTATCACCTGCGCCAGCACACGGGTGAGTGCCCATACCCCTGTGACACTTGCCCCAAGGCTTTCAAGAACTCAAGCAGTCTGCGACGGCACAAAAATGTCCATCTTGGTCTTAAGCCCTACACCTGCTCAGTGTGTAACAAATCCTTCACTCAATCTACCAACCTGAGGCAACACATGAGGATACATACGGGTGAGAAGCCCTACATTTGCGGTGAATGTGGACGCAGCTTTACACATTCATCAAACTTGGCCCTACACAAGAACTCGCACTCCAACCTCAATGCAGGAGGTAAGGAAGGAAAGCGGGGAGAAGACACGAGGAAAGGGAATGAGGTAGTGGAGGTGGTTGTTGAAGCAGAGGAAGTGACATCATCCATGTTGACCGACATGGTGGGGTTTGTGAGCCAGGAAGGAACAGATGGAGTCGGGATAGGGATGGAAGAAGTATTCCTGTCGACTACCTCCTCGAGTCAGACTCCAGGCCTTCTCCCCCAGCTCGCCCTCACTCCCTCTGGGGATGGTGTTTGTACATCTAGGGCCATTGGGACAGAGGTTCACCTGAGCACACCCACTGGGGCCAGTGTGTTGCTGTATAGCTGTGGCAGCTGCAGCCACACCTTTGGCACACAAACGGAGCTGGAGGAACACCAGTCCATCCACATGGCTCCAGAAGAACCTGGAACCGGGGCAGACACTGGCCCTGGCGCAGGCATGGAAGTTGGGGATGGGCTGGTGGGAGCTGGACACTTACTGGCTGATTTTGAGGAGGTTGTGGAGACTACCACCGTGGCTGAAAATAGTCATACAGCAGAGGTGCTCCTTGGACTCACTGAGGGAACAGATGGCAGCAATACAGTAAGTGATAGTGACCAACTAATAATATAAGAAGAAAAGAACAAGACTACAAAAATCATTGGTCAGGTTATTGGGTCCTCTATGTAGCCCGATGTCTGAATTACATACCGCATATCGAATCTGTTCTGGTAGGCTTGCCTCTCAATGGCTGTTATCCCTGATTGGATGAACAGCCAATCAGATGTTAGTAAGTGAAATTAAAAATCTTCATGCATAGTTTGCCAGCTACCTACTTATTCAGAGAGGAAGATAGTGGCAGGCAACTTTGGCATTGGCACATTTATTTAATAAATGTCAACTGGATTTAAAAAAAGTCCTATTTCGCCTATTAAAGTGTTACAGGTATGTCAGCTGTTTCCATTCGGAGTAGGGTTGTCTACCCCTGTCTAAGGCCAAACTAAATACCAGTTAACATAACATACCAGACAAAATCTAAGAATGAAGCCGTTTGATGTTTATTATTGTTTGTGATGGAATCAAAGGACTACTATGCATGATCAAGTCAACATGCATATCGCTATATAATCACATTTTACTTAACCAAAGAAATTCCTAGCCCATAAAGTCAGTGAGTTCAATCTCAAGATATGTTTTTCATGTATGAAACGTCCCTTGGTTTGTCCTCAGAATGTGGGCACCACCCAGGCCCAGTTTGACCTACTGCAGAGCTTTACTGAGGTGACTCAGAGCTCCGAAACCATTCAGTCAGAGGCCAGAACCACATGGGCAGGGCTGTCATGTGGCTACTGCAATAAGACCTTCAAGACCAATGGAGGCCTCAACAGACATGTTTCACTGGTGAGAATGTCTACTACTAACGCTGCTATAAACATTACAGTACTCTGCATTACGGTCTGTCCATCATTATGTGTTCTCTGTTCTTCCTTTGTTTGTCCAGATGCACTCTCTTTCATCACAGTCCCGCTCCCAGTTCAGCTGCTCTGCCTGCGACCGCTCCTTCCCTCTTCTCTCCTCACTCCTCACCCACCAACACTCCCACACACCTGAGCAGCGTCTCCTTGCCGAAGCAGAAGCGGAGATAGTGTGTCCTCCGTCCCTTTCCTTGTCTCTCCCCCTGCCCTCCTCTCCCAGTCAGGCTGACAATCAGCAGGACTGCCAGAGAGAGATCCACGTTGACATCATTTCCGTCAGCGAAATGGAACAGCAAGAGGAACAGCCGGCTAAACCGACCAAAGCTCCCAAAAAGACAGCAGCCAGCAAGAGCACACCTGCTGGAGGTAACGATGTTTTCAAAGCAGAACAGACAAACATGAGTGGGATTTACAAATACGAGATTTGTATGCCACCTGCTCATGTGGTTTGCACCTGCATTGGTAATAACTCTTTAAGTATAGCCATGCTGTATTTCATGTCAGATTGGTTTTCACAAAACATTTAAAGCAACCAGGGTATCCTGACTTAGTAATTACAATGGTTGCCAGAAAACACTCGCCACAAGTGTTTTTTGTTTTTTTTAAAGCTACGTTTTGCAAATGTTCCACCGTGTCACTAACGTTCACACAGAGAGACCATACTGCTGTTCAGAATGCGGAAAAGCTTTCAAAGGTTCATCAGGGCTGAAGTACCACATGAGGGATCACACTGGGGAAAGGCCCTACCGCTGCACGGAGTGCGGAAAGAGCTTTAAAAGGTCATCACTGCTTTCCATCCATCAGAGGGTAAGACTTGTCTCCCGCTGCACTTTATGTTTACATGATTTAAGTTTACAAATGACAGATTCATGATTTGGGGGCTGAATTACATGATTTAGGTCACTGTGGATTGTGGTTCTCCTGTATAGCACACACCCCTGCACATGTATGCAGCCTGCAGTAGACGGCAGACAAATCCAAACAGCTATGAAAACTCCCTTAAACACAAAAACACACTGTGCTGTGAGAGCCGTCTCACAGCTACGTACGATCACGGTGCTCTCATTTGGGTTGTACTTAGAACACACGTCCAAACACATTTTCCATATTAGACACTGTTTTTTGTAAATCAGAATTTTCTCATTTATTTCCAAAGGTACACACGGGAGTACGGGCATTCCAGTGCCCTCACTGCCCTCTCACTTTCAAATGGAGCTCTCACTACCAGTACCACTTGCGGCAGCACACGGGTGAGAGGCCATATGTGTGTAAGGAGTGCGGCAAGTCCTTCAAGAACACCAGCTGCCTGCGTAGACACAGTCAAATGCACTCGGGACTGCGGCCTCATATCTGCCCCATCTGCTCTAAGTCTTTCTCCCAGACATCAAACCTCAAACAGGTCAGTGGATCCAGATTTTAGATCTTGTGTTTAATACATCTGTTGTTAAATAATTTCTTAATTTATCTTCTCTTGTTGTTATTTCTCGGAGAGCAGCATGAACGCACCCACTCTGGTGAGAGACCCTTTCAATGTACTCACTGCAATAAGAGCTTTACACACTCCTCCAACCTTCAGCTCCACCTTCGCACACATTCGTCACGCAAGGACTTCAAATGCCCGTACTGCTCAAAGGAGTTTGTCATGCACTCCTACCTCCAGAGGCACATCCGAACCCATGGTAGTGGTTTTCCGCTGCCTTGCACTGGTGGCGAAGGTAAAGATGGCATTGCTGTGAAAGCCAGTGTTGGAGGTGTAACAACCACCGCAACCCTACTCAACCCCATCACCCTGGAAGCCTCAGGAAACAACGGCAGCCTGATTGTGTCCCAGCCAGCACTTAATATCCCCCCCAACACCTCTCAGAACTACTTCATGATTCAAACAGCCAGTGGCCTGCAGCTCATTCCTCTGTCATCTCCTACACCCACTCATCCACCTCCTCCTCCACCACCTCCACCTCCCTCCCAGCATCAGAACTTCTTCCTCCTGCAGTGTCCAGCCAACAACGGCAGCCAGTCCAGCTTGATTCTCGTCCCCACAACAAACAACCCTCCACCAGCTCCAGAGCCTCAGAATCTACCTGTGCTTCAGACTATCCAAGCACTCCAGCCTGCCCTAAGCCAAACACAGACTCAGATACCCCATTACCCGACCATAACACAGCAACAACACCAGACCAGGATCATAATCACTAACAATAACAATGCAAACACTCTTGCTGCACCAACACACACTCTGTCAACAAGCTCACTTCTAACTAAGCCCATATTAGGTAAAAGCACGCGGACAGCACGTGGCAGACGGGGACGCAAACCAAAGGCTACACTGAAGAGTTTTGCATCAGTAGTTCCTACAGGTGCGGCTGCATCAGTAATGCATTGTAAAGTCGCACACGGTGTCACACAGACCATTAGTGCTGCTAACACCACTACGGAGTCATCACCATCATCTGCATCAACCGTTTCCTTATGTCCCCTATCATCCTACCCAACTCTGTCATCTAGCATCACAGGAGATCCCACAAGGGACAACTCAGGACCACCATCAGCAGTTACCATGGTTACGTCAGCTCCCACAGCATTGATTTCCGCTCCTGTCCCCGCAACTCAAGACAGGGGACCTCAAACGGATGTGGATGAAATTGGGACAGGGGAGACCACAACAGGGAAACAGTTTGTGTTATGTTTTAACAATGACGGACAAGCAAAAGAGGGTATGAATATTGAGGCAGGTGGGGAGTCATATGTTTTGCAGTTTGAAGGCGATCCATCAGCAGAAGCTGTCAATGAAGGAATGAGTGGAGAAAGAAACTCACTTGTCCTTCAGTTTAAGACTGATGGGCAAGGTGAAGGAGAAAAAGGGGGAGATAAAGGAGGCATGATATCACTTCTGCAAGACTGGGGTGGGGAAAAGCAGGGTGAGAGACATCTGGGAGATGAGAGCAGCCAGGGAGAGTCTTATGTCCTACACTTCCACACTGAGGCACAGGACAATAGCTCATCCAGTGCTGCATTTAGCCAAGGACAGGGCAACAGTCTGCAGCTTTCTTGCACACAGACCCAAAGTTTGGTCCCCCTTGATGGGCAGGAGGTGGTGTTTGAACTGGGGGGTGAGGTCAAAATGGAGCAGGAAACTGAGGAGGGTATGCAGATGATAGCCCTGATAGAGGGTGATGGGGAAATTATGGGAGAAAAGGGGGGGCATTGCACTGCTGCAAGTGGTCAGGTTACTGAGGGCGGGGGAGACATGGAAAGTATATTTCAGCTGGGCAGTGGAGAGGAAATTGTCATAATTGAGGTCAGTACTAGCAGTTTAAGAGAAGGGAGAGTGGAGAGAGGAGGCGATGGTGAGATCTTACAAAGTAGCGAGGAAAAATATGAGAATGTAGCTGCAGAGACGAATGAGAAGTCTGCAAAGGAACACAGCTCGACAGAGGTGCAGACATCAAATGGACCAATATCTAACTCTAAAGGGATGCAGTTCTCTAACTAAACACGGCGTGCACAGTAGAGAAGGAAGTGTGTGAATGAATGCCTCATTTTCTGTGAGTTTGGTGTGTTAGCACTTTAGTCAGTTTGAGTTCTCCTGGAGATAAGTGAGAACGTGCAGCTAGATGTGTACTGTGATGTAATGCCATGGTGCCACATAATAGAAATGTTATACATTCAAATAGGCTGTACATGGACCTCCACATTAGTTTAAATAATACTGTCATTGGCAGTGTGTTTATTAATTCGAAATGTTTTTGTGAATAAATGTACTTTCTTCACAATGTTAATAGGAAATTGTAGCTAATTATTAATAAACCTGTTAGTACCTTGTATCATATTCCCTGTTTACTTGGTTTTACTTCTTTTTAAAATAAATATATAAAGGTCACCGATTTGAAACGCTCCTTGCGCCGTAATGTAGCGTTTTGTATTCACGTAGGTTTTGCACTGTGCGCATTGTACGTACGCAAATGGCGTAGATCGCCACGGCGAAGGACGTCAAACAGGATAGGTTTACGGCCAGAATCGCTCCGGTTTACGCACGAAACGACTCTGTGGTCATTAATTGAAAGCTGCACGGGCTTCACAACAAACAGATCCGCGATACGTTGTGCGTTTCCTACATTTCTATCTGATCTGGAGCCGCGTTGTGAATAAGGTAAGCGTGGCTTAGCGGGGTTTACAGCAGCAGCGAGGGGTCTATATGTGTCACCAGACCGCAGCTCTTATAACCATATAGGGGTTTTCTTACCGTTCACTTTCGGCTGTCATTTGATGATCACTTGTGAGGATGAAAGCTCGGATGATGTGCAGAATAACGTGCGCGCTTCAAATCCTCCGTAATCCTCTGTAGGTTGCAACCACGTAAGACGTAGAAACTACTAGTTCACCGAGTGCTTTATATATCATGAACGCTGGAAATACATCGAGTGATTTTAACCTCATGCTGTCATAGTACAGATAACACAAGACACTATTGAATGCATTGATTCAGTGCCACACATCCATAATACCAAAACACTGATCGTGCATCCATGTCCTGTACTGTAAATGTGAGTTTTAGGGTCCCTGTGTGCACGGTGTGGATGGTGGCGTTTGGCACATTTGGTTGGTGCAGCAGGCCTGCTGTTGGAGCGTGAAACGTAAATATGGTGAGGCTGGAGTTGGATCAGGTGGTGATGAGGAGGATGAAGGAGGACGACATAGAAATCGTCAAAGCCCTCATCAAGGTTTGTACAACATATTCGCATGCAGTTATGAACACAAAGGAGTTTATTTGTTTTTAACTTGTGTCTTTGTCTTTGTAGGAGGGCTGCGAGGGCACAGAAAACCGCATCATTCTCCACATACTCACTCGTCCACTCTGCCTTTTCATCCTGGCCGTTTTCTCCTCAATCCTGCGCTGCCTTGTCCACTCCTTTATCCTGGCTCTTGCTATTCCTGTCTTCCTACTAATTGTTTTTCTGAAAATCACCATGCCACGGTCCACAGGGGTTCTGGGCAGCAGCCGCCCCTACTGGGACTATATAGGCAGCAGCTACCGGGGGACGCAGGATGAAACACTGCAAAATCCTTATTGTAGGATCAGTGGAAAGACACCAGTGAAGAAAAAGGTTAGTCAACCAGTTTGGTTTCAATTTTGGGTAGCTCTCAATAAATTCACATTATAGCTTTGTAATCAAATATTTCCTTCAGTCAACTCGCAGAATCGGATCCAAAGACAAGGAGATGTCAACAGAGAAGGTCACCCCAGAGAGGGAACAGGTCGCAGGGCAGGTGTGGGTGGCAGACTATGAGGGAGAGGTCGTGGGCTGCCTCTTCCAGGAGAGTGAAACCCTTCCAGGCATTATCAGGATCTGCAGGCTGGTGACAGGTTGCTGGTACCGCAGGGAGGGCCTTGGGCGGCTGCTGGTCCAGAGTCTGCAGCAGAGAGGGAGGGAGAGTGGTGCACGGCGAGTGTATGCCCACATTCCCTACCCCTCGAAGGTTGGGGAGGCCTTCTTCAGGAAACTGGGTTATCAGCAGCTGGGGGAGGGAACTGATGAAGACAATGATGAGGAGGTGAAGTTTGAGAATCCAGAGAGAGGCTTTCTAGGACACCCGCTCACTAAGGTGTTTTATAAAGATCTGTAATCGAGTGATGACGGACTCACTGAGTGTGAAAAGCAACAGTGAGCCTAAAGTGGCTTAAGGTAAATATAACATAAGTTTGGATCTCAACTGAATGTGATGATTTCATTGCTGCAACATGTTTAGGTATGTGTTTTTAAGTTAATAATGAATCTATTTAAAATATTTGTGTTATTTATCCCAGTATTTATTTACCATTTAAGTTGCTGTTGTTAATTTTCACGTTTTCACCAGTACTTTTTTGCACAATTAAATGGTTGTCCATTATTTATGAGCTCGAAAAGACAGGGGGCTTCATTTGTGCTTTTCTCTCCTAATTTGTAATAAAGTCATATATTTATCTAAATATCTACGCGCAGAATTCTTCTTAAATTGTGTTGTTAATTCAAAATATTTCTGCACAGTAAAAGTGTGTGATGGCAGATGTGTTTGTGTGCGAAACCATAAGAATGAGTAGGAGGATGTACAGTTACTGTATAGGAAGTATGTGTGGTTTATGTGAATCTGCAGAATTTGTTTGCTTTTATCTTTTTGTGCTCCTTGGCTGCCGCTTCTCACCTTAATGTACAGTATGTGGGTCCATGAGTCTGCAGAAACAGTGATCCCTCCCTCCTCTTCATCTTTTTTCTTTCCTTTTGTTTTGTCTATCTTATGTCAACATTGCAGGACGTCAAAGACTAAATTATGCAGTGGTTATCATGTTGACAACGGTTGTATGTCTAAGTCATTAGCTATTATATTTTGTTGAATAATGGTTGAAAGAAAAGTTGGCATTGCTATTATCATCATTATTTTGTTCCTATTCATTTTTACAATTAGATTCCCTGCCATTGCACAAGTTAACTTTGTGCAATGTCTCAGTATTTGCATGAATGCTTTTTTTTACTTACATGCTCATTGCAACTCAAACCCAGTCTTAGGGTAGTCTTTAGCTACAGTAACATCAATAATTGCAAAGATAGATTAATATACTACTTAAAGAAACATCTGTAGTGTGAAAATATTACAAAAAGACACCTATTTAAAGTCCATAGAGTTTTAAACTAATCTCACTTGCAGATTTTGGCGCATTATGTTAAATATATACAGAGGTATTCTGACTCAACGTGTGTGGTTTGCAGGTAAATGGCAGTTTATGTGAGTAAGTGGAGAAATGCACACAGCCCTCGTCTGAGGCTAACCTTATTATGGTTAACAGCCCTCATGCTCGCATTGCGAATCTACCCTAATGCTAACCTCAGACAATGTCAGTATAGCATCAGTGTGCCACAGATAAACACCACAGGATGTTAGCACAATGTTAACGTGTGAGAAGGAGGCATTTCTGTGAAGACAAATATAAGTTCAAACTTTACTGCAAACTCTTGATCATGCAAGCTGTAGTGGAAAATCACTGTCCTTTAATTAAGTTTGATGACACAGCAGTGTAGTTCTCTACACAAGTAACTGTGAAAAACAGTTCTTGATCATCACCAGGCTGTTTCTTCATGACTGTTGAAGACTAGACACCTGTTAGCTGGGCTCTACCAAGCTAAACTGAAGCTATTATTGCTGTCAGGAAACAGATGTGAGTTCACACACTGGAAAGAAAGTCTGTTTGTGACTGTGGTCATGTGTTTCTGCACGACAAAGCTGTGTGTGTGTGTGTGTGTGCGTGCGTGTGTGTGTGTGTGTGCATGAGCGCATGCATGGTGTGGGTGGGTGGGTTCGGAAAGTATGACTTAGCATTTCCTATACCTGGTTTCTGCCCCTCACTATGGGTTAAATGTAGAGCCATGTCTGGCTATACTGTACTACTACTCCACCAGTCATACACATGCAACACACAAGAGGTGGTAGTGCATGTGAGCGTTCATGTGTGACTGTGAGATGACCTTGGTCAGCTGTGGTCAAACCCAGAGAGCTGGGTGGGAAGTGGTTACATATAGTTTGGCATTTGATCAGCCTCTTGAAGTCTAGAAAAGACATGCACACAAGATCAAATGTGCAGAGACATTTTGCTTAGTGCATTGTAAGAGTAATGCAATATGATGCGAGGCTGCTTGCAGCATGCAGACACGCATACATATGAATCACTCAAAATCTTTGGGCACCACACATAAATTAAATTAGATAAATTTGTTCCAGATGATGTGTAACATATAGACTGTGTTAATGACATGCTTATACAGATGGGTAACACACACACATGCGCACATACACACAGATAGGCTCCAAAAACAGCCACCCTGGGAAACGGTGAATTCCCCAAACCACAGAGTGCATGAGAGGGTGAGGGGAGTCATGGGAAAGCAGGATGCCTGCATGTAGTGCCACTGAGTAAGTAGACTGGACCAGAGCTAAAACAGACAGAGCAAAGTAAAGACATGAGCAAAATAATACACATCCTGATTTGGCAAGGATGGATGACAGCATCTGATAGTTCAAAGGCTTATGTGCGAGATTTATCCACATACTGTGGTTGGTCAGCTGGCCAGCCAGTGTAGCCGACACACAAAGAGAGGGAGGTCGATTATAGGTCTGCTCCCAGTCTGACACAGCTTGGGAAAACCCAAATCAGAGGACGAAATAGGTGTCAGGGCCACTAAGGTCTGGAAACGCCTAGGGCCCCACCAAATATCGGGCCCCAGAGAAGGAGGATGCTGGAAAGGCAGGGAGGTTTGGTGACACTGCCTGTGAGCATCAAGGTGAAAAGGTATCTGGAAGTTTTTACTTCTGATCTGGGAAAAACAAAGTTGGGCTTTTAACTGGATGAGTCTTAAGAGTTTGGAAAGTTCCAGCCAGTTGGCTCAGTTTACTGACGTCTGTGAAAATCTCCCAAGGCTACAAATTACGTCAAACACTTCTCTCATTTCTGGTCCAGTTTGTAAATTCTGTGTTGTGTAATCTGCCCTCCCAGTGAAATTCCCTTATTTCATTCTGCCTACAAAAACGGGTTTTTACATTCAATATATGAATGAATGTTACAGTTATGAAAACATGAAAAACTGCGATGCCTTTACAACACATACATTTTTAAATGATCGGTTCACCTAAATTTGTTTTTCAGCAACACAATACAACCCATCCGTGTCCTTTGTTTCACGCCCCCTAAACGTACTTTTAAAAATCTTTCTGTCCAACCAGAAGCTGCATCTGTAGTATGCAGGATGTTTATGTTTAGAGGTATATATTCTCAGTTCCCTCCCTTTAACCCTTCATCACACACACACACACATACACACACACACACACACAGACATACACTTTCGCTCTTTCTCATTTACCTCCACTTACCCACACCCGAGTGACAAAGCAAAGCGCGTCTTTCGAAATGATTACAAAGCTAGACAGGTGAGCAAAATGGAGACATTTTATTCATACGTTGTATTTGTTGCTCTGTTCGATGCATATTTATACAGACTGTATTGAAATGAGCAGAATTTTAAGTTTTTGCCATACTGCTATAATATATATTTCAATGGAAATCTGATTTGATAATTGTCATTGTAGTTCTTAGAATTATAAATGGTGGTTTCACTCTTAATATAAGCTGAACAACTGTTCTGGTTTCAGTAAAAGTCATGAAACTGAGAGTAAAAAAAGCAGTGAATGTTAGCTGTCTTCTGACTGTCCACTAATGATTGGTTAACCACAACGTTTACATGAGTTTGTTATGCTAACTTTTTGAATAAAAACTAATGTGTGAGTCATCTGAATAGTAATACCTTAGTGTTGCTTATCTTAATTTGACTGTATTTTACAATTATTAGATAATCTGCCACTAAAAATCCTGGTTTACAAAACGGCTACTTCTCAGAACTGAAATATTACTATTACTAGTACAGTATTACTATTAATACTCAGTTTTTCCCTAATCATGTTACTGGCTATTAAATCTTTCTCCCCATCTCTCAGTGTGCTTTTGCCACGAAAAAAGTTCATTTACCATTACAAGAATGTGCGCTGGGCAAGGGGTCGACATGAGACATACCTCTGTTTTGTAGTGAAGAGGCGGGTGGGCCCAGACACCTTGACTTTTGACTTTGGACACCTCCGCAATCGCAATGGTTGCCATGTTGAGGTAAGTCATGTGGGTGAAGCTGGGGAGGAAAATGCAGTAAGGAGGGCTTGTGCAGAGGAGATACCAAAACAACAACTGAAAATACAGGAGGATGTTATGTTACTCTAATTTTACACTTGCAATTCACAGATGCTGTTTTTGCGCTATCTTGGAGCATTGTGCCCTGGTATCTGGGGGTATGGAGGTGCTGGAGAGAGAAGGCTCAGTTACTCAATTACCTGGTTCTGCTCCTGGTCTCCCTGTGCCAACTGCTCCCTTAGATTGGCCCAATTCCTCAGTCAGACCCCCAACCTTCGACTCAGGATCTTTGTGTCTCGCCTTTATTTCTGTGACATGGAGGACAGCCGTGAGAGGGAGGGTCTCCGGTTGCTGAAAAAAACTGGAGTGCAGATCACAGTCATGAGTTACAAAGGTGGAGGCACAAATCTTTGCATACGTGGTGAAAGTATAAAGAGAGAACAGATGTGTATATAATTCAAGTGCCAGAAAGGAAGAAAACACTTGTTTTCCTTATTATGATTACTCCCTAGATGTCAACAATTATTTTCTCCTTTCTCTGCAGACTTCTTCTATTGCTGGCAGACCTTTGTGGCTCGTAAGCAGAGCAACTTCAAAGCTTGGGATGAGTTGCATCAAAACTCCGTTCGCCTTACCAGAAAACTCCATCGCATCCTTCAGGTAGTAGATTTTTCACGTATGCCCACATATGACCAACTGGTTCACGTCACACAAACAATGATGTATTTAAGATTCCAAAATGATATGTTTATGTTCTTTTATCTTCGTCAGCCCTGTGAGACAGAAGATTTAAGAGATGCCTTCAAGCTTCTTGGACTGTGAAACATACCTGTGACCTCTTCTGACGTTGCCATGAAGTCTATCATTAAGTCTGTGAAGAAAAATAACATGTTGCTGTTGGTTCATCACTACAAGTGCTAAACTGAGAATGAGGAAAAACTGAGAAGTTGTGGCAAGGCTTGAAATTTTAGGTAGCTGCCGCTTGCTGTTGCTAATGTGAAATAAAATAATATACCAGATCGGATCATTTGTCTTACTTTCTTACTCAATGAGGTTAACTAATTTATTTAGCCAAACAACATCCTATTTTCAAGAACTATTGGTGGTAATCACCTATTATATTTGGTAACCGATGTTGTAGCCATTAAACACACATAAACACATTGAATTATTGTTTACAAAGGTGGGACACATGCATATGCATAAAAACAGTGCTCAAAAATTAAGTAGCAGCTTCCATCTCTAAAACAAGTCTAAGTGACATACTGCAGCCGTTTGAAAAATGTTCAGTCCTGATTTGTTCTTCTCACCATTTAGCTCACAGAAAAGTAGTATATCAGTTTCTCAAAGATAAATGAGATAAGACTTTTTGTAGTACTGTATACCAAATAGACTTTTAACCATCTTAATGAAAACATATACAAATACAGCCAAGGTGCTTCACTTATTCCTTATTGACAGTTAACAGTAACTATCTCTACCTATGTGAGGACAGTGTGGGCCAATGTGAGCTCAGTTCTCCTCGTTTCTATTCTAGTTTTTATGTAACGCAAAACAAACGGATCGGTAACTCTGCCCACGATGAATGACTGAACTCACCTATATAAACGTGTGGAATGGCCCTTTAGTGAAGCGGGGTCGCTGCACAGTAGGTGCGCGAATACACCGTCTATTACGGTCACGTAGCCGTTACCGCCGCGCGGACACCGCAACCACCGGCGTACACCGAATGAGCAGAAGTCAAGATGGCGACCGAGGGTCAGTCTGAGTACGAGTCGGTGCTCTGCGTGAAACCAGAAGTCAACGTTTACCGAATCCCACCGAGAGCATCCAACCGGGCTATCAGGTGAGAAGGGCAGCGGCCTGGCGGCGCGCTGTCCGAACCAGCATCCGCGGAACCTGCCTACTAGCTCATTTTTCCCTGCTCACGCAGCCTCACGCAGCTAACGGCGGCCGTAGTTCGCGTGGATGTTTTTAGTGTTTACAAGGTCACTGTGGAAAATAACGCGAACTAGCGTTGGGAGTCTGTACCCGCACCACACAGCTGCGCTGAGCGCATCCTTGTCCGTGTGTTTGCGCTGCTCCCCCCGCGACACGTCAGCGTGATGCTGTAGGTTGCCGCGTTGTGACACTTTGTTTGTCATCTAAACATTATCCCTGCGTGACCTTTAGGCTGTAGCCCAACGGCTGCTGGTGAGGGTGTGTTGCTCAGAGACACTTCGGCAGGGTGGACGTTGCTTTAGTGCCACAGAGCTGAGCATAAATGCCCCCCTGCTCTTGCAAACATGCCAAAGCAGCTACAAGACGTGTAGTTTAAAAAGTGTTGATGTTGACTTGTTTATGCCATTTTTCATTGGCTGGACCTTCACTCCGATTCACTATGGGTGTATTTCTCTGACCAAACAGTAGTGTAAGCCTCAGACACATGACACACACGACTGGTTAACCAGTGACCTTACATATAGTGAGTAAAGTTGATGACGTAATATTTCGTCCTTAGGTCTCAGCGTCTTAGTCACATTACGTGTACATAATAACTAGTGTAGGAGCACACGGAGACAAAAACAAAACACACATTTCCTCTCCTGTCTCTTCTGTTTCTTTCCTATTCTCCCACTCCACGTCAGCATCAGTTTCAATAAAGTGCTGTCACCAGTTAACCGACATCACACTGTCACCCTGACTGTATGTGTCCAGGGCCGCTGACTGGAAGCTGGACGCACCTGACTGGACGGGACGCATGCGCGTGACGGCTCGAGGAAAAGTGGCCTATGTAAAACTGGAAGACAAAATCTCTGGTGAGACCGAAGCAGACAGGACAGCGCCTCTGTTTACTGGCACCGTCGCCATTGTAAATCATTTCACAGTGTATATTTCTTTTTGCCATCCCCCTCTCTGTTACTCATCTCTTCCAAGGTGACCCAGCCCACGTCCAAGCATGCTGTTTATTTTGAAGCAAACAGGCCCAGAGTGCAATCTCTGTCTCTATCAGAGCATTTTTGAGACTTGGCATAGTTGTTCTCCTCACACAGACACAACCACGTTTAATATAATTTGAATGCTAGAACTATGATCCATCTTGTGTCTACCTCAAAAACATTTCTAGTTCTATTTTAAGTCTAAAACTAAAAACAAAAATACAAAAGTTTTTTTTGCCGTGAGCCAAACGCTTCTGGTCCATTTTCCATGTAGATAATGAGCCTTTTTCTTTTGTTCTTTTCTACAGGGGAGCTGTTTGCACAGGCCCCAGTAGAGGAGTACCCTGGCTTCGCAGTGGAAACAGTGGGTGACTCAAGCCGTTACTTTGTGCTGCGCATCCAAGATGACAAGGGTGGGAGAACTGTTTGTTGTTATTCCGTGAATATTTTGTAAATGTGCTCATAAAGAGGATAGCGTCTCACTCAAACCCCAAACTAATTCTTCTTGCTCTCTTTTCTCTCCCAGGCCACAGTGCTTTCATAGGCATTGGGTTTGGAGATCGAGGTGATGCCTTTGACTTCAACGTTGCACTTCAGGACCACTTCAAGTATGCAGTTACTTCAGTGAATCATGACTCCCAACTGATTTAAATCACAGCCGTCTATAGTATTTTTGCATATCTGTCTTCCTCACTTCAGGTGGGTGAAACAGGAAGATGAATTTACCAAACAGGCACAGGCACCAGACTCTACTCCCAAGCTAGACCTGGGCTTCAAAGAAGGCCAGACCATTACCCTCAATATTGGGGTAAGATTGTTGTTATAAATCTAATAAAGGTTGCTCAGTGTAAAACCAAGGTTAAATACCTAAATAATATCTTTATTTTAGCTGCCAACGTGTAAAACACCTAACACTTTCACACAGTCTTGTTTCTCCTGTTTGTATTTTCTTTAGCAATCAAAAAAGAAGGACAGATCTCGTCCGCAGAGTTCAGGTGGCCTTGGGCTACTTCCGCCTCCTCCTGGGGGAAAACTAGCACCACCACCGTCATCCAGATCTACCAATCACACCACACAACTGTCTGCAGGAGGGAGTGACACTGGTAGGTAAAACACACTCAGGAATCGCACAGCATGAAAAACATGTAAATGCCAGAAGCTTGCATTTCTTAGCCCCATAAAGGTCTGAGGCTGTTGTCTTTAGAGCAGTGGTTCCCAAACCCAGTCCCTGAGCTTGTTTTCCAGCTATCCCTGTCCCGCCCACTGCTGATTACCTAGATCAGGTGTATGCTCAGCCTCTGATTGACTAAAGACATGTAAATATTAAAGAGATCAGTCAGAGAATTTACCCTTGATGAACCCCACATGTAATTTTTGTTCATTCGGATTCCTAAGTTTCTAATGATATAAAAAAAGACTTTATCTTGTAAGTGTAATGCAAACCATTTTAAAACGGTGCCAGAAAATTAACGCAATGTGCTGAAAAATAAAACCCAAACTATGACAATTGGGTTATAATTTCTCAGTCTTGGGATTTCGGATGTGCTTTAGAAAATTAGTTGTTGATTTACAGATTATTTGAACCATAAACTCCCCAAGAATGGACTAAGTGACCGTTTGGAAGAAAAAAAATCTTCTTTTGTTTTTTAGTTTCAAATATAACTTCATTGTTTTAAGCAACACAAACAAAATGCGCCTCCATTGTGTTCGGGTGGTGGCAGAGGTTTCCGAGGTTAGCACTTCAAGCTGGAACCATCTGCATGGCTAGATGCTGGACCATACCAGGGGAAAGTTGGACAACAATGTTTATTTTTCATTTGGGTGCACAGACCCTTTAACAAAATGCCATTTTCAGATTTCTAAAATTCTACCTTAAGTAGCTGAATTCTTAGATTGATACTAGATAAAAGATCCTTTTGTTATTGATATATATAGTTTATTTAGCTTCATACTCATTTCATGTACATCTCTCATGTTCAGAGTTGCGTAATGTTTCATTTTTGCTTTGTTTTCAACCCCCAGGTTGTTTGTTAGATCTGGACTCCAGTTATTCCAACTCAGTTGCTCCATCGAACTCCACCACCACAGCCAACTCTGACTTGTGGGGGGACTTTAACTCTGTATCCCCAAAGTGAGGCGAGGCTCATATTGTGTTCTCCCTCCTCTCTCTCTGTAAATTTATGCAGCACTTTTTGCAACTTTGCTTTTCCCATTATGGGGAAATATTCATCTGTCGGTTTGTTTTTGTTTTAGTTCTGCTTCTTATGGGTTTGGTTCTCCTTAGTCTGACATACACTCACACATAACTAGACAATTTTAACTACGAACATTTAGAAGTCTATCTATTCTCCATCCCTGTATTGTCTTCTGTCCTCTCTCTTATTTGCCCATTTCAATCATAGAATAGAAATACATATGTGATAAAGAAAGACATCAAAATCTGATAATGAAATCTAATTAGATATAATAATGAATGGATTTATGTACAGAGAATATTTATTTACAATGTATATATTGTCAGTAGTTGGTAGTTATTGTCATTGGTGTTGTCATTGTATGTGCTTATTTTTCTCCAAGTCTCCGACAGTGAGGCTGACTATATGCACTGACTGACAGTCCAGACTGTCTGTGTAGTTATTTTTACATAACGTCTGCATTTAACGCAGAGATTGTCTGATATTGAGATTACTGCTAGGTTTGCCTCTAAATTGTTGTACTTAAACTTAAAGTGATTTACTGAGACGTAGTGTTCAGCAGCACGCTTTAGTGGGCCATTATGGCCCAACAGGATCATTTGGAGTGAGGAGATGCAGCTGTTGAATACATATTTCACTGGGGATGGGTTCTCGGCACTGTGAGGATTGTTTTAACTGTAAATCAGTGCAAAGAGTCAGGAAAATGGCAGTTGGATGCGAAAGGGTTTTAGCAAAGTGCTTTAAGTACTTTTATCTTTGCTTCAAGGGGAAACATGATTTAGTCCTTGTTATGTCATCTCTACTCAGCACAGCTGTTAAAGCTGTGACTGATGAGTCATTTAGGTCACGGCCTCCTTCCTGATCACTGAATAGGCGTGTGTTTCTGCATCGTTTTGTTTGTCTATGGAGGTTTCACCTCCGTAATTCTTCGCGAGAAGGTGCAAGCAGGTTGTAGATCTCAGCTGTACAAACAAGTTTTAACTGTGAACTACAATTACATGTTCAGATGTTATTACGTACATTATTAATGCTATTCTGATGCACACAACTGCAGGAACAACATAGTCTGTGTTTGAAGCTGTGTTGTGCTGTAATTGTTTTGTACCAATACATGGATCAAGTCACACTGATGTCACGTGCACATGTATTGTGACAGATGTGCAGTGACAAGTGGTGTGACGATTGATGTTGATGGTGTGAGTTTGAAGCTCTAACAATGTCTGTCAGTGTTTGTTTATTGTTCCAATAATGTGCATTTCCCTCTAAATGTTACCTGTTATTCACACTGTATATGTGTATGGAAATCATTATGCTAAGAGAAACATAAAGATATGACTTACTGGCCATAACTTCCTTTGATTCCTCTTTTAAGTAACACGATGAAAAAGGTGACAACATTTAACAAATCAACTAAGGAACAAAGTGATTAGATTTATTGAGTACAATGGTGTATTACAAACTATATCAGTGTCAGTAGGTGCCTAACAATCCACAACAGAGAGGGTCTTTCTTTGTACAATGAAAACCATAGAAGAAATGCTCTGTGTCCAACAACACACAGATGAAATGAGTACGTTAATCAAGTCAATATACACAGTTGAAAGACTAACACATAAATGTAGATACGACTCCACACATATGTAAGACAGAGACCCTCGGGTGCTGAACAGTGGATTTATGACAGTACCCCTGGTGGTGGTCTCTGAGGTGCTTCGTCCTTTCAGGTGGTCACATCCCTTGACCCATCAGAGCTTGTTTGCCCAGGTTTTGGGGTTGCTACGGCGACTGCGACAGTGTTTCCTGTTGGATGACCTGTTGGATGACCTTTCAACGCGTCTGGGCCACCCGGACAACTCTCTGCACAGCTCAGCTGTAATGTGAAAAGACGGATTTCTTCACGTGTGGTCATGCACCGAAACATCGCAGTGCTAGTTATGCGTGTAGACAGTCTCACCTTTCAGATATTCATCCTGTTGGCACACAGTCCTTATGCAGATCTCCCTGTTGATCACGTAGACACGGGGGAGGCTGTGCCGGGACAGGGCAAAACATGGTCACTGTGTATTGTGCTGCAGTTCTAGTAAACACTGACCTGGTGCAACAGCAACCCTTTTGTGAAAATGTGAAAAACACTATCCGAGGATATTATGAATTAAGAATTTTTAAGATGAAACTGAAGTTGTGTAAAGAAGTTACATTAACGCACCTCATTCATTATAATAATAAAGACTGTCAGGGATTCCCCAATAATTAATTGTATTAATAAAAGTTTAGGATATATGTTTATATATTTATGTATTTATGATAAAGAAACAGGCAGATACTGGCCTGAGTGGGACACCGAGATGTTTACTGCTCACCACTGAAAGTAAGTTATTTCTGACATGATGAAAACATACTTTTGTAGAAAATTCACATCACCTGTAGAAACAAAGACTACCAATACATCGCTTGATGGGCCTGTGAACTGAGTACATCCTGGTGCAAGGGTACATCTCCTCCCTACAGTCTGCAGAGACAGAAGATACTGTACATGTCACATTGTATCAAGCACAGATATACAAGGGAGAAGGTCAAACTGTGCGAGTAATTTACTGAGCCATCATCACCAATCTGCAGTCACTCACTGGCTGGCAAGGCACCTATAGGTGCCTCAGTAATCTCTAGAAACAAGGAAACAAAACAGGATCAGCTTGGAGAGGCATCTTACCAGTGGCCCACATCAGTGACTCACAGACATAACTTGTCCTGCTCTAAAGTGACTTATGAGAAGAGGAGCATTACCAGTCTGCTGCGTTTGGGCTACAGCTGTGAGCGCTGTGGAACAGAAACCACATGATGGGAGTGTTTTGCAGCATGAAAACAAACACACAGAGACTCAACCGTAATTAAGCAGGATGATTTGTGTGTTTGGCATCGTTACCGTGGAGACTGCCGAGGAGCAGGACCACTGGAAGACTGCCCATTCCTTCAGCTTGTAAGAGGTGAGCTTTACGAGCTGGAGGAAACCAGAAGAGGAAAAGAGTCGAGATGATTTCACAGTGGAACTGTTCAATATCCTCACGGAGGATTTTTCTGCAGTTAATGTTTCCTTTCATCCTGTTGCATATAAACGCTCCCAAAATTCCAGGACACAGCAGTGTTTTCCCTCAGTTTTTTTCTCCAGCTAAGAGCGGTGCCCAGTGTGTTGAGCAACAGACAAGCCATCTTTGTTACAGCGGTGCTTCGTGTGATTTTGCTGTTGAATAACCTGTTCGACATTAGTTTGTGCATTCGGGTTATCATTAAAGTACCAGTGAAGAATGTTTTGGATAAGAATACACTTCCTATCATATTTAACTTTCCTGTTCTCTTTCTCTCAGTCCTCTCCCACCCAGCATCATTCCTCTTGTGATGTGTCAGTGTAACTTTGCAGTCCAAAACATGAGTTCTCTCAAAAGAATGTGTTTTTCTGTCCCCTGTTTGAGCACCCCTCCACCCCTCCTCTATTACAGTTGCACATTCTTTTCTGTTTCTCTTTTGATGCAGTATATTACTGTAAAGTAGTCAGCCAATTTGAGCATGACGGCTTCATCCCAAGTTGTGTCTTTTCCGCAGAGATGAGCTGAGAGTCAGACATTAGCAATTACTGAACTGAAAACTCTGGATGGTCAGGGTTTAGCTCCGTTAATTTGTTTGTGAGATTCACCTCTGGTACTTACCAAACTCTGCGTACTGAGTGCAGCCACACATCACATAACCATAAAATGTCAAATCACTTAATCAGTCAACCATTGACTTATACACTTCATGTTTACATACATTCAGTAGTACATATCCATCCATTACTTGTGTATTTGGAGGTGACCTATCCTGCGTTTGCAGATGCTCCTCTGTGTGCACAAAGAATGTGGTAAATTTATGTGAAAAAGAAGCATAATTGACTTGTACTCACAACTTTTGCTGTCGTCCACCGCTGCTTTAGGTTTATGAGTCTTTTGTCTTCAGCTCTTTTTCCTCCTACTTGCTTCTTCTCCCTCCTCCTCCCCCTCCCTTTGTGCCCCTTTCCATCGTCATTTTCTTCCTTTTTTTTTGCATTTATCTGGTGAAAATGTAATTTATCAACACAATGTTTTTCAATATTCTCCTTGACTCATACACAGTTTCTTTATAATTTATTTAGTGTCTCATCCCCACACAAACCAAAAAATATAGATCATCAACATCCAAAAAACATTTGATTAAGTTGTGGGGACCATTCAAGTTATGCAAACTTGCAAGTTTTAAATGACTCTGCACACACATGCTGTATTACTCTGTTTCTCTAAAAGCACGTCACATGTCTTTTTATTATAAGAGCAGAAATACAGAAGGTATTTAAGAGATTTTCCTGGCTTGTCAGAGCTTGTTTTTCAGGTAGATTCTCCTGTATTTGTTTCTCATTTAATGGTGAAAATGAAAGAATGAAAACATTTGAAAAACCTGAAATAGCAGAGGAAACTGAAAATTCAAGAGTGGGCCTCAGCTTTAACTTTTGCTTTGCTTCTTTATAACCAGCAGGTAGAGCAGTGCACACAGACCTTGGTCTCGAACAGTTCTACTGAATCAAGGAGTCAGTCATAGACCACTCAAAAGATTCCTGATACTTTTAGCAGTCAATTACTTATTTAAGTTATTTATTGGGTAAGCATACTGTTACACTAAGAGTTTTCCATCTACTCAGATATGAGAATAAGCTTCATCTGTCGCTTTAATTGTATTGTACATTGGATGTGTTTGGATTTTGCCCTGCTGGTTGTATAAATGTTGAGAATTTTCACCTTGGACTCTAGAATATTATGGATGAAATGTATATTTCAAAAATGTATAATTAGTGGATTCAAAAACTCTGAAGACAGACACATATTTGTTTTCTGTAACCCACTGGCCTTTAACTAACCATTTAACCTTCATACATCCTGAGTGGTTTTCTGTCAGAAGATGAAAGTAAATAAGGCAGACTAATCAGCTAACATAAATATTGCTATAGATATCCTGAAGTCACACAAAAAACTCTTATTGGCTTTCACTTTATGTTAGGCTTAGTGAGTCCAATAGGGAGACACTCATCATCCTCTTGACATATCGGGGTTACATGGACTCCAGGGTGAGTGCCTGTGGGGTGGCCCTAACAAGGTCGACTGGGTGAGGCTGATGACAACTTGACAGATGGAGGCAAAGCAAAAGAGAAGAGAAGAGGAGCCAACGAGGGGGCGATCCATCCCGCGAACACGTCCACTCTGCTCACGCAGCTCTTGCGTGAGACGAAAGACGAGTAGAGATGGATAGCGAGGAAAGAGAGGAAAGGCAAGAATGGAGTCAAGGAGTCAGGTGGTGGGGCAAGGCCGAAGGCAACACAGAATACTTAAGGCAAACATGCCAGATAGTAAACACATGATAATCCCTTGACTTGTTTATTAGCTGGATGGCATTGCATGACGCATACCAGCTCTGCCGTACATTCTCTCTCTCTATTCAGCAACACACTCACTCTACGTCCCTGCATTTTAACCAGCTGGTGTATTTTTTGTGTACTGTTGTGTGTCCTTTTGCAAACACACACTGAGGCCCATAACTATATTCTCCTATTAGCACGTAACCCTTCTCGGCATATGCTCAGGCGTGATATATTATACAGTACTGTTGAAAATGTGATAACTCAAGACTTCAGGTGAATCGGTATCACTTTCAATCCTGTTTAAGCAATTAGCTGTAACATTTTAGAGCACGGTGACTTCTTGGCTTCCTGGTGGGGATACATGTCAGACATCTGGCCATACGAACTCCTATTTACTCCACTCTGGCCATCAATCTGGTTCCTGTATCAGTGTCTGTTTTTTCAGCTCTCATTCTCATGAGGTGACATATTTTATCAGATATCTGTATACATATCCGTCACTACTGTCTGCATCTTTTAGGCAGATCCTCTGCCTGCACATGTTGCAATATTGCATTGAGCTATGTCTATTTCTGTAGAGGCAGAAAAATGGGATGCTCACAAAGTTAGAACTTTTGCAATGAATTCATTCCTAGGTCCGACTGGTAGCATGAAATCTGAATCTTGCTGACAGCACAAGTCTAAATCTGTGCTCCTTGATGTTTCCACATTTTTGTATGTGTCTTTCCTGTGCACAAACATTTACAGGCCTGTCATGACTTGAATAGAAACCGTACTTAAAGTAAAACAAGCTGCATCCCCTGCACTTGCATTTGGATTTTTAGCCAACAGGCAGCTCACATGTCTAGCTGTCCTCGTTTCTCTTGTTTTTTATCATGCCTGCTGTCTGTCCTCACAGACCTCCATCAGATTTACACCTCGACCAGCATCTTTTTGTTGGCACTCCATTGTCTCCAATGTCCGCGCCATGTGTTTCCATTTGTCAGGCTGTGTTCCTGATTAATTCCCCACCCATGTGTCACGTTGTTCCTTTGTTTCCTAGTACATCCAGTTACTAATGCACACGTACTTTGTTGTTCAACACAGCTGAAAAATAGGCTTTTGGTTTATGTACTAGCATGTAGCACTGACTTGAGGAGAAAGAGGTACAGAGAGTGAGGCAATGAAAACGAGGTAGACTAACTTGCACAAAGTAGAGCAACCACAGAAGTCAAATTAAAAAAAGCAAAACAAAAGAAGGCCATGACAGGAGAAAGGAAAAAGTAAGAGGCTCAGGAACAAATGTAAAGGAGAGATGAGGAACTTAACATGGGTAACAGTGGGCCATCAGATTGTGCTGTTATAGGCCTGTAGACGCCAAGGCAGTCTGACTTTTGCATTTGAGGGCTGCAGAACACAGATAGGCAGAGAGAGGTGATGATGTGCACAGTGTGTAAATAGATGGGCCGGGGTCTATTTATAAAGCCATCTGCAGTGGCCCAGGGGTTAGCACGGGTCCTACTGACATACACACGCACTTATACTGCACATTAGCAGCTTGCTACCAACAGGGATCCACTCCAGTTTGAAACTGAGATATTGTTCACATACAAGATCTCTCAGTGCTCAGTGAAAGTTAAAACTGAGCATTTATTTTTGTGTTGGGCACATTTAACATTTCATTTATTTATTTGCATTTGCATTTAAATGTTATGGTAGATCTGAATAATGTTACAAATTGTGTTTTATTCCTTTTTAAATGCTTCCAAGTTATTTGCATTTGCAGTGGTGCACAGCTGTTAACATAATATGATTCAGTAACGACAAAAGTATCCAGAGCAGCGATAAACAATACTAGTGCATTAGTTTGGAGGTACGATAGCAGGAATTTAGGTGATTTTTCAACTGGCAGTTGTCCTCTGTGACACATGTGGGGCAAATGTCCACATGACCACTGCACACATGCACCAAAGTACAGTACAGGTACTAACTAACTAAAGTTGTTTAAGCTGCAAAATGATTTATATGCAAAGTAGGGGTGAACATAATGTCAACCTTGCTGCCTGTAGTGTTACTGTGGTTTGCATCATACAAATAACTATCAAGTTGTATTGTTCAGTCCAATTTTAGATGTGCTTCTTCTGATCTGCAGCACCTGTCGCTCCACCTTACAAAAGATATCTCTTCTTTCCACTGGTTAGTTTTTGTTTTTATGGTTTTATATCTCAATGTTGTTGATGATTTATAGATAATTAATTATTTATTATTGTTACATATAATATATGTCCTGTATATATAATTATAAAGTGCCTTGAGGTGACCTTTGATTAACCAGTAATCACATTGTTGACGTGTGTGTCCTAAATTAAGGATCATAAAAATTATAAATGTTCCCGAGCTAGTTTCAGTGTCTTCTTTCACAATTTCACATTTGTATTTGGTAGGTGCCCTTCCTCAAGGATTCACAGAAATAAAAAAATCGAGTTATGTTAGAAGAGAACATCAATATACACCAATCAAATGTATCACATCAATAATGTGGTCTGACTATATTGTAGTGAGTGGAAAGGCAGCTTCTCATCAAGACAATGTCAGTATCTTACAAGAAATGTTTTTACAACACATATACAAATAATGTTATAAAGTAAATGTTACAAGATGTTTATATAAACACAAGGAACACTTTATTACAATTCCAATACATATTTTATAGGCATTATAATACAGCACAAGGTTGCAGACAAACAAGTGTTTCTTGTATTTATCCACAGACTATTCTTATTAAGAAATACACTCAGTATACAAACATTCAAACAATGGAATATATGCAACAAGTCTGAATCATTGTAAAGATAATTACAAAAATATAGTTTTTATAATTACGTATAGTGTATAGTTTCAGGAAAAACTATATTCATACACAAAAATACATTTATTAATATCATTAAAAGAAATCGCATCAAAGCTTATCTCTCCCCTCTTCCTTCCCTGACCAGCTTTTCTTCAACCCCTGCTCCCTCTCTTATTTTTCTAGCCTCCTTCTCTGCCTCCTCCGCTTTCCTCTTCTCCTCTTCCTCTGTTTCCAACAGCCATGGCCCTCCCAGGTAGCTCAAGATCTCCTCTGGGCTTCCTCTGTGTTTGGGCTCAGGGTGGAGCAGCTCCTTGAAAAGAGCCATCACTAGTGGGCTGAGGCCCTCAAACTGTGAAGGAGGAGGGTTGTCTCTTTGTTTTTTCTGCATGACTGTGTAAATGTCAATGTCCTCCTCAATCTCAACATCTCTGCTCTCCTCCTCTTTTACAGCCTCACGGTCAAACCACCCTTTGTATTTACAGTAGCTAGGGTCATCATGTGTGGTTTCCTCCCAGGGGAAGCAGCCAGTTAGCAGGCAGTAGACAAGTACGCCAAGGGCCCAGCTGTCAATGCACGGCTCCACTGTTATCCAAATGTCCTCCACCTCCTCTTCAGTCCCCTCACACAGACATCTCTCCATCGTCTTCTCAGCCTCCTTTGCTGCTTCCACTTCAGGTGTGCAGAAAGGCGACTCGTACCAGACAGCTCTGACAGTGGAGCCAACAGCGCGAGCAAGGCCAAAGTCACCAAGTTTGACCCAGCGGCAGGAACTGTCACACAAAAAAATATTCTCAGGTTTGATGTCACGGTGGACAAAGCCCAGGGAGTGAAGGTGTGTAACGGCTCCACTTAGCTGGGACATCACCCTCTGAACACATTCTTCATTTACCCCAACCTAAAACAGAGATAATCGGTATCAGTACTGACCCAACAAGATAAACATTCTTATTTTGAGGTTAGTTCAACATTTTTACATGAATGTAATCAGGTTAGAAATCTAAATTGTTGGCACAAAGACAAACCAAAGTCTGCGTCACTAAAATGATTGGTGACGCTCTTGGAAAGCCCTGCTTTACTTCATGTACCCTCTCTTCATTCAGTGGCAGCAGGGTGCCCTTACTCTTATCAGTACACGATGTTTCTGGCAGTGACACAAACACACAAGAGAGCTAACTGGAAGCTGCTATCAAGCATGTCAAGTTTTTGCTGACAGAAATGAAAGTGCAAAAGGACTCGGTCAGCAGTTACATTTTCCATGATAGTTCAGCCTAGAGCGCTACAGAGCAAACATACTGTGCAGTGGGATGTTATTTTTGTGGTTGGAAATTTGTTACTTCATTCATGCAAGTAGAGAAAAAAATACATTAGGTTGGACATGCAAGATAATACATTTATATTTCACACTACAAAGCAGCCAAACTGACCTCTGACACTATCACGTTGTAGAGGTCACCATACAGACCAGCTTGCTGGGCAAACACATAGTAGGTGGGCGTAGAAAAGAAGATGCCGAGAGCTCGAGTCAGAGAAGGATGGGTACAGTAAGACAGGGAAAGATTGTATTCACGCAGGAAAGAGGTGAGCGAGGTAGACTGACGTGGGAAGAACTTCAGAGCCATGGGAGTTCCTGAGACAAATAAAGCAAGATGAATAACAAATATAACTTCTCCTCTGGGGCAACTATGTTTCCCGGTTATACAGTTATACCCCAGTTGCAGCAACTCTATCCTGGAAAATCTCCCAAAGAAACTCATCACCGCAACAGAAGCGTAAAAGGTTAATTGAACCCTATCAAAAGACAGATCTGGCTTCAAGTTACTCCAGCACTGACTGACCACAACATGCTTAGTTTCTTCATTAGAGGGAAACCTAAGCCTCAGATAAATGTGCTGTACTGGAGTATGTCATCTATTTTACTGATCTCCTGTGGGCCAGCGTGAGTTTAAATTCCGTTTGAATTCCGTACACTCCTACAGGATCAACCGGACATACGTTTTAACACAGGTTTTGCACTCACCTCGCTTTCTGTGCACTGCCAACATGACTTTTCCGTATGATCCTTCTCCTAGGAGTTTGATCACCTGGAAGTGTTGGGATAATTTCAGGCTGGGCATGGACTGTGCCGACAAGAACGCTAACTCATCGAGCTCCTGAGCTGCTGCAGCCTGCAGACCACACACATAAGCACAGGTTCATGCTGTATCCAATGTGTACTGATGGTGATTTGGTCAGTGCCGTCAAGAATAAGAAGATTTAAGACTTGATGATTTATACTGTACCAGAAGTTCAGAAAATTGATTTGTCTCAGTTATGAGTTGCTGCTTGACAAACAAACAGCCAAAAATACGACCACAGGTTTAAGCCAGTCTGAGGTTGCTGCTTGGCCCAGACATTAAGACATCTCTATTTTAAACACAGCTGTTGTGTCAAGATCAATGGCCTATAGATTGATGTTGCTCTTCAAAGAGACATAATGTTTTTGCTGCAAACCTATTAATGTTTCATCTTACACATGCACACACACAAACAGTGACAGAACTGATAACACAGAAAAGTAGGAAGATTTATTTATTTATTTTTACTGTGTAGGTTGTTCTATCATTTTTCACAGTTTTTAACATGAATCAGTCACATTCACAGAGTTGTTAACAACAGTTATGGCCTAGATTTTGATTTGGATTACATTTAAGTTTGTGATTTAGTGACTCTGACACATAAATATTTACACATGTATTTAAAACATTTCTAGTGTGAGAAGTATCTCTGATATTTTCTCTAACATCTCCTTGTAAATGGAGATGAGTATAAATGAAACACGTGCATAAAGCCATGAGAGATCTCTGCTGGAGCTAACACAGTCAACAAATTTAAAGTTGATTATATGTACTCAACATTACAAGCTTTTACCCCAGAGCTATTTGTAATAAAATACCAATAATGTATTTGTGTCATGCTTCACTGTTGTCCCATTATAAAGTTGCACATTTATAAGGTCATAAAACTGACAACTGTTTGCACATAGAAGAAATAATTATAATTTTCTTTCCATTATTTTTGTTCTTCTGCGCAACATAACTAAAATCATAGGACTGTTAATTGTGCGTGTAGTGGTTTAATGATATATGCAGTGCAATACTCACTGTCATTTTGTCCAGATGGTTGATCTCTGTTCACTCTGCCCTGAATCTTTTTTGCATTTATAAGTGACCTTAAACTCCCAGCAAGCTGCTGTCACTGCTACTGCTTCTACGCTAGAGATCTGCTGTGTGTTATCAGCCAGACCGATAAATTAACCTGGACTTGTTGCTGGTATTTCTGCCTTTGCACTGTAGTTCCATGCAGTGGTGCAGCAGCTATATAGAGTACGCTCATAGAGGTTTAGTGCAGGCCTGGATATTGACCATGCGCTTCTCCCCAGGAGACAGACACACACTGAGCTCTCTCCCTCACTTTTCCTACTCTTGTGCCAGCTCTCTCTCCCTCCCTCCCTCTTGCCTGTTATGTTGGCAAATACGCGTGAACCAGTTACAAGGTATGTCAAACCTCTCCGTCTTACCCCCTGTGTGCCCCTCTCTCTTCTCCACTACAGCATTAATATCCCGCCGCTTCCAATCTGTCAGTCAGCCAGGCCACATTAACCCGTCTCTCTCCTGCCTCTCCTCTCCTCAGCTGTCACTCACTCTGTGTCCAAATACCCCTCCTCCCCCTTGTCTTTCCATGCCTCCTTCTCTTTCTCACCCTGTCAGCCGGCCTGAGTCAGTGAATTCCCCCACAGTGTAGAATTCCTCATTTAATCAACAGGTATGCTGGAATGATCAGAATAGGCCAACAAGCTGTATCACAATGCCTGAATCTCACTGGGATTATATGGCACTGTTAAACATACATACACACAATGACCTTTTCCTTGTTCAATATCACTGTTCCTGCATTATACTCTTTATTGTTGTCTAATTCTACAGGGGCAAAATCATATGGTTTGAAATGTATTGCAGATTTTACATGCCTGTACTCTTGACTCTGCGGTGAACAATTCAAGGCTTACATTGGTTATTTTCCACCAACAGAAAAACTTCCACCTTCATCAAAATATTCCTCTCACTTATCATGGGAACATTCTTAATTTATTACTTTCCAAGCACATAACATCCTACACTCACATAGATATGTGTGAAAATTGTCGTACAAAGCTGCTTCGTTCTGTGCTTTGCTATCCACATGCCAGTTCTGTTTGCCACTTATCACCAGCTGCAGGTCAGAATATTTCTACAGCACCCAGGGATTTGATGCCCTCCTCCTCTTTCTGTCCACTCAGATAGACTTTCCCTGGTACTACATACTACAGAACTATCATTGTCACACAGTCTTGGCAGTGTGTTATGTAACACAAACACTGGCTGCTATCACAACAGCCAGTCCCTGCTCAGGTTACTACAACTCCTGTGTTGCAGCTGGCCATAGCCAATATATATTTCCATGTTTGTACTCGCACCACAAGGGTCTTTTGGTCCCTGCTTTGACAACCAACTTCACTACTCCATCACCAAAACATGGCACAGAAAGTGTTCTGTGAGTTAATGTCACAATCTATCACTTTTTAATTCACAAATACAGTTAAGTTCCAACAAACATATGAAACACGTACAATCAATACAAGTAGAAGTTTGAGTACTTACAAATTATATAAATATAAATACAAGTAAGGGTAGCCCTCCATTTATTTTTTATAATTTGAAGTAATATATTCATGCTCTAAATTTACTTCAAGTACTTTGATAAAAAATAGACAATTTGTCTGAATTGCTGTTTTTTGAACACTGAACATGACACTGATTAAGTCTGGAAAAATTCACCTCAAAAATGAGATTTCTGCACAAATCTAAAATAAAAATTAAGGCCTTAAGTTTAAATAAAGCACAGGTTCTTCAGAAACCTTATTTTTGAGAATTTTAACTGAAATATCCCAATACTTCCTTTCATTTTTCCTATACCAATATACATCTATATGTAAGCTAAGGTTTCACAGCTCATATAGAGGTTTCAGTGTCTTAGTGTTGTAACAATGGCGCAATGAAGTAAATATCACAGATTTGAAAAGAGAACGAAGCACTTATATCGAATCACACTGCAGAAACTCGTATTGATAATCCAGAGACACTGAGCTAAATAAACATCTCCTACAAATAGGAAGTTCAAAGATTCTGATAGCTGACACTGAATTCTCTGAAGGCGTATTCATCTAACAAGCTGCTTCAAGTCCATTTGGGAACCTTTCAAACATACTGCACATCGTATGTTATTCTTGCAGAAAATGAATGAGCGTGTCATTCCACAAATGGTTAATCTAAAATTACTTCTTAGATATAACGTCTTCGAGTTTTTTCAAGTTTGATTTGCAAAACAAATGTTGACTTTGTGTTTTAGATAGTTTTAAACTCACGTCATCTAAAGTCACGTCTCAAACTAACTATCCTCTACAGAGTAGGACCACTGGCTATAAAGGTACAGTATGCACTCGCTCTGTGACATAACAGCAGAAGAACCTGTCAGTCTGTCAAAATAGAGTTTATGCTTGTTATAATCACCTGCCTTTTTAGTTTATCTTCAAGAGATTAGTGTTTCCATAGCAGCGCTACAATCCAATATAATCATATAGTTTTCTTATGACGTGCTGCAGGCCCCTCCTCCCTGGAGAGGAGCAACAGATATAAAGATAAAGAGATACAGGATAAACGGGGAATGTGTAATACACATGCTGCATGCCATCTGTTACTGTGTTGTTCTGATCTACGGGGCTTATCATGTATTATTTATGGTTCCACAGGCAAGTAAATCTGAATGGGACTGTTCTGGTATTGGTTTATGCTAAAGTTAGTACAAGGTTGCCTCTTTGTGGACAGTGTAGGTTATAGAGTGCAGCAACCACAAATAAATAAACACAGCGTTTGATGATTTATAAACTAAATTCTAGATTAGTCTAAATTTTAAATAAATATTTTAAAAATGAAAGTCCTGTTTCTCAATTTTGCAAGTCTCAACAATTGCTGCAGGTGAAGTTTTAAACACAATAAATAGCCTGCTCAAGTTTTTCCCTGAGGCTCCCACAGAAAACTTTCACTTGATGAGCACTTATAATGAGTCTCTGTGGAAAAAATATTAAGTAGATTAAAGTTTTACAACTTGTATGTATTAATGATGCAACATCATAGTACGAGTAAGGATAAGTGTAAAATTATGTCAGTGACAGTGATAATATTTCTGCCTGATTGTGGGCATCATTACAACCATTATCCATCGTCCTTCTTAATGGTGGTGGTGCACAAAGATTCTTTAGTAACTATGGTTGTCAGATTACACAGGTATATTAAAAATATATACTTCATTCTCCACTACACTTATATGACGACACATAAATACATTTTCAATATAATGGAGTACATTTGAACAGCTAGTTGGTAATACTGAAGCCCAAGTAGTCAGCAACAAGTATGTCAGTGTGGTAAATGTTTTTTTTTCACATCTTCCTCTCTGGTAAATTGTCCTCTCCATCTGCAGGACCAATCTATTCTGCACTATCAAACATAATTGTGATGCTTAAAGAAATTGAAATTAGTTTATTAACAACAAAATCAAACCATCAAATATTTCACACAAGTAGTGTTTTCTCTTAACATGACACAATTTAAATAATTAAATAGGGATTTAGGCCAAACAACACATCTCAATGTACAGATGTTTCCAAGCAAGGCTGTTAACATTGTTAATACCAGTTTTGAGTATCGTCTTATTTAAATATGTACGTTAAATGTAATGAATTATTCATGAGTCTTCTACTACCACCCCAGGAAAACAAAGCTACCGGGGGCGCGGTCTTTCCTGTAGCTCAGAGCGGAAGCGGAAATTCGGCCATCTCCTCGCACATTCAAGCTACAACAGGGTCAGTACACACTTTATTCTGATATTTATTGTCATGTGTTGTCAACAGATTTCTGTCATTTTAGCTTGTTAGTTCACCGTCTATGTTACGCTTTGCCACAACGCAGGACGTGTCCTTGCTGGAGCTTGTGCACTGTAGCAACCCTGTTGCCAGTTGCGAACTAGCATCAGCTAGCTAGATAACTGCTGCCCTGCTAGCTGGCTAATCTTCCCTAATAGCAGAGCAGCAAGTGATTTCTTTCACCAGTCAAGCTGGCAGGTCACCTATCATGTGTTCCCAGACTGGTGTGATTCACTGTGGTGACGGGAACAACACCTTTTGTTTGGCAGCAGTTTGTTTTCTCACTTGTTTGTAGCTACACCTTTCTGTAGCCCTGTTTATACTTTCCCCAGACTTTGCCCAAACCTGGTGGCAAACTGCTGCTGCTGTTTGGATTTAAGTGGTTAACGAAAGCTAATAGTACCAGATGACAGCTAGCCTTTAAGGTCTGTTTGGCTATCTATCTCAACAGATTGCTCGTGAACTTGTCTTTCGGATTTTGCCTTTATGGCACACTTTGCACAACGCGAAGAAGCTTATTACCTGTGTCCAAACACCTTGTTGTAACGCTACATGTGTAATAACAGCAGTTGTTGGTTAGCTGGCATCACTAACGTTTGACTGTTAGCTAGCTGTCGTGGTAGGTGTAATGGATATCGTTAACTATGTTGTTCGGTCTGAGCGGGAGTTGACTACTTTATTCGGCTAAGTAACATCTACTGCATGCATAGATAGGTTAAGATAACTTAGGTTTGTTTGTGAAATCACCAGCTTACGTTTAATACAAACGCATCGCCTTGTAACGTAAAGCTGCTTTGTAGCTCAGGCACTAACTCATTTGCTGATACCTAACACTACAGCTTCAACTACCCTAAACATTATTATCATAGACTTTAGAGAACTGTCATTAACGCTTTACGTGATCAGGTGTATTAATTTATGTTCATGAACGTGTCAGATTTAAACGTTAGTGTTAGTCTATAAAACCTGATGGTTTTTCCTCATGGTGCCATAACCTTAGGAGTGGTGAGACAACGAGAAGTCAGTGATACATGTACAAAAGGCACGTTATTTATCTTATCAAAGATTAGTTGGCATGTCTCTAACCTTTGGTACAGAGATTCATGAGACTCTGAACTGACTTGCCTTGTGCCTTATGTTACGTTGTGCAACGTGGTCTCATATTTGTCTCACCTACAAGTCAGCTATATGTGTCAGGGTGATTTGAACCGCTAATAAACGTACGGATGGGTGTTGATTTCTTCGTTTAGAACATTTAGCCTGTTATTTACTGGACAAAGTACATTTTCAACCTAAACAAATATTCATATCCATGGTAAATAAGGTCAGTCTGTGTATTTATAACTGCTGGGTCTGAGTGCAGTATGCAGCTGACACTGTTTGAAGCTGGGTTAATTGAGAGACTAGCGCTGTTCATTTTGTTGTCTACTAGTATTTATTTCCCTAGTTGGGGGGGCAAGGTTCATGTAATAGCTGGGAATTGTTTATCATCTTCTGTAGAAAAGAGAGTACCTTTCTCCCCTCATTTCTTGACAGACAGCAGGTGAGGGAGTGGACAGGCATTACATTTCCCAATGATATTGGCTTCCTTTTGTTGAACTAGCTCTAGCAACGTCCCCGCTTCACTTTGGTGCATCTGCAGAGATAAACAATCACAGATTAAATATGTGTTTAGTCTTAGTGAGAGGTAGACTAATGACAGAATAATGGGTAAAGGGTTATGGATGCAATAAACTTACATGGATAGCAAAATAAAGGCTGTACTGTAGGTGATTTGGTCAATTTTAATGTCTGTTTCACAATGTTTTTTTATCTTACATATTTGTTATGTGTCTTATTACATATGTTTATCTTACATAGTTCTGGTGCTTTGTTAGATGGATGAACCTATTTGTTTACTTAGAAATTGCAGATTGTCTTATAAAGTCCATCTTTGCATACGTTTGACTCCTATGTGAACATAAATGGATGCCGTTTTATGCAGAAATCAAAATAAATCTTCTGTTCAGAGATACTGTAATTAATTATTCTTTTCCCCATTGGAGAGAAATAACTTGCCCAAGTCTGTTTGAACTCCGAAAATAATCACTGTTCTCAAATATAAGTGAGTTTATTCCCGAAACAATCGATGTCCATTTGAGCTACTATAAAAACCCACTGTTACAGCTTAGGTTTGTCACATTAGTTTATTTTAAATTAAGAAGATGAAGAGAATATTTAATTTTTATTTGTTCAGATATAGTCTGCATACTACCTACTAGTTGTGAAATTAGATATTTTCTTTTCTTTTTTATGCTGCTTTATTTTATGTGTATACACACAAAACTAACACATCGTATATGGTTTCAATAATGTGTAGATCAGCAACACATTATGATTGTGGTTGCTGAATATCTGTTGCATACATTTTAGGTTGTCAATTGTTATGTAGTATCAGTCTCAATAAATCAGTCTATAAATCTCAGTCTTGTTCCATACTTTTCTATCTCTCTAGCTCCTCAGGGTCTTCCACTCATTCAGTCATTCAGAGGTGCATGCACATTCTCCCATGTTTCCACCTCTTACGTCGCTCTTATCTTACTTGAGCCAGCAGAGTTTGTATTCGAGCAACTATGTTTTATAGATGTTCTTCTCCATTTGCTTTCACATTACAGAGCTTGAAGGTCTGACCGTTGCCATGTCGACCTCATCGCTACGGCGACAAGTAAAGAACATCGTCCACAACTATTCAGAGGCTGAAATCAAGGTTGTGCATCTTTTTTATTCTTCTCTTTTCTTCTCTTTTTTTCCTCATACTCTTACTATATGTCTACAACTGAAGTGTAGACCATATATCCCAACAGCACATATCACACTGTGTAGCTGCTACTTGTTATACAAAGTGTGAGCTAATCTCATTGTATTGTTGATTAATTATTTTGCATCTCTTCAGCTTCTTAATTTAGGTTTCATTGCTGCTTAGGACAGTGTAGATAATTAAGTCGTTACAAATAATGACCCAAAAATGATTCAAATCAGCAATGATCACAGGATGGTTTGGGTGGAAAATGGTTGAAGTTTGTCCCCTGCTGTGTTGTTGTCCAGGTTAGAGAGGCAACATCCAATGACCCATGGGGCCCCAGCAGCTCTCTGATGTCAGAGATTGCAGATCTGACCTACAATGTCGTTGCCTTCTCGGAAATCATGAGCATGGTGTGGAAACGCCTCAATGACCATGGCAAGAACTGGAGACATGTGTACAAGGTACGTGTGGATGTATATGGTGTGAAAGATCACAATATCACAATGTACAGTATATTGGTATTCTGACATCCGGATGTCTCTGTGTATCTTTTTATCTTTATTTTCTGCCATCATATTTTACTGCTAAATTGAATCTAAATTAACGTAGTACTGTACTGCAAAACAAAACAGTCTTTGTAATATTGTGAAGATTCGGATGTGTTGAAAATTGACAGCCTAATATTGCTGGTTGTATACTGCTGTGCCTCAGGAGAAAGAGGGCAGCATTGATTGTCGTGGTGTTTGAGTTTTGATGCCTGACCCATATGCCGAACTCCTTTAGAACAAGACGCTGAACCCAAACTATCATGGGGTGCGTGTGTGTTCCTCACTTATGTGTTTTTAGTATAAAAGCTGTGTGTGTGGAATTGAGTGTGAATTAAGGGGGATGGGCTTTAATATTAATATTTGTCAGTATACAAACCTTTCTGTATTTTTACCAGGCTATGACTCTTATGGAGTATCTGATAAAGACGGGTTCAGAACGTGTTGCCCAACAATGCAGAGAAAACATATATGCTGTACAGACCCTCAAGGATTTCCAGTACATAGACAGGGACGGAAAAGACCAGGTACGCAAACACACCCATGTCCACGATGCTAAATAGAAACGTTAAGTGATTAGTAAGATCCACATTTTGCTTGTCAAGGACTGACCTGTTGATCTGTTCTGTACGTTGTTGCTTAAATGTGGACAGCTGCAGCTCAATGTTTGTGTCCACTAAATTAGCTTATACCTTTATTTGTCCAGGGAGTAAATGTGCGAGAGAAAGCCAAACAGCTGGTAACATTGCTAAAAGATGAAGAGAGATTGCGAGAGGAGAGGATCCACGCCCTCAAAACCAAAGAGAAAATGGCACAGACCTCCAGTGGTGAGAGGAACGCTCAAAGAAAATTCACTTTGTACTGTAAAAGGGTGGTCTCACAACATCATACAAGACCTTCAATGTATGTGTATTTGTCTCCACTGTAGCGTCTTCTGCTCCCTCTGCACCCAGCATGGGAGGCAGCCTGTCACTAGGCTCTCACTCTGGAGGGGCAGACCCAGAGCAGGCCTGGCCACAGAGCTCTGGAGAGGAGGACCTGCAGCTCCAGCTGGCGTTGGCTATGAGTAAAGAAGAGGCAGAGCAGGTAACACAAAGCCCCCTACTGGAGAGCCACAGATCTAGGCTACTGCCAACTAGAACTAACTATTGGAGGACTTTACACTGAGGAAAATTACTGATAAAGGGCTCATTCGAGGTGAACTGTGGCCCGCGTAGGAAAGAGACGAGAACAGGTGGCCACGGCAGTGGGAGTGGCTGAAAGTCGCTATACGGTGAATGACGGCTTCTCCCGTTTGTATCAAACGCTCACATACTCTGAGGCCGGATGCCAACTAAATAAAATCATTGGAAAAATTGCCACTAACTGTTGTTTGTTGTTAAACAATGCTCTACAGAAGAAGGTTTGTTTATAGCTTACGTGACTCATGTATGTCACAGGAAACGTGGTCAATTTGTAATGAAACAACATCTTGTCAGTTTACTGTTTAAACTATAAATACAAACAGTAGAAATACAAGACAGACATTTTTTATTTTTCATCAGAGCTGAAAAAATATGTGCAGATCGTATTTTAGTCATCTGAAAGCTCTAGTTTAAGTTTATAATGGACTTTTTCTAATCAATCCCAGCATTTACCTTCACAGTTAAAACACATCTAGACTAATGAAAGTCAATAAGAGTCAACGTCCTGTTGTGGATCCAACAACAATCGGTTCTTAGATCAGGTGAGGGCCAGGTGTTTCCTATCATGCAGCCGTTGTAGAGTAACTGCAGCACCTTGCTCCAAAATCTGTGGCCACCTTGATCTCTCAAAGATATTGTTACGTAGCCATGACACCAGAGCAAATCTGCGCGGAACTTGCTCATCTCTAACGAGCCTATTATTTCCTAGTGTTGCTCTCACCATGTAACCCCTGACCTCCCCCAGCCTAGCACGGACCATCTGGAGGATGCAGAGCTCCGCTATGCAATGACACTCAGCAAAGAGATCCACCAACAGGTCAGGGGCAGAGAGTGTGCCCAGCTGACTGGCCAACCAGTCATCACCTATCTTTCTGTCAATTGGAATTTCTCTAATATCTATTGATCAATCAAGAAAGTGCTCATTTTTGTCACAAGATACAAATGTTCATTCAATTACAGTTGAATTTTGAGATAATTTAGTTTATGGTATATTGACACATTCTTGCACTCATAAAAAGTGTCGGGGGGGAATGTATATTCTTGGGAAGGCAGCCACAGAATTGATTTACTGTAACTTAATTATAAAACCTGCATGGGATCGACAAAAATATGTCAATACTGATCTAATTAAACCTGAGTGGTTTGCAAGCACTGATGATTGTTTCCTCCTTCTACCCTCTCTGCTAGCATGCGTTCAGTTGTAGTGTTGATTTGTAATTCACCCTTTTCCCTACCCGTGACAGCTATCTTCTGGTTTCACTGAGTGAAAATGTGTTTCCTTTCTAAGTTGCACCTGCTGCACTTGTGTTTGATCTTTTGAGGACGATGTCATTGTTATTTAGTGGCATCAAACATAAAAGAGACAGCATGTTTCCTCAAGGTGAAGACACTGTTCAGCTGTTTGTCCTCGTTTTAATGCAGTTGGATCAACGGTGGCATCGGATTCTAATGTCCCTAGTTGTTCCTCACTATTTTCGTAATGCTGGTGATTTACGCTATTTCTACAACTAAAGTTTGCTACTTCAGTTCTTCAGTTTATTTGAGGAAACTGAAATTGAAATCACAGTGTCTGTGCGTGTGCGTGTTTGGTAGGAGGAACGGCTACGCAGAGGTGATGACTTGAGGCTGCAGATGGCCATTGAGGAGAGCAAGAGAGAGAAACCGAAGCCAGAGGAGGTGTGTACGTAGCCGTCTATGTCATTCTGTAGGAATGACACGCTCTGATCACTCCACGTCAGTTCTCTCATAGAGAGTGCACGCAAGCATTGCGTTAGTAATTAATATAGGTGATCAGATGATAGTGATAATACTTACATAACATAAGTCAGTTGCGTAACATGGAATTTGTATTTTTATCTAACTAGACCATGTCTAATTTGTATTTATATTGTGGCTTTCTGTTTATCTGGGGCTGAGTAATCAAATTCTGCTCATTAAGGGATTATTTGGCATAATATGTCACATCATTTAGGCTAATAATTAGCATGATAAATTCCCAGTTTCATTCTGTTCTGGTCTTGGGCCTGTAATTTGTCCAAAAACAGTCTCTCGAGAAACAGAATGAGTATTTGTCAGAAGCTCTTTCAGATTTTTTTAGTCCGCATTTTCTTGTTTTTCTCAGTTTTGTGTAGTTCCTCTGTAAACACTAATCTCAGCATGTGGGGTGAATGTGTTCCTCTTTACAGAGCGCGCTTATGGAGCTGAGTGCTGTGGACCCCTGGGGAGCCCCAGCTGCTGCCACTGTGGGCTCTGCCGGCCCATCTCCTCCACCCACAGTTCCTGCCCCTGCTGCGTCAGGCCTGTGGGGTCCAGCCCCCACAGACCCGTGGGGCGTGGCATCACCAACATCTCCTTCTACTGCTGACCCCTGGGGTGGTGGAGCTCCACCCACTATAGCCCCTCCTGCAGATCCCTGGGGAGAGACGTCCCACAGAGTTAACAACGTTGATCCCTGGGGAAGCTCAGGTAAGTAGTTAAAGCAGCGGTCACCTATTAACTCTGCCATCCATCATGTTGGTATCTAAAGAACACCCTGTCTGGCTCTGTGGGTGAAAGAGGATATGACAGAGACCTAAGCCTTTCCTCCTCTTCACTCCACTGTTCCATTTCCAGTCTTGTCACTCCGGCGCCGTATCTTCTCATTCACTCACATGCTTTCAGTTTGTAATGATGAAAGCGAGCATGCTAAATCCATCCGCCCTCTGTCTAAAGGGATTTTTATCCTCTTGTTTCCGCTCAGGACTGACTGTGGCTGTGTCTCAACCAGAGCTTTCTCTTCTCTTACCTGTTTGTACCTTTCTTATGTATAAAGTAGATTTTTATTATCTCTCCTTTACCTCCACTGAACGTAACATATTCAGTAGGTGAAAGTAAGATGGCAGATTAACACAGAAAACGCCTTCACCTGTCTCTACTGCTTCAGTCAGTATTGTTGAAGAGGTCAATGAGAGAAACATCACTGTTGGAGCCCAGCCAACCTTCCTGCTCCCTCCTTATTGTGTTTTTTACCTGTAAGGTGTTGTGTTAACCCTCCCCTCCCCTGCATCTCCTGCCCTCCCGTGTAGCTGTGACACCCCCCAGTGCCGACCCCTGGGGTACCCCCGTGCCTCCCAGCACTTCCTCCTCGGGGGGGCCAATAGATTCCTGGGCAAGGGACGGGGCTGTCCCTGCCACTGACTCTATCACCTCCGACCTCTGGAGTGGCACCGCCAAACACACTAATGGCACAGGTACATTTCCACGTAAGCTACATGGAATCACAAACACAGAGGTGTTTGTACGTTGTGATCATTTACACATACAGGCACAGATATATCAAGTGCATGCACATGGAACAGTTGTCTTGTCCTACATTTCACCCTCCTCTAATATGTTTGTTCGTTTGTTACCCATCTAACACGTTATTCTGTGCCTCACTTGCTGTTTTAATTCTTCTCTTTCTTAGAAGACCCAGAGCGTCGGCGCTCCTCAACGACAGGCGGTGACAGTACAGGCTCACCGGTGCCATTTGACCTATCGTCCCTCGGTTCCTCGCTTCCTGTTCGTAAGACACCGGAGTCCTTCCTTGGCCCCAACGCAGCACTAGTGGATCTTGACTCCCTTGTTTCATCTAAACCGAAACCCAAACAGCCGCCGCCCCCTTCCATCTCTTCCTCTTCAGCACACAACCCCTTCCTCCAAAACACAGGTTAGTTGCAGCTATCACGCCAACTGTATGTTGAATGTCATGAACCACGGTGTACTACCATTAACTCAAGAGTATGTAGCAAGTTTGGGTTCAGACGATGTGGTTTTTCTGAATGCTCCACATCAAATACAGTTAACCCTCACAACATTGTTAGAGGGTCTGTGGTGACCTGGAGGCAAACCAAACTCTGAACTCTTACTGTGTGGACCTACACGAAACTAAACCCTTTCTGGGAAAATGTGAATGAAACTATTAAAGGACATTACGGGAAATGCAATTACAAACAACGGCACTGTCATATTTCTTGGAAACACTGAGGGAAACGTACAAGTGTAAGGAAAACAGGCCACTGTTTTCAGTGGTGTGAAATTAATTTAATTCGTTTTGTGTGTATATTATTCACAACAGTCACAGTATGTGCTTGTATAATAACATATAGGGATCGCTTTTTTCTGTGTTAGCTAATTGTCCCCTCTGACCCTCAGCCTCATCTCCTGCTCCTGGCATGGCAGTGACTCCAGGTAGTACCATCTCCAGTAGGGGCGTTTCTCCAACACCAGCCTCTTCCAATCCGTTTGGCGTTGCCCCACCCATGACTTCCATCTCACCTCAGCCCTCATCTCTTGGCCTGAGTGGCCTCCGCACTAGTCCTGTACCTCCCAATCCCATGCTGGGTATGGTACAACCAGGAATGGGCATGGGGCCAATGAGTGTGGGTATAGGGGCTCCAGGGATGGGCCTGAGCATGATGCAGCCCAGCCCCATGGGCATGCCCTACAGCGGGCTCTCGCCTATGGCACCCCCAGCCTCGGCTCTGTTGGGGCCAGGAGTTGCAGCACCACCTCAGTTGATTTTGGGTGGGCCCACTGGAACAGGAGGAGTGATGGGGGCAGGAGGATCAGTGGGAGGTGGAGGAACGACGGGAGCAAGCACCAACCCCTTTCTTCTTTGAGGAAGTGTCACCACTACTTCGCTCACTTGTTTAAACCTCTTCTGTCATAGCTGCTGCCCCCATAATTCACCCCCCCCCCCCCCATACACACACACACTTTGTGTCCAAAAAGAAAAATGTCTAATTCTCTATATTTAACAAAAAACAAAAAAAAATTCAGAAATTCTGTTTATCTTTACCTTCAAAAGCATTATTTCCTTTCCTTTCCACATTTAGTTCCTTTTATTTCAGTATAGGTTGTTTTGGGGCAGTAAATGGAGATATATTTATTTCGTTTTAATCTTTGTCTTTTCTGTATTGTTTTTCATTTTTTCAGTTCTGTCTGAGATGAAGGTAAGTCTGTGAGAGCAGGAGGCTTTTTCCGTAGTGTCACTTGACTCTGTTCTAATATTACTACACTGGGAGAGAGAGAGGGAGAGGAGACATAACCACTAACTGAACAGAGAAACTGTTGTACCTGCCTCTTCCTCTGTTCTCCCTCAAGAATGAAGACACTGAATCACTTAAATGAAATGAGTACATGAAGGATTTAATGCAGATGTGGACTGAAAAACCTGCTTTAACATTTCAGGCACAATGTGGTCAAATTGTTTCAACTTTTTCACTTTTAATTTAATTTAATGCTAAATATAATTTATTTTTTTCCATTTTTTTGGGAACAAATAAAGAAAGAAAATCAAACATGATGATGCCATGTAAACCATATGCTTATTTTCTTTTTTCTTTCTTCCTGATTATTGTAGAAAATAAGAAAGCTCTGACATCTGTGGTCTGATGGGGAAGTTGACGGGATGTTGATTGTGAGCGTGTGTGCAGCAATGTGTGAATGTGAGGATGAATGCTCAGCTGTGAGTGTTCAAGGATGCCGTTGTGCAAATGCTTGTTTCTGTGTATATGTATCAATATCTGTCTCCATTTTTCCCGTGTCTGGTCTTATTTCAGTGACTCAGAAAGAAAGGAAATGGCGTCTTTTATTTTTGATTTCAAAAATTGTCACTTGTATTATGTATGTTGGGATTTCAAATGAGTATTACAAGGGTCACACATTGCTTTGCCAATTTTATTTCACACCAAGTTTGTTAATTAGAAACATTAGTTGTTTTTTTTTTCTTCCCAATGCCACATTTCATATGGGATCCCTGGTGCACAGGTGTCCCAAAGCACCACTGTCCCTGTGTTTCAACCCATTTTCCTCTGTGGAGGGAGATCTACCGATGCTTCTTTCAAAAAAAAGGACAATTATTTCAGTGGATGAAAGGAAAGAAGAACGTGGACATGCTCCATGCTGTTATTTTAATTTAGTTTGATGAATTTATTGTTATTTTATATCAACAAGAAAAATATCTTTTATGGGGTAAGGTTGAATTTTGTGTGGTGTTGACTGTGAACATTCACATTTGAAAAGTAAAATGAAAAAAAAAAAATCAAAAGAAATTTATGAAATAAAACAAAAACCACAGGATGTGTGTTTATAGCCCGTGTTTTTTTTCCACTGCTTGAATACAATAATGTGACAAGAATAAATGTATTTTCTTTGTAGGTTCATAAACATGTCTAACAGAAAACCACGCCCTGCCAGTTCTAACAAACAATAAGCTAAACAAAGGTTTTTACAGCATATGAATTTGAAAAAAAAATCTATTTCATCCTTGAAATACTGCAGTCATAGATGTTATGACTAGAACCCAGATGCGCCTTCAGAGAAGCTTCAAGACGCACATCAGGGAGGCAGCTCTGCGTACAGTTTAGAGAAAATGGCTGTAAACAGTCTCATTTTTCCAGTTTTCAGCACAGATGATGAAGATCAAACGATCAGAGAATCCCAATCAAAGTCATCCTGGAACTCCTCACTGTTGCTGTGCAGATTCTTTAACGGAGGCCGCTGTGGTGGTGTCATACACTGTGGCTGCATCCCAGCTGTAAACAGAAACATGGGCTAAGGAAGTGAAACTGATGACGGTTTTTGTTTAATTTTAATTACTTCCGCTTTACAGCAGCTATGATTTTGTGAAACAGCTCAAAAGATGTTTCTTTGTTTTCAGGTTAATCTTTAGACAGTTCCATGCCACATAAAACCTTTATGCATACTTCTACACCTAATAAGGACTGCACTGGTCTCTATTATTTACATTCAAATCCACAGACTGAACTGGCATGTGAATATTTCCTGCTGCAAACTCTTACCAGCTGTGTTTGCAGGATGCGTTAGCTGTGGTCTCTGTAGGCTCTGGCCCTGCATGTGCAGGGCCCTCCGGGGAGGCTGTGCTCCATTTGTGGGGGATACTATTGGAGAGTAAGGGAGAGGTGAGGGGTGAGTGAGGCTGGCGAGGGTAGGCATTTGATTGGAGGTGAATGGTGGGACTTGTGAGGAGTGAGGGGGCGCAAGGGCTAAAGGGGAGTTATTCCCAGAGGTGATCATGCCTTTCTGAGTGAAGAAGCGGTTCAGAGAGTCGCACAGGGATGTGAAGAGTGCTGGGTCCAGTGCCCAGTCACAGAGCTCCGCCTGCCGCATGCTCTCCAGCAGGTCTGGACACAGAAACATTCAAACATATGCAGATCAAAGCTTTAAGAGTATAAATGCAAAATGCAACTTGTTCTAACAACAAAAAGAAAAAAATAGCAAGAGAGCTGAGGCCCACAGTGAATAATCAAAAATACAGACGATGCCGTTTCTCATTTGTTTCTATAATATTATATTGTAGCACAATTTCATGGTACACATGTAAAAACAGTCTCACATTAGCTGCTAAACAATCTTAAAGGGCTAGTTCATCCAACTGACAATTAAATAAAGCACTCACTTACTTCCAGAGCAAGATTTCTGGATTTTATCCACTCAATATTTGAGAAACTTCTCATTTGTTGTGACTAAAAAATATTACACTTTAGTGATCTGACACTAGTCTTATTCATTACTTAGTTAACATAATGTAAAACTATCTCCTATAATGTTTTATTTGATCTGTCCAGAAGACAAATATATGAATTCTATTAATTTGCTGTCATGTGTAATACATCTTTGCATTTTAAAAGCTGGAATGAGAAAATGTTGCTTTTGCTTTGTGTTTGTTGTAAAATGACAATAATATCCCTTTGATTCTGTCGGTTAATTACTACAAAACTACAGTGGGCTGCATAAGTTTGGGCAACCTTGTCAATTTTCATGATTTTCCTGTATAAATCGTTGGTTGTTATGATAAAAGATTTCAATTAAATGTATCATATAGGAAACACAGTGATATTTGAGAAGTGAAACAAAGTTTATAGCATTTACAGGAAGTGTGCAATAATTGTTTAAGCAAACTTAGGCATGTGCATAAATTTGGGCACCGTTCCAATTGGTTCCAAAACCTTTAGAAGTAATAATTGAAGATTGGTAAACTCAGTGACCCCTGACCTCCACACACAGGTGAATCCAATCTTGAGAAAAAGTATTTAAAAGGGGGGGGGGTTGTAAGTTTCCCTCCTTTTTGAATATTCTCTGAAGAGTAGCAACATGGGCATCTCACAACAACTCAAATAACTTGAAATCAAAGATTGTTCACTTCATTTCAGTTCTATTTGGAATAAAGTGCTGTGGACTGTTGAAACTAAAATTGAGTTATTTGGGCATAGCGAGGGGCGTTATGCATGGCTTCAGCTACCCTAACCCACCAAACTTATGCACCCCACTGTAAACGTTCAGTTTCTTTTTTTTAAGACGCAAACTTAAGAAAACTCTTTAGTCCAAGTTTACCACTGGTATCACAACACTGTTTAAGTGTAAGTTAAAAATTGTATATATCTTTTTTTTCAAGCAGCCCTAGTCATAGTCCTACAACTAGTCTCAAAATTAAAAATGGGCAATGCATCCACCTTTTAAGCGAATAAGAAACCAAATGACAAATAATAGGGAAAAGCCTCAGGCCCCAGAATGAAAGGGGTAACCAGGGTAACACACACAAAACCTCTGCAAATGAATCCCAAAGTTCCTCAGAGATGGAAAATATATTACTTTGTAACATGGGTGAAGTGTCATTTTAAAAAAGACGGATAAAACAGCACAGACCTGGGTGTCCAGAGAGGTCAATGTTTGCCCAGTCTAGATTGCTGGCAATGCGGAAACTCTCTTTCAGAGAATCTGGGTTAATGAACCAGTCAGGTGGCACCGCTAGAGTGTAAGGGGAGAAAAGAACTTTAGAAAGCAGCGTTCATTATTATCATGCTATGTAGTTGATTTCAGTACAATTCAGACATTTCTGGCTTCATACAGCTATGTGAGACTCACTGTAATGTGAAACGCGCTCTGCCTCAGGGGCATGTGCAGCCAGTGCAGGTGCGGGGTGAGGAGACATCGGTAGCAGAGTTGGAGTGTGAAGTGGGGTAGTGTCATTATTTGGTAGAGCCAAAGGAGCAAAATCCGCTAGAAAACAGGAAGCCATTGATCATGTGTAATGTTTAATATATAGAGCTAATGCACACAAGCCACACCTGTACACACACCGGACTTACACTGTGAGCCTCCCCTCTCACGCATAGTCCTGACGAGCGACTTGAAAGATGCATACAAGTCTGGTAGGTTGAGCTCGTCAAAGGTGAAACGCAGCGGAGAATCAGTGTTCAATGGGAAAACATGAGGGGCAACAACAGATGAAGGGACGACAGACACAGAAGGATTAGAGGGTCCTGTTGCACTGCAAATGGGCACGTGCACCGCGTCAGGAGTGCTGGAGAAGCTGGATACAGGCCCCGAACCAGCAGGAAAAGAAGGAGCAGCATCAGAGAAAGAGGGAGCAGCCGGAGAAGCTGCAGACAGGGGTGGAGCAGAAGCAGTCGGCATGCATAAATTGGGACCAGGAAGATGAGGAGGTGGAAATGAATTGATGGAGGACATAGAGACAGTATCTGGGAGCCCAGCTGAAGGAGAGACGGATGGATGACGGACAGGGAGATTGGAGACCGGGCTTGACATATAAGGGGATGGTTGCTGCGAAGGTAAAGGAGAAGTTAGATCAGGTGCAGTTTAATAAAAAAAAAAACACAAAAAAACGGGAGACAGTGACTCTACCTCGCACGGGGGAGGAGACAGAGAGGCCGGTTGGGGTGATTGTTGCTGGATGGGTCCCAGTGGCTCTGTGTGTAGATGCTGCTGGTCTATATGGGGGGCTGGCTGTGGGTGGCGAGGGGAGGGTCCTCTGTCTGCTTGTGTCCCCAGTACTTGTGTAACCTGTAACTGCACAGTATTACTGTGTGAATTGCTGGAAGGAGTAAAGTCCTGTCGGCTTTTTGTAGCTAGAAGATAAATGACTAAATAATGCCAAATACACGATGAAAGGTACTATGCCAAAATGTTTTTCTCTAAACTGATATGTATTCAGACTTTTTATTTTCTAGGTCTGTGGATTATTCAGCATAACAAGATTCATACTTGCTGTATTTGTCTTTATAATGAGCACCACAAAGGAAGTTTTGTTGATTATTTTCATGAAGTGAAACCTCAGAGACACATACATCAGTCACATGCAGCATTAAAACCACCTGGAGTTCACATGCTCACCCCAAAGTTGAGCTTGTTTGGGTTTCTTTACACTTTTGAGTGTGAAAGTTTGGTAGTATACCAATAATAAATAAACATACCTCCCGTGTCTCCTCTTCCTCCTCTGGATAGGGACGCTTAGGTGCCCTCAGCTGACTCACCTCCGCAGGTCCATCCATTGTCCAGTAGGAACCCTCGAATCATAGCATCAAAGCAATAATTTCTCCAGTCCCCTCTCTAATCTAGTCTAAAGTCCAACATGCTTAAAACATTGGAACAGCAACTGTAACTCACCTTGCCAGGGTCGCTCTGTGGCCGAGGAACTTTCCGGAAGCATTTATTTAGGGATAGATTATGCCGAATAGAGTTCTGTCAATGACACAAAGTAGCAGGATGACAAAGTTCAGGCCTGTGTTGGCTGATGAGTTACTAACAAAGATAAAAATGATTAACTATTTTAGTACAGTGATAATATGCACCTTCCATCCGCGGCTCACTCGGCTGTAGTAGGGGAAAGTGTCGCTTATCCAGGTGTATATATCATTCAGACTCAACTTCCTTTCAGGGGAAGCTGCTATTGCCATGGCAATGAGAGTGGCATAGCTGTGAGGGGGTTTTCCTTTAAAGTTAGAAGGAGACGGGTCCGGTACAGAGGGTAGGAAATCTACTCTCTCCTTCCCTCTGTCTTTCTTCTTGTCCTTGTCCCCTCCTCCTCTCTCTTTCCCAGAGCGCAGGCTGCTGACTCCCAGCTGAGGCAGCCAGTCAATGCTGGTGAGACTGGAGTCCAAGTCAGAGGACATTGTGTTGTCTTTTTCTGTCCAGGATTAGACACAAAAACACTATATTAACTTTACTTTTTGTTTACTCTGGAGAATGCCATAGTAGATTCCAGTCTGCCCGTGATGTAATACTGTGAACCGTTTCGTTCCTGTACTTTCACACAAACTACAAACCAGTACATTCATGCACTTCTTGCTGCTCTGAAAACCACACACTGACAAGCAGGCTTTGCATGAGGCCGTTACCTCTTAAGTGTACCAATTCCACCTACGTTTTCTATTTTCCAAGAAAGAAGAGCGACCTGCTTACCTTTTCTAAAGTCGCTCGAGGCCCAAGGCCTCAAAAAGTGTTAATATTTGATGTTGTCATCAGCTGTGCACCACTGCAGACAAACTGGTGCCCGTCCTCCCCTTTAGATCTCTGTCTTCGGCATGTTAGTCTCCACAAACATCAAATCATACCTTTGGTTTGTATAACTTTGTAACTTTTCAGAAATATACATAATAACTTCTCGGAGAGCTTCCTTTTTCTATCCCTCCCGCTCTCCTTCCCCTCCCTTTCCCAGAGTGACGCCATTCACTCCTCCCTTACTGTGACATCAGCCTGTACACCCGCCCCTGTGGGTTGGCCCCACATTCATGGTCCCACCTCTTCAAACTGTGAAAAGCTGAAGAGGTTTCTGAGTGTGCCAGACAGGATATCAGTAGGTTGACAACATCACGCACACAACACAAAGTGTAAGAAAGAAAAACACAAAACCAGTACACCAGAGGAACCGTTAAGTAGCAGCATCACTTTATTGAAGCACTGTATTAGTAGGCTGGAAGCAGTAAAATCCTGTGCAGCATCACTGAAACTGAATGACAGGCAATAATCTCCCTACAAAGAGCTGAAGAAGGCGAGGAGGCCGGTGTCAGGGGATGGGTGGGCCAAGAGCTTCTGAATCTGCCAAAAAATATATAGAAAATACATGTTTAGTTCTTTCATTAATTAGGGTTACTAAGACTATAACTATAGTGCCATATTTGGTTGAAATTACTGATGCATACTCTCATTTGGACAGTCAACACAACGTTTGATAGTTTACAAGCGGTAGACCATAAAAAATAAATGTTTCTGCAGGTCAGAAAAAGTATCATCTCTTCTGATAATCAATTATTATAATGATATAGCCAGAATATATCTGTGAAGGTTCTCAGTCATCCAGGTCATAGTTATCTCAAAAACCCTTCCATTCCAGAGGACTTTCTCAAGACGGTCTATAGAGAAGGTCTATTGGAATGGAAGGGTGAAACGTCGTCAGTGCAACAGAACAGCACCTCCTTGAAGTTGGGGTGTTTGGCGTCTTGAACGAGCTGCAGCAGAACAGCCTCTGTGGTGGTGAGGAAGGCGCCGCTCTGTTTCAGTCGTGACAGAGCAAACAAACGGTCTGTCTGGCTGTGGGGAAAGACACAAACATCTGTAGTAACTAAAAATTGATATGTATTTATATTTATTGCTGTTACTGACAATTGATACCTTCTGGAGGAGACAGCATCAGCCACGATATGAACCTCTATTCCCTTCTCAAGCAGGTCATATGTTGTGCACTAAAGAAAGGACAGAGTAATGTTAAAATCTAATAATAAATCTAATATAATGACAGAACATTATAACAAACATAAAATAGAAATCATATTGCATAATAACAGTATAACATACACAACATACTGAGTAGACAACAAACACTATTCTGACTCTACAGTTGCAGAAACGATGAACTTATCTTACTGCAATACAAGCATGTGTCTCTATTCCACACAGTATGGCCTGTTTGGGGTTCCCGAGATCCTGCAGTGCTTTCTCCACCTCTTCTGTGATCATGGTGAATGAAGTTTTGGCATGAGCTGTCAGGCCTACTGCTCCCAGCTCTGGTACTGTGGGACCCAAACCTTTGGGGTACTGCTCTGTCAAAATGGGAGGGATGCCCAGAACATGACTGGCCTGAGAGACAAAGAAGGACATAGATTTAATCTGGCTTGTTTCAATAATTCAAATTTACTAATTCAGCCTGACAGACACTGAGAAAGATGTAAGATTGTGAGTATTTCCAACCTGGAGCAATCTGGACGCATTGCTGACAATGTTGGTGAACTGGAAGATATTGGGTCTGAACTTCTCCTGCATGTCACACAGGAAGAGCACAGCATCTTTAGAGGACAGCCTCCCAATGTTTGCCACTGTAAGCAAGAAACGGACAATTGAACAAATAATTCAAATGAGTACAGATACATCATTATAGTGTTGAGATCACTGAGGTGAACAATAATACACAGATACAGAGCATTAAGCAATTAATGTCATATTACAGTATTAATTTAGCTATATATTGTGAACATAATCTGATAAATATAACTTTTCTTGACTGCACAACACTGAGACCAAATACTCCATAACATCATAGGTAAATGGACAAATGAACTTAACTCACTCTTGCTGAATGAATGATTCATACGTGACCCAGACGTAGGACTGAAACCTCAGGTTACAGTGTTGTTTCGCTTTTGACGCCGTCTGTGTAACAGACTTTTTTCTTACAAGAGAAAGATAAATAATGCACTTAAAACTAGACTTAAAAGCATATCACCAAAATAACCAATTGCGTAACCAATAAACGAAGTCGTTAGGAAGCAATCATGTTAGTAGCAGACATATTTCAAAGTCAAAAGATAACTAACCTAGCATAAAGCTAGAAAACACAAGTTGAAGTTGGTCTTAGTATAACCCTCCCAGAAGCGAATTAGCCAATAGGATGGCGTGCTGTTGAGATTGACATAACTTTGAGCGAATAGAAGTTCGTGTCAACACTCACGTGGGTGAGAATCACAAACTAGCTAACGCAAAGTGGTCACTTAAAGATGTCTGACAATGCAGAGTCCCCAACAGAATCGCAAAAAGAGGAATCACTGCAACCGCCAGACGAATCCACGACAAATGATGAGAAAAAAAAAAGTAAGACAGCGTTATTTATCGAAATCAACCGAAAATCGACTAAGCACAGTTAGTGAATATTAGCATACGAGGACTGTTTCTAAAGCCAAAAAGAAAATAATTCCGGGTGTGTGACGTATATGGTATTGACGGACATTTTAGCCAATAGGAAACGCGCGTTCACCAGTTTTAGCCAATGAACATTTATCTTTTTGACATGCGGTACTACCGGTTTGAGAAAAGGCTAAAGATAATGCTAATATTTATTCAACCGAAATATATGTTTTGTTGTCATATGATACATAATTACCCCGTCATCTAAACGGGTGTGTCTTTAAGTATTTAAATAGGTATGTTTTTTTGCTGTAATCTTAATGCAAATGTCATGTAAAGTGCAAGTTATTAAGACCTAACTAACGAGCTCAAGTTAGCTCAAAACTACACTACACTACAGCCTAGTTCACTGCTATTGGGATTTCACATCAATTTTGTTATTTAGCATTTTTAAACAAAGCGCTAATGGGCACAAAGTAACATTTAAGGAACTGTTACCGCACTGTAACGTAGCCGCAAGCCGATAAAACGATATTATCAGAATAATAAAAATAAATACTTTAAGTTATCCTCACACATAGTTTCAATTATTACACATCTAAGAGTGTTATATATAAGTTGCTATGTTGTTATTTTGTCAGTCGACAGAAGGAGTTATAGTTGTTTACAAGTACCTAACCCTAACCCTAACCCTAATTCTTGCATATGTATGTATACCACGAAGTTAATATCTGTTTACTGCGAGAATCTTGTTAGAGAATCTTGTAAACATACTGCTTATTAATGCTAAACTAGGGGACTCTGCAAACACTTGCATAAATTCTAATAATAAAAATACCTAATACCATGTGTTTTCTTAAGTTATCAAATTGGCAAATAATGATTCCCAAAGCCTATACTGACAATAACAAACCAAACAAATCAGGCAGATTGTAAAACACTGGTGAACATTAGCCTCCCCAGGGGTAGTGGAGCAACAGGAATGAAAGTTTGTAAAAGTCTGTTAAGACCTGACTAGAAAACCTGAAAGAAGCTGCAAGTGACTAATATCAGTGTTAACGATTTTACCATTAGGTAAACATTGAGCAACAATGGTGTGCTATGCAAAATTGTCTGGAGGAAGCCTCTGTTATCTAAAAATAACATTTCTGCCCAAGTCTATGTGGCTAAACAGAAGGCTATTTAAGATTGTTCTGTGAACGAATGAGACCAAAGTAAAAGTTGAATTCCAAAATCCCTATAAGATCTATGAAACATGATCGAGCTATGAAGTCTACGTGTCACTACCAAGTTACTTGGTGTAAAAACCTGCACCAAAACATGTACACATACTATAATTCAATTGAAATTGTTTAAAAAGTCTAAGGGATGCACAAATACATTTTTATAGTCTGAATAACACTAACTCTTCATAAAAGCACGTCATTCTGAAGTCATCCCTGTAAAGCATACTGCTCTACTGTGGTAATGCTTGAGTGCATTTAACAAGCACTTCTGCAGAAATATCATGTTTGGATTTGTCAGACCAGTCTGGGTAGTAGCAGTTTTTTCACTTTCGTCTCTACTTTGTAGTTGATGTGCTGTTGAAGGCAGTGGGAGACACACCTATAATGAAAACTAAGAAGTGGGCAGTGGACAGGGGGAGGACAGTACAGTCCCTAGCACAGTTCATCTCTCGCTTCCTCAAGCTGGATGCCAGTGAACAACTGGTAAGAAATATAGTACTGTCCCTACTGGCTTTTTTATTTCCACAAATCCTTTCCAGCTTCCGCTTTATCAAGTTTTTAGACATAACCAACTTCTTTTCTCTTTCAGTTCATCTATGTTAACCAGTCTTTTGCCCCCTCACCAGATCAGGAAGTAGGGGTCCTCTTTGATGTGAGTACATTTTATGCCCTATAGTAGTAATTAATACACAATATCTCAAAGCTACCTTAAACGGAAAACAAATTCAATTTTTCATCTACTGTATAAAATAAAGTCATATTATTTCCATAAGTGAAGCACATGTGACAAGTTATTCACATTTTCTATTTCATATAATTGATTTGTTGTAATGTTGTTCTCGGAGTGAGCAGATATAACACAATAAAACATGTCATTTAATTCTAATTAGACTTTATCATACAGGATTACATATAGTATTACTCAGGATAGGAATGTATTAATATTAGAGCTTCTAATGTTTTTGCAAAACACAAAACGCTTTCTATACATGTTTACCTGCTATTGCTGTAAACAGCAATGAGGTTCTCAGAGAGAAGGCTAGCTGTGGGTAAGAATTTAAAATAGTACTAATAAAGTCCAAAGTCCAGCTCGCAGTAGACTACATTTGGATAAATCAGACCACAAATGGAGATATATTTGGAAAATAGGCCTTTCATGAAATATTAGAATAGTACTTTGGGTAATTGGCGAACTTGTGGCTCTGGTCCATAGAAGAGCTCTGACCAGCAGAGGGGGCAGTAAGTTCAAAGCCTCATGTGACGCATACAAAAATTCTCTGCTACTTATTTACTTCTTAATGAGTAACAGTAAAGATCTCAAAGTCCAGAATTCACGGTGAACATTTTAACACCACTCTGTTCTCAGTGCTAAGCAGGTCTATGTCTAATCAATTCTCAGTTCTTTGTTTTTTTTGGAGTTTTTGAAGAAGTTAACATTTAATTTCTATAATGTAACTGTTCTTTCAATCACATCTCCCTCTTATTATTTTCCCTCTTTTTATTTGTTTTTCAGTGTTTTGGCAGTGATGGCAAGCTGGTTCTACATTACTGTAAATCTCAAGCCTGGGGTTAAACTGCTTTCTATAACTCCATATTTGACTGTTGCCTTCTAAAGGTTATCCTCTAAACATACAGACAATGTTGTTTGTTCATGTTATGTACATAAATATTGTAAATAAATTATTGTGAAAAAACTCTTTTCCTGTTTTAAAAGCATTACACTTCATGGAATTACACCCAAAAAGGTTCACTTTCAATTCACTCTCTTAGTGTAGAAATCATATTGCTGTGTGGTGCAAGTCGAACAGTGACAAAACATTTGGGACGTTGAGTAGGAAGCACTTCTGAAAAGGGACAGACACAGAAAGAGAGGGAGGACTACAGGAACAGATGGACTTAGAAGGATTACACGATTCAGGATGGGTTTGTGACATAAATTCCCAAGAAAGACAGAAAAGAGTAGAGTGCTGTGGAGACAGACTCTCATCCGTCATTCTTGCATCTTCATCTGAGGATTAAAGGGGGGAGTGCATTTTTCTGCGGTAAGGGTCACTGATGCTCATCCTGGAAGAGACGTGCTGGTGACAAATGCAGAAGGCAAAGATGAGGACGGTAGTGACAGAGAATCTGGTCAAGATGGAGCGACTAAAATCAAGTTCTTAAGGAGCTTTTTGATTAAAGACTCTTAAATGAGACGGAAGTAACAAGAAGATTGTAGACTCGCAGAACTGTGGACAGAGAAGTGGCAACTGGAGGTGTTATTTTACTGTGGTAGTTACCTCACGTTTAACCTGAAGTTCTACAAGGACAAGAAAAGGCCTTTGGTAGGTACCCAACCTAATCGCTTTAGGGCTGAAGATGATCAAAATTTAACATGATGCACTCTAGAGATCTATCAATTTCATATTAGTCTTTTTTTAAAAGAGTAGCAGGTGCTAGTTCATTTGTTTATAATAATAAGTAGCTGTTTCTTTTAGGTCTTGAAAATAAAGATCATTTCGTAAAATCCAAAAATAATGAATTAAAGATTAACATTTTTCACACTTCTCTAACCAACCAATGTCCTAATGGTGGTAGGTTGAAGATCAATTTTGATCTTACAAAGCTTTTTTGTAAGATCAAAATAACTAATGTTGACTTATTTATTTTTATTCTCTTGCGTCTTATGTCTTTATTTTAAAACCTTGTATTCAAATTTTAGTAGTGATTCGTCATGATTCCAGATTATGGTTACTCTGGCAGAATCTACAGTGGATTACCCTGAATGCAACTTGTTCTTGCTGTCCTCAACTTTACCCACCAGTGTTACAATATTATCAGCAATAAATATGTGTACATGATTTAAATGCATTACAGACAGTACATATTGCAGATATTTATAAAGATGCTTTATATTTTCTGCAGATTTTTTATAAAAACATTGTAAAAAAAGAACATTTTACAGTTTTTTCTTTGCACTAAAAAGGTCTATACCCCTCAGTTTTTTTATATTTCATAGGTGTAACCCTGCTATTATGTTGATTATTGTCATTATCAACAGGATTCAGATAACAGAAATAACATTAATTGCTTTATCATGTTTATCAGAGACAGAGCTAAGTTCAGCTGGTTTGGTTTTGAGACATTGCATGAGAGAGGCAGCGACAGACATGGTCAGAGTTCACTTCACACTAAAATGCACCTAACACAAACAGATTAGAGCAGATCATCAGGGGATTACCAGAAAAAAATCATTTTGATCTGTGGCTCATCCATAATTTCATCAAAAAAGTAATCTCTTGTTTTGCTTCCCTCCGTCTTGTCTTCTACTTAGGGTCCAGCAATGGTGTTGGTAATGAGCAGCGGGGTCAAGCCTGGCTGTGTTTATCAGCAAGCACAAAGATATTAGCCTGTGTCACCGTTCATCACTTATTCTTCCATAATCTCTGCCACAAATGGCTGGATGATTTATTTAACATCAGGCTAAACATCATCATATGAGAACCTTGGTTTTAACCTTTGGCAACATGGTTTTAGCCTTGTTACTTAATTTTCTAGGCAGATTATGAATTACATTTAAGGATGTCCTCTAGCTCCTCTTTACAACATTTGAACATACATGTTGATATGTTTAAATTACGTTTTGCTTGTAGTCACATTGATCTAGAACGTAGGCACTAATGTTTATACAGGTGCTGAGGTCAGGGGATGTTTGGCACTATTCACACCAGGGATCCATATCAGTATATCACTTTAAAGCCGTCTGAGCAGGCACTGTCATGTCCTGGAATCCCAATGTTATTTCCTACGGTGAACCACTGTCCACCTAAATCCTTGTTCATTTTTCTTCCATCTGTCTCTTTTCACGTGCACGAGGATCTTATCCAGCCCTCTCCTCGCTCATTCATTCTCATTTTTATCATCGTCTCTTTTTAATCGCACTGACTTTGTCGTATCTCGTCAGCTTTTTTTATTATCTTCTGTCTGAACTGTTACATCACATCTATTTTTCGCTTCTCATTTAAAGCTGGCAGCTCATCACATCTTACAACCGCCCCAAAGTATACATCCTTCCCTATCAGCTCCATCTGTGACTGTATCAATAACTTTTTATCCATTTCCATTTACACTCTTTGCTTTCTACTCCTTTGCCTTACTTTGTCCCCCCTCTCTCGGTCTAACCACCCCCTCACTTCACCCTCCTCTGGCGTGGCCATGCTGGAGGGTATGTCCCGTCGTTCTCGCTCCCTGCTCTCCCTGACCTTGACCAGTCTGGCTTTGGCCCTATCCATCCTCGCTCTCTGCACCTCCTACTGGTGTGAGGGCACACACAAGGTGGTCAAACCCCTCTGCTTGTCACCTGTCAAAATGAAGAACTGTGGTCAGAACAACAGTGAGCCTTACACCACAGGTAGGAAATATTACCTTACAGATTATTATTGTGCTTCATAATAATTTATGATTTCTTTGAAGAATCATAGCATGATTATTTGTGCTAATCCTTTAAACTATAAGGTTTTGTACTTATACCACAATGTAAAACCACATAGGTGCACATTCCCTGCTTCAGCAGTATTTGTGTCTGTGTTGGGTAAAGCTGCCAAAACAACATGGAGGGCTAAAATCCATGACATCAGATGATAATGCTTCTCTAAAGTAGCTCAAACTTCTTCTTAAGCACAGAAGTTGTATAAGTGTACTTCATATTAACATCTCATAACATATTAGCATATTATATTATAACATATTAGCTTTGAGGAAAAGTACTGTCAACTAATAACGAGAGATAAAGTGAAAGCAAACAGGAGGAAACTAAAGTAAGATAGTGGGAAAAGTTGCCTTATGACTAATCCCAACCTCTGTCGCAACATCGCTAAGGACATGTCAGTTTTTGAATTCATGGATTCATCCTACTTTTTAAAATATTATTATTTGTTTATTATATTAAGTCTTTGTTCTTCGTGGGGGTAGTTGGCATATTCAAACATTGTTACACAGTCACAGGTCACCCTTTTCCAGACGTATACTGTTTGAAAAGATAGTACATAATTGATTGTAATTGTCTAAAGAATTATGACCTAGTGGTATATTAAGTAAATTAATACTAGATGTGTACTTCATGATGTGTTTATTAGCAAATCTCCATGTATGGTCCATTGTCCATTGTGTGTATTGCCACTTAAGCCTCCCAAAATGTGATGCACCTTTCTGACATTGACATTACGAAAGCTTTGGCCTTGAACCTTATTACACAAGCACTGAATTTCTTGATCTTTGCTCTGTGTCACTGCATAGCAACCAATACCTACAACTAATCTGCCTGAATAACCTGACTGGCTTCTCCCACTGTCCTTGGTTTTGATGTTGTTTTAAATCTCTCCTTTTATTCATACCTTTGTCCCACAGTGAACTTAATTATGTCATAGCAATAATCTGTGGGGTGTGAGGTTGGATCCCAAAGATTTATTCGTACACAGGCTTCTCCCTCGTCGTTATTTTCTCCACAGATATGCTTAATCCACAGTGAGATTATTATCTTTATTACATAAATGAATCATCTTTGACCAGCACATGTACTTTGTGTTCTGTCACAAAAACAGAACCTATCTTTACCATTGCCCATCGGTGGATTTAACTCTCCCTCATGCTTCCAAAACTAATTCAAACACGCACGTGGAACAACATGTCGCTCACTGACGAGGCTGTTTATGATTGCAATACGCATTTTTTTAAACTTCATTTGAATTCCACTATATTTTTTTCCACACCTATATGCAAAGTAGTCGTTGTCAATTAACTACCTGACGTTTTGGTGTATTACAATTTTAAAAACCTTATATTTGTGGGGGAGGAGTGCATTTACAGTATTCATAAGAGATATACAATAATCAGGCAAAATGACGAACAACAGATGCCCTTCTCAGTATTATCTTCTTCTGCTGTCACACAGAGAGTCCAACTCAAAACCCTTTCAACCGCACACTGTCTCCAGCCAGGAGAGAGGAGCTGGCCAGGATCAGACAGCGGCAACTAGCTAACGCAGTGCACTACATTTGGGAGACGGGGGAGGACAAGTTTGCCTTCAGATACTTTCACACTGGCTTCTGGGAAAGTTGTGAGAAACACAGTGATGGTGAGAATGTAAAGTGCATGTCCATGTCCACCGAACATACCTTCTACTTGGTCCTGGATACAATGATAGTTTAGCTTTTAGAGACATTAAAGTTATTTTATGTTTCTCCTGTCTACAAACTTAATAACAATAGTTTTGCATTTATATTTTATTCATATCTGCAAATTCTGTTGGCAGGAGAGAAATGCCGAAGCTTTATAGAGTTAACACCTGGGGAAACACAAGGTGAGATGTGTATCCATCATGTGTTACAGTGTTAAAACCATGAACCATGATTTTGACCTAATTTTTCTATATTATTTTATACATGAATGTGTGTGTCCGTTGAGCATGTCTGTCAAATGTTGCAGGTGTGCTCTGGCTGTCAGTTATTTCAGAGTTTACGTACATCGGTCTGCTTGGAATGGGCTTCTTACTGATGTGGCTAGAGTTGTTGTGCTCTCATAAAGAAATGCACTCACTAAAAATCAATGCCTATGCAGCTATCTGTACTGTACTATCAGGTGAGATGTTCTGTATCCTTTAACTTAAATCAATTGTGTTTTTCTCACTTATCTAATAACCACCACCACCCCCCCTCCATATGTCCTAGATTTTCCTATATGTGGTTAACAGATTTGTTTGGTATATCTCCCATAGGTCTTCTTGGGATGGTGGCTCATATGATGTACACCACAGTATTTCAGATGACAGTCATTGTCGGCCCCAAAGACTGGAGGCCTCAGTCATGGGACTATGGCTGGTCATTTGCGTAAGTGGCTTCCCAGACAGCCTTTGTTATTCAGTCTTTGTTATTCAGACGTGTGCATAAAATATCTTTTGTTTCCAGTATTGGGGATATATGTGAATATATAATATTATTCTCTAGGAAGTACTTGACCCTACATTTTCTGTTGCTAGTCTGGCCTGGGTGTCCTTCAGCTGCTGCATGGGGGCTGCTGTAGTCACGCTCAACTCTTACACGAAGACCATCATCGAGCTCCGTCGCAGACAGAGGCTCAGACTGGAGGAAGCGAGGGCTGCCACTCACGCGCCGTCCTATGATGAGGTTGTTCCGGGGGGCGGGCTCTACTCTGTCAGTGGACTGTTGCATTGTCCAGATGGCATGATTGACGTGGCCTGGGCCCCAAATGGCAGTGTGGTTGGAGTGGGAAATGGGGATGTACCAACGCTTGTTTTGGTAGGAGGCTGTGGGCCGGAGGGATGTGAGGACTGTGAAAGAGAGATGGATGAGATGGAGGAGGCCATGGACCGAGTTGATTCACCTTGTTAGAGGATCAACATTGCACACATCAACTAAAAGGGCTGATAAAGATGCTGTTACTGTGCTGCAGGAGGATCGATGTGAACAAATAGAAACTGTTTTTGGCCTGAACTTCTGGAATGAACTTGGGACGTAACAACCAGGCTTGAAGACCAATGAAATGAATACATATCAAAATGTAATGACTACATTGTATGTACAGGTCACACTCACATGCCGGACTGCATGTTTTCTGGGTATTTCTCAGTGCCTAATAATAGGAAAGTAATTTTGTCTCTGTGTGTAAATGTAAAGGTTTAAATTATTTTTCTGTTTGCATTATACCAGGAGAGCTGTCATCTCGACATCATTTCACTGCAGCTGAATGTTTCTTCTCCTGTTGATACCCAACAGAACACTATGTCCTTTAGACTAAATATGCAATATATTCTCATATATATGAGTGAGACACTCAAGCATGCTTTTGGAACTCTTCTCTCTCTTGTGACAAACGTCTGACAGATACAGCATTTGGATGCAATGCATGTATACCAGAAACAAACACCATCTCTCTGCAGATGCACAGTCAGACCCATAATATAGACACATGGAGATAGAAAGATTACAGAGATTTTGAAAAGTCTGCTCTCTGATGTTGAACAGAAGATTATGGGTAAACCAGTAATCCTGAGTTGGATGGAAATAAGGAGGAATGGAGTGAGGAGAGATGGAAGCCATGTGAAGGGATGAAGATGGAGAGGGGTGGTGAGGAAAGCAGGTTCAGGGTGGTGGTAATATATGTGTGTGTGTGTGTGTGTGTGTGTGTGTTGGGGGGTAATGATGAATGAAAGTTTCACACACACACAAACAATCATCACCATAAAAACGTTCATTTCATGAAAATAATAGTTTACAAATGGACATCATGTTTTGGTGTTTGCTGTCTTTAACATCAAAATAACCATCAGTTTCTTCAAGTTCAACAAGCGTAACCAAATTCACCGTCATACCGTTGGGATAATCCTGGATTTACTGTCTGAGTTAAATACCATTGAGAATGTAAGACCTAAAGCACCATTTTTGTCAACCATATAATATACAGAATATTTCTAGGTCAAATAAGAATTTATTGTTATCTAGGAAAGATTAATTTCCAAAGCACAGATGTGTGAGGGAACCTTTAATTTACAAGACTTTAAAGCTACAACCTCTATCAGGACATTTCAACTTAGAACTTATATTTTGATAAATTGTCATTAACTAACACATTCTAATTAAAAATAGAGTCCTATTTCATTTGAAACATACAAAGTGTCAACAATAGAGCAATGTTTATTTTATCTAAATAATGGGATTAGTCCAGCATTCAAATCACATAAATACAACATAGTTCCCTCAAAAAGCCTAGTATTTAGTCAGTATCTTCTTTTTGTCTGTACACATTTTGAAACACTATGCCACAATTGCCTCTACTAACCTCTAGTTAATATCAATTCATTGAAAAACGTTCGTAAAACAATGATGGAACAGTGACTCAAAGTTAGTATTTACACTGAGGTATTGAGTGTATTAAACTGTAAGCAGGGCAGGATGACAAAACAAAGTTGAAAAGCATAGAGAGAGTCTAATACAAAGAAAAGATGAAGGGGTGAACAGGAATTACTTCAGTCTTTCATCGGTTCGTAGTGAATAAGACGCATTGCATTCTCATTTTCAATCACGCCGGTGATAAACTCTCCTTCAGCCAGTCGCTCTGTGAGGTAAAAAAAGACAGAACAGCAAACAACATATTCAGTGAGGAATTTGGAGCAAACAAGGTTGAATTTCTTGATCTTTGCTTCTTAGCTGCAGACTTATCTCCTGTGTGGGTGTGCATGTATGCGCCTGTGACAGTAGCATGCAATGCAGTCACTTAAGGTTTCATGGGCCGTGGCTGATTTGTACGTAATGCAACCTGCACGAATCACGAAGTGATGCTGTAACTAAGGATGTGCACGCAGGTGGCTTTGTTATCATTATTAAGCCCAACAGCTGACATAAATATAATCCTCACTACAGGATGAGGTAACAGCTTTTAGGGAAAGGTAGCACAAGCTTCCACTGATTTTATTTCTCTGACATAAATACAATGAATTAAGTGATATTACCGTTGTCTTTCTTATCAAAATAAGCCCACAGCTTGTTGGCTCTCTTCTCGGGTGTGTTCTCATCCTCTGGTAACTTGCTTTGCTCCTCCTTGGGGATCAGCTTAAAAATGGCCTGGGGAGGGGGTTGGGTATAAGATGGGTGATAATATTAATTCATTTCTCTCATATAAGTGGTATACGACACGTACTACGTCATTACAGTACACAAGTAAACACGAACAAGAAGCGTGTAATCTGTAGTGAGTAATCTCACAGTCCTCTTAAGTTAATTAGTGTCTTGTGTGTGTTTATTGAGCCTCTGATGTAAAACAACTTGACATTTGCAGACAAGCTGCAAACCATGATTGTTGTCATTAGTCACTATACTTATTCTGTGCAATATGGCTGAATACAACTAAATCAAATAGCCTACAATTAAATCTTGCACGAAATGTAGCCTGCAATCTCCTGACAAAGGATTGGTCTACTATATGCAACAAGAATAATCCTGGAGAACTTGACTATTACTGTATTATAGACCATGTGTATAAAGTCAACTGATGTCAAAATGAATGAGCAATCAGTCCACAGCAATCAGGCTTATGTGTAACAGAGTTACAGGTAACCTGTAGTGGGTCACACAGAATTCATCAAAAATGTAAATGACTGTGCACTTTAGGTTCAGATCTTTAAGTGTGTGTCCCACTTAGAGAGGAAGCACTCATCTCCCACATTTAAGACACCTAGATTAACATGGATTAGTGCCAAGACTCAGGCCACAGGCCAAACACCAAGATGTCATCTCTTTTCTCTCTGGACTTGCCCCCTGAGAGCCTGTGGTCTGTGCAGTTCAAACTGTGAGCTTGTAAATCGGTCTGCATGTAGCAGCTGTTTAGCCAACAATTAAACCCTGTTTAGAGTGTTTATGGATTAGTCATGCTCCATCAGCGTAACATAACTAACTTTGCCTATTTCTGCATTTTTCACCTGTATAATCATCTTTAAATCCACATCTAGAACAAATCAGATCTTTAATATAGATATTTTATTCTGTCCATAAAGAGAACATTTACTTTTCTACCTCTGGAGGGTTTCGCAGATTAGGGAAAATCATATTTCGTTTGAATTTATCACGCGGTTTTAAAATGTAGCTATTTTACGCAGAGCTTGTAAACCTGATGCATATGGACACAGGCCAGTTGGCCAGGAATTAAATCCCATTACAATGCTATCTGGATTCTCGGATTATCTGTCTAAACCTCTTACAATTCTATATCACTTGTTTTAAAACATAAGCAAAGACACTTTACAATCTCTATTAGATTGAGGTTTGATCACACAGGCCAGTATGCAGTCCAAAGTGACAGCCCTAGATTTGAAACAGGGATGACGAGTAAACTCTATTAGTGGTGCAATTCATTTCACAAGGAGAGCACTCCCTATCGTATCTGAGCATTAAACCTGTAAAACAGATTATCAGGAGTTTGAGGTTCAAATAGGCTCCTAATTGGGCTGAGAATTAGGACTGAGACCTAAATATCATGAGAGGGGTGGACACTTTCCAAAAGATCTTGCATGGACCTCACGGGAGGTAAACAAAGCAGCAAACCTGCTTATTTAATGCAGTCCAACACTAATGCCACAATCTGCGGCCTCGCAGTTAACAGAAAGTTGCACCTCGCTTACAGTGATATATTAGAAAAGCTGCTTTAAAATGACGTTTTCATTTAGATGCATTTTCCTGTCATATTTTATAACTACACCTTTCCCGGATTAAGGACTTCTAATACTATGTGTTAACATAACAATATGTAACAGTTGCATGATACTATTTTACATCTGTATAATATAGGTTTTGACAAGAGAAGATATAGAATCACTGAAACAGGGGCCACCAACATTTATCTTTTTTGCCACACTAGGACACTAGTCATTTACTATCATTCATGAAACACCTCCTCACTCTCACCTGGCAGATCTCTGTCACTTCTGACTTGTTGATGTAGCCATTCTTATCCACATCAAACAGGGAGAAGGCCCACTCCAGTTTTCTGGTCGTCTTCCCGGTGGAGGTCATGTGCAGTGCAATGATGTACTCCCTGAAGTCCAAAGTGCCATCGTCGTTGGTGTCAAAGGAACGAAACACATGTCGTGCGTAGCACTTGGCATCACTGGCGGGGAAGAAGCGTGCGTAGATCTGCTCAAACTCTTCTGGTGATATGCGTCCTGTTGGACACTGCTTCTGAAAGTTCTCATACCACTGGCTGATTTCATGTTCTGTGAATTTGGTGCTGAGCTTCAGGTCTTCCAGGATCTCTTTTGACAATGCGCTACTGGTTGTATTTCCCATGATGATCACTGTTAATTTCTTAGGGATGTCAGTCCTGCCAAACTCCTTAACAAGTATCTGCAACTTGAGCTCCTCAGAGGCCACCTGACTTTCTTCTTTGTCCAAAATGTATTCTAGTTTACTGGCTTGACTTCTGCTTTTGACGTTAGAGGCCAAACCAAACACTGCAAGTGAGTACAAGATACACGATTGAGAAATGTGCTCTGCTTATGGACGCTAACATAACCAGGATGAACACAAATGGATGAAAAGCTTACCTTTTTCTTGCGTCTTCAGATGATGCCTCCAGGACTGAATGTCTTCCTGACAGTGAGACAGTGAGATTTAAGGAGGGCAGGGGGAAACACACTCCTACTGTGGATGACTAGGTTAATTCTGTTAATAAGGGATTTAAGGTGGCTGAGCTTTTGACTGAAATGAACCCCTGGGTTCTAATTTTTGCTACCGGGTCTGGGAATCTTTAAACATCTTTATGACAGTAGTTCAGAACAACAGTTCATTGTTGACTTCAATTGTTTATACACACAGACACAGAGCTATTTTTATGGCTTGTGTGCCTGATTACTCAATATTAATCATCAGGCATGATTTAAAATAATAGTACTGTATTCTGAGTTTCACAACTTTGTGAAAATGAGAATATTTTACATTAGCAGATGTTCTGGGAACTTCTGTGTGTCAACTGTGTTCTCTAAAGCTAACTTTAGCCCCCTCATCATTATATCTGAAGTTTCAGTAATGGCATTTCAATGGATTTAGTTAACCACTGACCTCTAAAACCTCCATCTGTCCCTCTCCTGCCCACCTACACTTCCAACCCCACATGCTTATCTCACATCATTCATTCTCTGTGCGTGACCTTCCCCTCCTACATGAACTATGATGCTGTCCTTATTAGATAGATTTCTCTGTCACTAGCCTGTGACTGGTTTTCATATTTTTGTCCTAGACTTAACTTTTGTTCCCCTTTTTCTCTACAAAGTATCGTCCCATGAAAGTATCTTGTTTTTCACACTGACACTTTTCCATCCACTTCTATACAGTTCTTCAATTCTATACAGTACGTGGTTTTCCTAATATTGTCAACAACTATCCGCTATAGCAAGGGTCACAGTAATTATACGCGACACTCAAGTTGACACATTTACGTCATCAGTCTGTTTTTTTATGTCTGGTTTGATTAGACTGAAAGTATTATCTTGATTGTCTTAACTGTTTTTTCAAACTTAGAATGGAAGTGAGATTTGATGTGCCACACTGACACGCAAGAGTGTAAATACATATAGAAGAGAATCCATTTAATATGCTGTATATCTATTACACTTTCTGATTATTATTCATACCTTCTTCTTGTAGCAGGATTGTCTGTGTTCCATAAATATGCTCAGTCTATCTATTGGATTACACATTCCCCGCCCTGTCCCACCCAATCCAACACTTAGCCAATTACCATCATCTTCAGCCTGTGAGTGCCATGACTGATTGAATTACCCCCTCCTCTCCACAAAACAATCCCTGACATCTGACTTATACCTTAGACTGAGCTAATTGCTAGGGCAAGGATTTGTGGCCACTTTCGAAATGTTTTGTCTACTAGCGGATAGCGTAAGGCTTCATGTGATGTAGAGGTCTGACACAACATGAATGACACAGTGTCAGACACTTAATAAACAAATGCTAATTCTGTGTTTGAAAGTGAACATTTTTTTGCATAGTAACAGGTGAAACCGTATCAATAATAGCAGTCAACACATCTAAAAATATCTGCAATTAGGCAAGTGTCTTAACACTGGCAACATCCCAGTTGGCTGAGGAGCAGTATAGCGTATTACCTAATTGTACCAGGCTTCACCTGTGTTACAGCACTGACCCATAAAACGTCACCATCGTACATATTGCAAGTCTGCCCCATTCAGAGTCAACATGCTAGGTTGAATCGGCTCATTTATTCATTCATGGCTGATAAACAATGCAATTCTAAAAAAAAGGACTTTGTTTGAGATCAAAGTTACTTTTACATTTTTGTATGTATAATGATTTATTTTCTAATGACAACAGCATAACAACAATGCACATTTCCTCAGTGGAGAAATACCAATAATATTAATTCCTTATCACATTTCGAGTAAGTCACAATGTTGAACAGTAGCTGCACCTAATGAAATACTGTGACGTGTGAAGTGGGAACCTTTAACAGGAAAATGTTTTTAAAAAGAAAATCCAAACAATGCCTTGGTGGGACACAAGTCAAATCCTAAGACTGAAAGAGAGAGGAAAAGAGGAAGGGAGTTGTTCCTAGATAAATATCTGGTAATGGGTTATAATGGCACTTAATGACAGACGCAAACTTCCTACTGAACACAAGGAAACAAACAAATGACAAGAATCTTGTCCACCATGTTTGTTAAAGGTAACAGCACTTGGGTCCCCTGCTCCCATTTCTAAAAGCATTGTCTAGAGAGTAAGTATGCTGCACCTCATCAGGAGTTTGGTCTAAACATTGTCACAATTTCCACTGACACCTAAGCAACACAGAGGTAAGCAATGCTGTACTTTTTAGGTAAAATATGTTTTAATGAGTTATTAAAATCACTTCATCTTACTTTTGTGAGATGGACCCATTCTGTACAATATCAATTAATAATGATTGACTTCATAAGTAGCCATGGATGCAGTGATATTTAATTAAACAAACTGAAATTGACATTGACAAAATGACATTTTATGGCTTAATTTTATTTAGTGCGCAAAGTCTAAGAGTAAATTTTATTCAAATATTGCATTCCAATTCTGAATTGCGAATTGGGAAAGTCCTCAAAAATGGAGGGCAAAATGCATTTAAGGAACTAAAACAAGTCCAGTGAATAACCTTTTTTGGGCTAACCAGGATCTGGATGACTGGGAGTCCTCACAGACATGGCATCTCAACATTATTACACTTGTTAATCAACATTCTGTGTCCTGTGGTAGAAAGGCAGAGGAGGGAGAAGCAGAGTCTGCAAACTTACTTTAGACCATTTGCCAGTGGAATTTTGAACCCACCATGACAACAAAGATGGAACTGCTCGATCCTTCCACTCTATCTGATGTCCCTTCTGCTGTCACCTACAACCCTAAATCTGAGACAGTGACCTTACCAGAAGGGGTCACTTCAGTGGCGGGCATCACGGTGGTTACCGGTGGTACAGAACTATCCTGTCGATCCTGCATGCTGGCCTTTTGCTTCTGGTCGACTGTCATCGGCTTCAGTTGTATAGCTGTGGGTCTGTGGGACCAACTAAATCATTTTAAAAAAGGAACTTCCTCCTTACTGGCAATGGGAATTGTGATTCTGGCAGTAACTTTCATAATTATTGGAAGTATTGTAATGTATGGGTGCCTGACAAAGAAGAGCAGAGCTCTGCTGCAGGAGCAGAGGGAGGATGGAAAAGTAGTCCTTGTAGAGGATGACAGGATACTTAAAAAGGTCACAGTATAAAAAATATACCAGTGACAGAATATAAAAGAAAGTGACGATGAATCTGAACAAACTATTCTATAAATAACATACTGGACAGAAACAAATATTCCTGTTGCTCTTATTTAACAAAACATTCACCTCATGTCAGTCTCACTCCACATCCTGCACTTCCTTTATCTTTCAATCTAAATTATGCAGGAATGCAACTACTGTGCACCAGGAAAACACATGATTGCTACCATTTTATGTTATTTTCAACTTCTTCTCCACCTCACTCTAAGGGACCTAATGTGCTTTATACAGCATTACATCATATGAACAGCTATTGTTAATTTGATCAATACACACACAAAACATGTAGGCAGATTATACAATATGAGTTGTTCTATATTATTTGTACATAAACTAATAAAATGAGCTTTTTCTCACCCAACATTTTACACATAACAGTTTTAATAGACAGTAATACAGCCCTTCTTCTGTACCTATATTTCTGTAAAATTGTGAACTCTGGACATTTGTTATTAATTTGTTTTTGGGATGTTTTTTACATTTGGCTACTTTTATCAAAGTAGTACTTTTGTCACTGATACTAGGGATCTTTTACATATGACTGCAAATATTACATGTACTATGTATACAAGTAAATAAAATAAAATGATTTATGTGAAATGTGGGTTTGTTTCACAGAGAGAGAAAGTGAAAAACAAAGAAATTGTAAAGTCAACCAAAGTTAAGCAAAAATATATGGAAATTAATCTTGCATGTAAATAAGCCTCAAAGAGGAAGTGGGAGATGAAGAATGCATTATTACAAAAATAACAATGCAGAAGAAGTATGTTCAGAAAAGCAGGACATGACTGTATCTTACACGGATGGAATCAGGAGGACAGAAACTAACAACATCAACATTAGCCCATTCAGCCATCCATTATCTACCGTTATCGGGGGTCAGGTCGCAACATCAACAGAAAAAGAAAAACAAATGAGGAGAGGAGAGAAGGGAGAAATGTGTTAGTGCCTCCATCTACTGGAAGAATAGCAAATTGTGGCTAATTTTATCTAATGGTACGTCTCACTTTACTTACAGTAAATGTTTTGTTCCTACTCACATAAAAAATATAACTAATTGCATAAAAAACCTGCCACTGCAAGTAATAGTACCACTTCAAAGTCTTCAGAAAGATTACATTGCAGTAAACGCTGAAAAAGAAACCAATGCATTTTAGTAAGTAATAGACTAGCAAATTGAATGTTGTTGATAAATGTGTAAATCTACACCAGATTTGTTCAAAAGTAAAAATTATGCCAATTTATACAAATTTAGGACAATATGTGTGCAAATGTTTTTAGTGTGGAACAAAAATAGCAGATGCTGCAGCTGATTTAGATTCAATATTCAAGATTTAAAATCTTTGTTAATCACAGATGGACAATGTTTCATCACAGCCACTCTAAGTTAAAAAAATTAAGTAAATAAAAGAATCACAACCAGATACAAAGATCAGCACCAAAACAGAATACTCATACACAAATCACAGAATATACAAAAACAAAAAAACGAAAAGTGATTTAACCACCTGTATGTACCGTCTTATGGCTAATTCATAATCATGAATTAAAACTACCGTAATTTCATGGAATAGCACGGGAGAGGAGACCCAGAGAGGTCTCAGGTATGTGAGGTATTTCCACAGGTATTTGACCTGGACCAGTTTTATTCAGATCACCTGACGGGCTCCTTTGTCACGTGTCATCGTTCAAGTTTCAGGAAACACTTTTTCTCCATTTGAAAACAAAACTGCGCATGCCCCGCCTTCTCTTCGCTCTCACTGGTTCTACCCGACAGCTGCAGCGCTCTGATTGGACACACGGAGAGCATGTCTGCTCACGTCGGAAGCAAACAACTCCCCCTTCTTTAAAGTCGTTTTGTGTAATTGATATCACTCCCGAAGAAACGAAGGCTGAAAGTTGTGTGTTTTAGGGCAGTGAAATTGAAGGTACCAAGGTGTCAGCTGTTAAGGTGAGTTTGTGAAACGCCAGACGAAAAGCGCGACGTTACGACTTTTTCTCCGCCAGGTCTGAACTTTGTAAACTTGCCACCAAACAACGTCCGCTGTCAGTCGTGTTACTTATTTATGCAGTGGCTCATTATGTATTTCGTGACTGTCTCGTTTCAGCGCCACCCTGTAGCTAACCTAAAAGACTCGGGAGGCTAATCACTGACTTGTATAATCGTTCCTTATCCGTGCATGTTTTTATGTTGACGTGAAACTGTGAGTTAAAGTAAAGTACACGTTTAAAGCTTGGCTCCCGTCCCCGCTATACATAATATATTCCCTACTACAAACCAATTACTGTCTCAGTTAAAGAGCCACTCTTTCTCCCTTGGCAAACACCAGAGGCGCTTTAAATCACACTGTGAAGCCAAACAGTGCTGCAGGAACCACACACGTGACTTGGAAGCTGCATCTTTCATCTTTCATCAAGTGTCTTATCAATCATGCTGGTGATTTATTTCATTACCCCTTAACCAGCTGTAAAATACCAGGAAGCAGTCCACACGAGGTAGCTCATATTAGGAGCAGCTGAAATGACTTATTAATGACTTGATTAGTCAGTCGCCACAAGATAATCTGAAGCTAGGAAATGTCTGATAACTTTCTTTCAAGTAATACAAAGCTTTAAAAATGCCAGAAATTCATTAGTTTCCTGTTTTTCTTTGTTATAGTACACAGAATATCTTTGGGGTGTTGGTGTAGGGGAAAACAAGCAAATTGAGCCTTTAAAAGCATTTCTTACAATATTGAATTGCTAAAAATGTAGAATAGATAAAATTATCATTAGATACATTTGTCAAACTGTTGAACATGGTTTTAACAAAGAAAAGAAGGGTTTCCCCATAAATGTGATAAGAAAAGATAAAGTACATAATGCTTTAGTTTTAATTTGAGCTTTTATCATGATATTGTCCAAGTTTGCATCCTAACACTTTTGGTCATGTTTTTTGAATTCTCTGAATCGCCAACAAACAAACCTGTATCTGACTTTAAAAACGGATGCTTTAAACAAGAGTCCACTCAGTCATGAATGTGTGTAATCTAAACTTTACATTTACATTCCTCTGTAGGCCTGAACACTTTAAGCCAGTCATTAGAATTTATATTTCATCCCTATGAGTGATCCTTTGTTTGCTGTTAAACAAACAAGGTTAGGCTCATAGTATAATAGAAAACCACATGATCTTACTCAGACAATTATCATCTTACAGTAAATAGTTGGAAAAAAACAAATGCATGTCTAAGCTTGAATATTGCACAAAGCAGCTGACGATACCTTTACAATTATTATTCCACAGTATTTATGTTCTTTTCCAGGATGGACTCTAAAACACCTAGCTGAAACGGCCAGCTGGAGGATGCTGCTTTTGTCATTGATGGAGCACGATGTTATGGAGGATGAGTGGTGTTAGCAGAGATGTTGGAAGGATGCTTAAACATTAGTTGATGAGGAACAATAGTCTAGAGCAGCGTTTTGCTACAGAATTGGCTGATAGAATTAGAAAACTCATTAGTCTTTGGTTTTGAGTTTAGGCAGCAGATAATAATAATTATCTAATGGAGTGCAACGAGAGAGTGCTGTGTGGGACTGGGGAAGTGGAGCTAGACCCCAACATTGTGAGTGAAGAGGCAGGAAAACTGTATTCAGAACTACAGGTATGTAACTTTCTTGTGTTATAAATAGAATCACCATATCTGGGTTATCATGGTTATAGCCTCGTTTTTTGCTCTACTGCTTCGCCCTATCACAGACGGTCATTGAGACCCATGGCGAAGGTGTGGTGGAGTCTCTGGTACCCATTTTTGTGTGGGTCCTGGAGGGACTTGCCAGCTGCAAAGCCCAGCTGCGGGACAGGGAGGAGGAGGCGGAGAGGGAGAAAGCTGAGCGGCAAGAGCTGCTGGAGAGATACCAAGCAGAGAGAGCACAGAGGAAGGAAAGTCAAGAGGTGAGGATTAATGGAGGTTTCGAGGTGTTTGTGTTTTATGATTTACATAAAGTTAGTTAAATAACTGTATTTGTTCTTCAGAGGTATCTGGAGCTGGATGACCAAATTGAACAGGAAAGGAGAGCGATGAAGGGGAGGGAAAAGGAAAGAGAACGACGAGAGAGAGAGCTGGAGAAGAAAGCAAGAGCCCAAGCTGATCAATGTGAGTATTTTGAATATTGTATGTAATATTACATGTATTTAAAGCTTATTTTAGTTCACTCTTCAATTCCTCTTTGTTGTGCAAATAATATGGGTCAAAGTGGAACAACTGAATGTATTGGTTGTCTTTTCTTGCAGTAGTGGCCTTGGAAGAGCACAAAGCCAATCTGAGCAGAGAACTGAGCACACTGAGGCATACTCACAACAAGGTCGGATACCGCTGTATAGTCCAGAAGCATAAAGGGCACATCCTGGACCCGATATTGACCTGTTCATTTTTGTCTGTTATATTCTCTCGTTCAGCTGTCTCACACACATCGGGAACTTTTGGAAAAGAGGAAGGATTCTGAAAGGGATTCTCCATTAAGGTTCCTCATACTTTGAACTTTTTAAAATCACAAACTACTGTCTTAAGCTCTGGTGTAGTGAAAATACCTGCCCAAAGGTGTCTGGCACTATATGGAAAAAGTAATTGTTCCCTAAACCTAATAACTGCTTGTGCCACCCTTGGCGGCAACAACAACAATCAGGTGTCTGCGATAACTGGCAATGAGTCTTTCACATCACCTCCTCACAGCACACAATGGCAACAGTGCTGTGAGACATTGGTGCAAAATGTAACAAAGAACACCTTCATCCACATGGGTTTAAATAACATTGCGTGTTTCCTGTAGGAATCACCTGCATCTCAAGAATGTTGACTTTTCATCTAATCAGATCTTGTCTGAATCCAGTGTTGATGAAAAGGTGAATAGACTCACTCACACAAGATGTTTAATCAAATAAATTGACCAAATTGAAACAGATCTCATGTTATTGTTGTTTTTGCAGATAATTCAAAGACCGCATTCAAAATCTGGCCCCCCATGTCTAGAAGATCTAGTGGCCAAGAAAGAAAAGGTGATGAGCATAGCAGAAAAGTCCAGTGAAGAGCAGTTTGTCAACTACGTCATCAGCTCCACTCCTGAACTGGCAAAGTTTCATAGTGACATGGATGCAAGGTGACGATTTGTGTTAGCGGGAGATCTGAAAGTGTGTAAAATAAGCAGAATGATTATCTAAACCAGTCGTCTGTGCAGCCGACTAACATGCTCACAGACATTAGTAATCTAACATTACTTTGATTTGCATTTATTTTCATTAGCACCCCAGTTCGACCTAACAAAGACGAGACGGCAATAGAGGACTCAAACACTAGCTTGGAGCAGGAGATGACGGAAGAGGAAGAAGAGAAGGAGGTTGAAGAGGGGAACAGAGAAATGATACAAGAAAATGGCAAAGAAGGGCAGGAGGTGGAAGAGGATGATAGTTTGGAGTGGGAGCTGCGCAACACTGACTCTGTGTTCTCTGAACTGTCTGAGCTGAGTCGGGATTATGTGGAGAGTGTAGACCGAGGCGCCAGCCTCAGAGGTACATTTATTAAAAGGCCTGTTTTTGCAAATGGTTGATGTACTTTCTCTTCATTTCAACCTGTGGTTTGATAAACGTTTACAAATCCCTCTAAAATATTAACTTGTAAAGCAATCATTCTGTGACCCCTGGTCTGGCTGCAGATACATATACATGTGACAATTACAAGCTAAATAATCACCGACACTGGAGTCAAAATCTGGAAACTGTGAGAAACCTTACACTGAGCTGACATGAACTGCAAATACATCAGTGATTCTTGCTCCAGGTTTTGTGAAACCTTTATTTACACAGTTTCATGTACTTTTACACCGAAGTAAGTTGTGCCATTTGGGCCTAATGTACATTACTGTGAGTTTTTAAAGAATGTGTAACTGTGTTTTTCATTTTAGTGCTTCTTTTGTTTAGGCAGTACAGACCAGTTTGAGGAGATTCTTTCTCTGTATGAGGAACTGAAAGTCACCAAGTGAGTTTAATTTGACTGACCTGTTATATGAATTCTGCTGTGTGTTTGACTCTGCAGGGGACTTTCCAATCACTCACTCTTCTTCAGGAGAATCGAATCACTAAGAAGAGAAAATTAGAAAAATGAGCAGAGAAATGTTTTTTCTACATAATCCTACAGTCTTTGTTTTCCTCTGTTCCTTCATTTTGTGTTTTTGGCAGCGAGTTGTCAGACGCCGCCCGTAAGGCCTTGATATCTCGGGTAGTAGAGCTGACAGATGACCGCGCAGCTCTTCAACTGGAACTGACCTCTCTGCAGGAATCAGTTTCACGATTAGAGGGGCGGTTGAAGGAGAAGGAGGAGGAAACTAAGAGGTGTGAAAGATTATGCATTATGTATTTTCATATTTGAGTCCTGGTCATATGAGCTAAGTGCTTTATATCTGCTGTTTTTCATAGACTCAGGAAAGACCTGGAAGCATGCCAGTCCGAGGATCCTGACGTAAGGAGAAACTGTTTAAGACTTCATCTACTATATCATGTTTAGTAGCACTGCATTTCCAAATCCATTAACCGCTCAGTGTTGATTACAATATATGAAAATGATGAAATATTACCATTACCCATACAATTTTACTAATAAATAGCATAAATCTCTATTTTCAGGCCTCTATGCCATCATCCATGCGCCACTTTTCTCGCTCTGAAATGGCTCGCGTAGTTATGGAGAAGAACCAGTACAAACAGCGTCTGTTTGAGCTGCAAGAGGCATTAAGACATAGCCAGACAGTCAGGTACAGTAATGTTTGCACAGAAGATCTGTTGCTATTATATCTGTGACAACATGCTCATTTACTGTTTCTTTGTTTTATAGAGCAACAAAGGGAGTGGCGTTAACAGACGACAAACGGTCCAGTGTTTGGAGAAAGTAAGTGTTTTCTTATCTTGTCATCATCTTTGTTACACACCGGGTTATTATCATCAGAAAAATAACTACCGTAACAGGGCCCATAGGTGTGATAGGAGCTTAATATGCATTACATAAAAAAGTTGAGGCAATCTGGGTATTATAAGTTTAAAAAGGTAAATTCATAAATTTAGGCTTGACAGAAAAACTAAAAAACACGTGTGCCATACAATTGCAACTTTACAACTTCATGTATTGAACTTTCCCAATTGTGTTTTGTCTTAAAGGTTTAATCGCTTCTTTGGCCTGTCTAAGGAACCCTTAATCCCACCTCCTGTCTCTGCCTTCACCCTGCAACCTTCTCCATCTCTCAGCCGGTCTCCTCTGACATCCCCTCAGATGCCAGGCGTCAGTCAGGCTCAGGCAGAGTAAGCTTATTTACAAACAACCAATAGTTTCATATTATCTGCTCCACTGATTAACACCAGGACTGTTCTGTCTAGATCTGCTTCTCTTGGAGCTCCCTCACCACGTGTCCGTAGGAAAGAACTCTACAGAGACATTCGCTCACATGTTTGGGGAACTCTGGGAAAGCGGCAGATACAAGGCTGGAGCACACCACTGGGGAACACACAGGTAGTAGAACCACGTTCATAAGCGCAAAAGAGGTGAATAAAAAACTAAAACTACACTGAGAAAAGAAATGGAGGGATCCTTTGGCTTCCCCATTCTTTTTAACCACACCATCAAAAACGTTTAATCTACGCCACTATTTACTTAGATTAAAAATTCTACACCTGACAGTTACACACATAACTCAACTTATCCGACCTTTACTCTGGAATAACGCTGTTCTGTTGATTAAATATCTGGCTGTAGGGTTTTCAGGAACCTGTTCCAGAGCCTAAAGATGTGCCCGTTCTTGTTCAGCTCAGACTGTTGGATCAAAGAAACTCCACTGCTAAGGTGAATCTTGTCGCTTCCAAATCTGCACAAATCTGTCGCATTACACTGAAGCCGTTGCGTATTTAAACATTGTTCCCATGTTCTTTGTCTCTTCAGCTCAACTGTGCAGTGGCCGTCACGCCTGAGATCTCGGGAGAGGCTACAGTAAGTATATCCTCATTCTAGTTAAGCAGCAACTGTATGACCATGTGCAGTATCATTCAACCATAACCAACATGCCCGGGGACACTCTTCTCTCCAAACACCATATCCATGTTTGTCTGCAAGTGCTCTGTGTGGATAGTTTCCGGTCCTGCCTCCAGCAGTGAAATTACAGTGATTGATCCAGCAAGGTCCAACACTGTACTGGACCAGTTCAGCCTCCCACCCACTGCTCCCGCCCTCTGCATCTGTACAGTGCCTCCCATAGGTCAGTGCCAGAACATTGGGCACAAAGCGGCAAAAGGCAATCATTACCTTTGACACTTACTCTCTGGTCTTGTTTTGTCAGGTAACACTGCAGGAACCGTGTGGATTGGGACGCAGGAAGGAAGGTAGTGCTCGCTGAATAAGCCGCTTCAGCAGTGTAGGTAAAGACGTCTCAGCCAGCGTTTCTGACCTCTTCTTTCTTCCGCTGTCTCTCCTAGTATTTTGGTACACTCGGCTTCTGCTGGCAGGCGGCGCTGTTTGCAGTCTGTTTCCCTCACAGAAGGTGTTCATTCACTCACGTAAGTCTCCTGCTGTATCTTTGGTATGGGCATTATCATTTAATTATATGGGCAGCAGTATATTCATATCCTTATATAATCAACTTTATGTCTACTCAACCTCAGGTTTTCTCGGGGTCAGGTCATAGCTGGTTTAGCTGATGGGACGTTAGCCTTTTTCACACACAATTCTGGTAATCATTTTTTGTTTGTTCTTTATACCTGTCTCGGCTAATCTGTTTGTTTGTCTTTTTTTATACCTTTGCATTAATACTTGGTGACTGAGAGGTAATAAGACCTGTGATTGACAGGTGGCTGGAATCTGCAGTCACACTCTGTGATGCCACTCGGATCAACCCCCTTGCAGCCTATTCGTTGCTGCCTTGCAAAAGGTGGGCGCATGTGGGTGGGATATTGGAACAGAGTCCATGTGGTGGACATTGACAGCAAGAAGGTTGAGGTAAGAAACGGTACCTTCAGTGTAATATTTAGTTTCATGCTCGCACAAGGACTGCCATCATTTTTGTCTGATCTTACCTTACAGCAAGTATTCTCAGTCTCTGAGCGCAGTGAGAAGCAGGTTCGTTTCCTATGTGCTGGTGGAAGTGGTGTTTGGACGTCCTGCCGACTAGACCCAGTCCTCAGGCTGTTTGACTGGTCCAGTGGTCGGCCACTGCAGGAAGTCGATTTTACTCCTTTGGTCACTAAAACATTAGGTGCTGAAACTGTATTTTAAAATTTTTATTTAAAACATTTCTGTACGTCTATATTCACTCTGGAATTCCCAGTACCATGAAAAAACATGATGGGTAATTACAAAACTGCACATTTTTGTTCACATGATCCTTCAGTTGTGTCATTGAAGAAAGAAAATTCAGGCTGTGGTATTTGTGAATTGTGTGTTTCATATACTGACCTCCTCTGTGGGTGTGAGTCTGCAGTACACTAGCACTTCTATACACATCTTTAAAGGAGCAGCTGTAGTTAGAGTCTAGGAAGAAGTGGTGTAAAATGCCCAATTTATTATTGGCTTTGCTGTTTTGATTTCTCAATTTAGATAAAAAAATGTTTATATTACGTTACTTATTTTGTATCAGACAACTCTTCCCTGCAGCTCCACTAACACGTGTCTGTCCCCCCCCCATAGGACAACCCTTTCTGACACTCTCGCCTCTCCAGATCTCCTCTCTCTCAGTCATCTCTGGCCGTTTGTGGGTGGGCACCGGAGGGGGTGCCATTTTCTCCATCCCACTTTCCATAAGTGAGCTTTATTTAGACTCTGTATGCTGGTACTTTTAATCATAAATGTATTCTGTTAAATATTCACTGCATTAATACCTGTCCACAGCATCGGAAGCAGTTTCCATCCCATATTGCTCTGTTGTATCAGCCCAGCTTTGTTACCACGGACACAGACAAGCTGTCAGATTCATCATTGCTGCACCTGGTAAGGATTTGATAGCCATTAATCCAGCTGTGATAAACTTTTTTAATGACTTGAGAATTTTTGGGGTCCTCTTACGTGCTGCATTTCAGTGATGATATGATCTTCTTTACCCTGCAGGATGTTTAATAACCTCTCCCGGCAGCAGCACTCTTACTACCTCTCAGCTTATCCTCAGTGGAGGAGAGGGATACATTAACTTTCGTATTGGTGAGTTAAAAGACTGAAAAATACCAGTATCCAGTGGAAACTCACTTCTGTTTTTGCTGCAATTGATTTACTGTTTACACACGGCTTAGTCTATTGTACTCTTTAATTCCTCCCCTGCCTCCCTCTGTAAAGGGGAGAGGGGAGAACTACAACTCTAGAGATTGATGTTTTAGTTTTTTGATCTTATATATTTGTTTTTTTTGTATTTATATTTGTTGGTGCTATTTATGGTCGTGGGTCTTCTAATCGTTCTAAAATGAGAGCGGCTGTATCTGGGCAGAACAATTTCCCTCTGGGATTAATAGTGTTTTGAATCTTGAATTAAATAACTAACTGAGCAATCTGCTTTTCTAGGAGACGATGCGAGTGACACATCAGTCGAGTTCTCCCAGGCTACACCTCAGCGGTCTGAACGCAGTCACATGATCATTTGGCAGAATCCCACCCCCTCTCTGCCCAGTCCTGCCCTCTGACATTGATCATCTCCTAGTTTGGAATGAAATAAAGAGAAAGCAGATTCACAACTGGCAAAACATGAAAATGAACATCTCAATGTGGCAGCAATAAAAGTGCCCTCTAAAAAATAGCGATGCACACTGCTTCATCCTTGTTTACCTCATTCATCTCTCTTTTGACTGAAGTATCTTAATGGATGATGATGCCAGTGTCTTCATCTGATTCTATATTAATGTTATATGATGGGTCAGTAATTCAGCTGCCTTGCTGTTAATAGATGATTTTCACCTTGGCACAACAAATGCATTGTCATACTGCTCTGGTATACTTTTCTGCTGCTTATTGAAAACGCTGCAAAGTCGATGACATCTTTACTCAGGATATACCAGGTTTTCCATCTTGTGACATAAGGTTGTTGTGTACAGACTGTTTACTTAAGTGAGAACTGGAATCAGGTATTCTTCTCAGCAAGAAAGCAATCTTTATCTCGTATCTACTGATGAATTGAGATTGGTGCGAATGTCTTTTGTGCTGTGAATGCAATCTTGAGTTTTTACTCGGACTCTACTGTCACATATAGTGTAGTCACAAAACCTGCACTTACGTGTCTGTCTCTCTCCTAAATGAACAATTTCAGTCCCTACTCCAGGACTTATTTATTTTCTCCATAAATTCTTGTTCTATGTCTTTTTCATGATAGCATGACGTGTTTGGCATCTTTTAATTTGTTGTTTCTATCTTTTGTAAAATAAGGGAGTAAATTTCAAGTGTTATAGGCAATATTTAATGGCATGTTTGATTGATCCCTTTGGAGAAGGTGTTGTGCCCATCTTTGTCCTTTCTGGACAGACATTTAATACCTGTACTGACTCATTCTTGTGCAAACATAATTGACATTAAAATACCTTCCATGGTTTATCTTTCATTGTGAGTGACAATAATCTGCTGCAGTAACACAACAGTACAATCTTGAACAAAGTGCAGATGACTCTTTAAACAAACAATATACTGGTCCTTCTCAAAAAATTACCATATTGTGATAAAGTTCATTACTTTCTGTAATTTACTGATAAACATTACTGACTGTCATATATTTTAGATTCATTACACACAATTGAAGTAGTTCAAGCCTTTCATTGTTTTAATATTGATGATTGTGGCATACAGCTCAAGAAAACCAAAAATTCCTGTCTCAAAAAATTAGC